>OX352774.1:214544252-215124313 GCA_947095535.1 Poecilobothrus nobilitatus
TATACATTTATATTAAAGGCTTCACCCTAAAGTTTGATTTTAAAGGAGGCGGGCTGGCTTATTTAAAGTTCAGATATACCCAGATGAAATTCGAATTGTTCTTCTAGGTGCACTTCAGTATTTTCCACCTCGTTAAAATTTACGTTTAATATTTTTCATTTTTGTGTGGTGCACAAAAATATTTGTGTGGTGTGGTTTTGTCAAAAATTGATCATTTACATCACATATTATAGATAATGATAATTAATAATAAATTTTTATTACATATTTATTTAGCACGTAAATAAAATATGCTAAGTGTATATCTATACATGAAACTATTTAAATGTATCTACATATTTATATAATATCTTAAGACAAGCCAAAAAATGAAAGGAAGAATATAAGTTCTTTTGTAAAATTACCAAAAAAAAAAAAAAAAGTTATGACGCCTAATTTTTGTTTTTCTACTACTATAACCACCACCACAAGTTTAGGTGCCCCATAATTTCACTTTTAATTTTGACAGAATAAAAAAAACACAAAAATGTATCTTCCATTTCGTTTTCTTTTTTTTTGTTATGGGCTATGTAAGACACTTAACAACCAACTTAACAAATTGTTGGTATTTAATGGGTTTGTTAGTAGGTAGTTTGGTTTGTTTGGCTATGCTGCTGCTATTTTGTCTCTTGTAGTCATTTTTCTTGGCACCTGCTATACTTCATTTAACCTTAAATTCATTTTGTAAGTTATATTGTTGTTGTTGTTATTTGCACATTTTATTTTGTGTTTTTTGATGGTTGTGTAGTGACAATGTGTTTTTCCTTTGTTGTTGGATTTTATGATTTCGTAAAATAGTAAGGATTTCCTATATATTATCCTGTTGGTTTTAGTTATGTTGTTGGGCCTAAAGAAAAAAAATCCTAAAACATTTACAATTCATAAGGGAAAATATAAAAATAAAATCTAGGAGAAAAGGGAAAGTAAAAGGGTAAAATAAATATTAAAGTAGAAAAGAATGAAAGGAAATGAAAATCGAGACGGAAAAGAGAAAATAAAACTATTGAAGAAAAACAAAAAAAAAAAAATTAAATGATGTGAACTGCAATGAAAGGGACTGCTATAGCCAAAGGGCAAACATTTTATATTCTTTCATAAATCATGAGACAGGAGATAAGTTTCAGTTTAATTCTTTTTTTGCATTAATATTAGATTTAAAAAACCGAATTAGAATGTAATGTTGTTTTGACCACGTTTTTAAAAAATTTTTTTAAAAAATTAGCTTTTTAGTTTTGCTTTGCCCTTCGACTGTTCGTCCATCCGTCCTTTTGTTTATAAGACTTTTACACTGGCCGTCTGAGATAGAATAATGAAATTTAAATCATGTATAGGATAAGTCTATTAAAAAATGTAGAACATTTTTTTTGTAAAACATTTGTAGAACAAACAACGTAATGTAGAACATTTTTTTTGTGCAGTCACACGTATTACGAACCTATAGTCCGTCAAAGCTGAAAAAAGCTTTATTTTCAAATAAGTATATTTTAGATTTAGTTTAATGAAAAATAAATTATACAGTTTTGTGCAATTAAGGATTTAAATTTACCGTGATGTGAACATTTTTGAAGATTTAGCATCCTTTTAATTACCTAAGAATTTTACCTAATTTTTTTTTGTAATATCCTCTATTTAAAAGTTATTATAGGGGTCAAAAATGGAGATTTTTTTAATTTTAGACACCTGTATACATTGAAGAAAGCGTCTGTTGATTTTCACTATTATTTCTTATAAATAAAATTTTAAGAAAAATTACAAATTTTTGGTGCAAGTCACACAAAATTTGGAATTGTTTTTATTATTGTTTTGAAAAATGTGCTTCTTTTAATCTTTGATTTTACATATTCCCTTGCTTTTTTATTGGTTTATATATTTTAATATTATGGAAGAGTTTATTTCAAATTAAATAAGATGAGAATATTATAATATTAAATTAGGTTTCATATAATAATTAAGAGCTAAAGTCTCGTATTATTCAGAAAAGAATTTTCTTCAGATGGTATACGAGAATTTTAGGTTCGGTTCTATCTTTGTTCATTGTAACAAGTAACTAAGCATTAACATTGAATTTTAAAATATCATTTATAATATTTGAAATTTGGATAAAAACTTAGCTTCCGGTTCAATTAATTTAAATTTTTAATTTTATAAGGGTTAGTATAGTGCTCTGTCAAAAATTTCCAATAAATAGATTGTTTGAAAATCTAAGTAATTTTTCCGGAATAGAAATAAAGAGTTAACAATAAATGATTAATAATATTTATTTTAAAACTAAAAGCAATTACCAAACTAAAATTATACCCAAGTATGATACTAAATAAAAACTTTAAGTATACGAGTATAGTAAAATAGTGTTTAAACCAATTTAAACATTTTGTTTATATTCATTTAGTCAAGCTAATTATATTGTACAATTTCGTGTACGATATTACCATTAGTAGTTCTTAATTGCTTAGATCTGAGCGTGTCATTTTTCAAATTAAAATTATGCAATATGGGGCCTCGGTGGCCTAAAGGATAATAGCGTATAAAATTCATTGAAAACACCGAGGGAGTGTGGATTCGAATCCCACACACGTCGTAAGAATTATTCCCCCTTGCGAAATTTACAGCCACGCCTGAATAGGAAAGGATGTGTAATTTCCTGACCACATTTATGTGGCAGAGAAATGTATTAAAAAAAAAAGTCGTAAAGTTTAATTTATAAAGAATGCTCGCGCTTTTTTCAATTTTTCGCAATAAAATTCTAAAATATTAAAGGTGAAGTGTATAAAAATTTAAAATTAGCCGGATTTTTTCAAATACTACTAAATAATCTAACAATTACTTTAGAACCCAATCTAACTAAAATGAAAAAAAGGATGCTATATTATATCGAATATTGTGGGATTCATCTAGTAGAATAAATTTAAAAAGAAAATATAAGTTGCATATTAAACTTCTTATGGTGCTTCACGATTATTTTTTTTATTAACAATATTATTAAAAATTAAATATTGCTATTTCCATGTTGATCGTATTTTTAATCCTTATTAACTATTTTTAATAAATGAAAAAAAAAGTAGAAAAAAAAAAGTTAGGAATAAGACAAGATTCCAATCATGAAATTCTTTAATTACCAAAAAATTTGTAATGATGTATGTAAATTAAAGAGAATTAAGATATAATGGCCAAAGCTATCAAAAAAAGGAAAATCAAAAGAATGTGGACGATGCAAGAGTATGATTTCTGCAAATTTAATTGGATTTTATATCTGTGCAGTATTTAATCAATAAAAAGAAAAACAACACAACAAAAAAAAAACTAATTGTATAAATTGATTTCCAAATATTTCCTTATTACATAAATGAACAATCCTAAGAATTACATAAAAAATCAAATATTTTTTCTTTTTTTATAATGATTATATTTATTTTAATACCAATTAAAATGACGATATATTTTCTGACTCATCTTATATTGACATCTTAGTTATTTCATACGCGCGTACGTATATAATATAATTTATATTGTGTTGACAGCATTCACATAAAATATTACTAAAAAAAAAAAAAAATAATGAAATGATGCAATCAGGTGGTAATTATTGTAATTACATATATATTATTTTCAAATATTACCGCATTTTATAATATTTACCTAATAGAAATGATTCATTTAAGTGAAATTAGCAGCAAATAAAAAAAAAAAGCACAAAAAAAAAAAAAAAAGAAATAATATGCTAAATGAAAGGTTTAAAGGTGTCAAATTCGTGTGTATTATTGTAATTATTTGTGTATCGTATAATAGAAAATATTTTGTCTTTTATATTATTTATAATATGTAAGTAAAAAAAAATTAGTTATTGTTAAAAGATTCATTAGTTTTCATCACAAAATAAGATTGACCAATTCTAAATGATTTAGTATTAGATTATATGGTCATAAGATGGATAAATAAAGATTATGATCAGTCAAGTGAAAAGCTTCAATTGTCTGGATATATATGTATATGCGCTTCTCTCGCTTGTTGTTTTCTTTTTTTTTATTTATTAAGTTTTTTTTGCATTACTTATTTACAAAAAAAAAACCATTTGAATTGTATTACAACTATAAAATAAAATATAATAGTATATAATTGCACAGGGTGTATTAAAAAAATCAATACACATTGTAAAATATTTAATGAATTTAAAATCTTATTTTTTAAATGTAGGTTTTAAAATGAACTAACCGCATCATCACTTTTTGTGTTTAGTTAAACTGAAAATTTAATTGATTCAAGCATGTTTGATATAGTTAAAAAGAAACAAAGTTCCATATCTCCAAAAGTTTTTTTTCTCTCTGGAAAAAAAGTTGATTTAAGTTTAACTTTTTCTTCGGAAATCGGAACACTTTTTTCAACTGTCATTTTGTGACATAATGTGACATCTTCAAAAAAAAAAATTGAGTTGAATAGGCGCACTTATCTGTCTACATTTTATTTCTTCTGCAAAGCTGATACTTCTTTCAATACTTTCTAGAGTTGAAATACTAATATCAAAACTTTTATCTCTATATAAAAAACTAATTTGAATATAGTACAAATTTTACAATATGTGTTAATCCCATTTATTTTAACTTTATTTTATTTTCGTACTTATAGCTGAGCAATTTTTCTTCAAATATCAGTACATCATTGCTTTAAATTTTTTAAGAAATTTTTTATGGAAAGTAGTGTTGGGTAAGTTCAACTTTCTTATAGACACACAAATAAAATTAGTCTTTTTGCCGCAAATTATACTCCTAAAATCCATAATAAAAGAAAATTTCGTATTAAGCGATTTTTTAAGCGTATTAAATGTGATTTAGTACATTTTGAAATATAACTTTCTCGTATGAATATAATGTGATAACTTCATTGAGAATGCATTGCATTGTAAAAGCCCTGTTTTAAAATATATACATATACAGAATGAATAATAAAAATAAGATTTCTGTAGTAAAGTAATAATAACATTAATAAGAATACTAATACCAATAATAATAGCCGCGACAGTGACAGTGGGGCTTGCCTTCAATAATTACCTCGCATGTAGTAAGGTGTTATATACTACTACATGTTGTAACTGTTGTAACGCCTATAGTCACTGTTAGCAAAATAGTAATAATAATAGGCGGAATCATTGTTTCCTTACAGTCCCACTCCCAATTCAATGTTTCCGTATCCATTCTCTATCCTTTCCTATCACTACTTCCTAGCCAATATACTGCGTTCGCAGGTAAGGGTTTCATCCCATTATATTGGCTAAAGGGGAAGGTGGGTTTAGTCAGTAAAAATCTGACACTACCAAGGGGGAAATTCTTGGTGTCTTTGGAAGATTCCCACCTCCCTTAGGAAAAAAAAAAATAATAAATAAATTTCGTAATTTAAATTTATTGTGTATAACTCTTTCTTTACAAACGCAAATACCTTATTTATTTGTTATGATGATACCAATCACCTTATCGTCTAGGTAAAAGTTAATGCGGGACACCCTGTATATTCTTAATAATAATGTGTAATCAATCATTTACAATTCAATGATTTTCTATATTCAATTCAATCCGATAATGCTTATTTCAAGCACTTCTATTTTTTTTTCAATTAAATATTCCGTATTTTGCTCATACTGCACTGAATCTTATTATTGCACATTGCATATCCTATATAATCATTCAACGATATAGAAAAAAAAAACAATGTCTTGTATGTACAATGATAATATAGAACATAAAAAAAAGAGCATAAAAACATTGAAGAATAACCTACCATATATATTCACTCAGGTAAAACATATATGTAAATGTAATTCACCTTCAGGACTTGATTTATATACACCAAAACTTGATAGAAACAAAATAACTTGTTGAAATAATTGTGTAGAAGAGACGGATAATAATTATATATATATGTATATATATATATATTTGTATTTATATACTTATATAAATATACAATAGGACATGATGGAGAAAATAAAAAAAAAATATGTATACAGGCATGAGAATACATGGGTTGCATTTTAAGAATATAAGCATTAAGAAATAAATTAACCGGATATCAATATAATTGGGATTATGTCCTTGTAAAATTGTATTTTTAGTAAGGTTTTTTTTTTATATTCACAACACTAACACAAATGTAGTCAGCATATTATATTTTTTGTTTTGGTTTTTTAATTTTTTGTTTCATGCACACAATATGAGAAGACAAGTGGTTTGAACTTGTGGTAGGATGATACGTAGGTAATCATAATATAAAATACAAACTGTCATTATTATTATTATTATTCTTATTATTTTTTTTTTGTTGCTCTATTTATTGTTGCCAAAAGGTATTCAAGTTCAGAATTTAATTAAACAATTATTGATCGATTTATTTAAATTCGAAATTAGATCGGTGGATATTGAGTTCAAAATTAATATTAGTATTATACTTTTAGTGTATTTATGTAGAGCAGATAAATCAAGGAATAATGAAGTTTTTATAGAGATTTTCTATAGAGCAATATAAATGGAACTATATCTTTCATAAAACTAATAGAGCGATTTGAAATTATATTTACGTTTATATAATATGTTTCTATTATGTATAAATACATAAATAATACATTAATTAATATATGTTTTTTGTTATCAGATAACAGATAAAAATCTCAATATACAGAGTGATTCTCTTTCGCTGTTCAACATTTATAGTGTATATATTTGTGACACCAAAATGAACAACAAATTGCTTTATAGGAAATGTGTCTATTTCCCTCGATTCTTGAAATAATGGGATTCAAAGTTTTTTTTTAAGTTTAAGTTTAATATGCTTATAAAGTTCATTTTATATTTATAAGGTCACATAGAACTTTAACAAGATATTTAAATTGATGATATAAAATAAAATATTTTGTCACATATGTGTGATTGTCTGTTTAACTTAATGCAAGAACATGTTTTTAATATCATCATAACGGTAATCGTACACCAACTGGACCAAAGTACATATTCTTTTTAAATTTATATAAAAAAGTGTTTAAATAAAACCACATTTATTTATCAACAGGTAATTTTTTCAGACGAAAAAAAATGCAATCTTGATGTTCTAAATGGTTTTATTGGATATTGGCGAGACTTACATCGGAAGCCTCGATATTTTTCAATAAACTTTGGAGGTGGCTCGTTAATGGTTAGGAATGATTTTAACGCCCTGGGTATGTTAAATCTAAGCTTTCCATCCACTCGTATGAACAGCGAAGAGTATCAAGAAGTATTAAAGGAATATTTAATACAATACTTAAACCAAAACGCTGACACTAATATGACATTTCAGTAAGATAATACCCATATTCGAGTAGAAACCCCGTGGCTTTTGCGGAAAAAATGTAGCCCTTCCTGGCAGGCCAGCTTGCTCTCCGAAGCTAAAGCCTATGGAAAATTGAGCCTATGGAAAATATAGCTCAATTGAGGACCTAAAAGTTTGAATTTGAAAAAGAATTTTGTGTACTTGGAGAAATATCCGACGTTCAACTTTATTAACTCTTGTCAACTCGATGCCAAACCGGATTTTTCAAGTTATAAAGAAAAATGGTCATAGAACCGATTATTAAAATGAGATTTTTTAAAAATAAATTTTTAAAATAATCGAAAAATGCCGAAATAAAGATACTTTAATGACATGTTTAAGGGAGAAAATTTGCAACGAATAAAAACAAATTTTAAAAGTTGGTTCTTTTTCGTTAAAATGTTTATAACATTTGAACGAAAGGTATGTGGAATATGGAAATACATTCTTTGGAAAGCTGCAATGTAAATCTTTTTGATGGGCTTTCAAATATATTAATCAGTTGGTCCGTTAATAAATTAAAATTAAAAAAAAAGGTTTCACTCCATTATCTCAAGTACCGCGCAAAAGAGATATCTTTTTACAGAACAATTTTTTATTCGTTCTCCTACTTTTGTTATTGTTAGGTTATGGCCACCATTAGGTTATGTTTAAAAACATTGTTTTAAAAGAAGAATGATGGTCATTTATATTTCTTTATGACTGTATCTGTTAATTGTTTAATTAAATTTTCCTAAGAAATAATCTGATATTTGATATTTTCGATGATATAATTTAGTATTTTGTTTGGCACCTATATTTATATACATATTTTGTCCTTTTTAACATTATTCTACACACTAGAGATTAAATATATGACACTCCTATATTTTTACCTTTACAAACAACTCATTAATATCTTAAAAGGTTTTTATTTGTTTCTCCATTTTCATTATTCTTTTTATTCTAGTAAAAATTTAGAGGCCTTTAAATTATTTCTCGTTATAATAATTAGAATTTGTTTATTACCATTTTTTTTTTTTCTAAAAGAGACACAGAGGAGACACTCCTTCTACTGCCTTTTTTGAAGAATGTCATCCCTTAATTGTGTAGTTGAACAAAATTTTTTTGTTTTAATTTTTTTTAAATATATTAATAACATTTTAATGTTTTTTTTTCTTTTCTATTTTACAGAATTTCATAGCTAGTGGTACTAAAGTGTTATTTTGTTAAAAAAAAAAATACAAATATTAAACCCCAAAGTAGAAGTGCGAAGTGAAAAAGAAAATAGTTTTGTTTTTCAATTAAGGTGGAATCATTATAGAAGAGTTTTCATTACACTATGGAGGATTATAAATTTTTATTCAAGGTTGTGTTAGTCGGCAATGCTGGTGTTGGTAAAACATGTTTAGTTAGAAGATTTACACAAGGGCAATTTCCACCAGGGCAAGGTGCAACAATTGGTGTTGATTTTATGATTAAAACTGTTGATGTTGATGGTGAAAAAATTAAGGTAAGAATAAAGTTAATTAAGTAAGGTTAGTTAGGTTAATTATATTTTCATTATTTTATTTTTAAACTAGGTTCACTTTTTAAATAGAATACAAGTTAACAAGGAAACATTTGAACATTTTATACTTTCTAATCTACTATTTAGATTGGTATAAAATACTTTAAACTTCTGCTAATATGAGTATTTTTTATTGTGAAATTCATAATAAAAAATTATTAATTAATCTATACAATATTCAATCTATACGGTATTCATCAATTAGTCCTTCATTATTATTTTTTCACTTTATTACTTCATTTTTGCCATGAATTTTAATAATTTTAAGATGATCTTGTTAAGAAATAGATAATCTTCAACTATTCTTTTATATTGCTGTTTTGATTTTCCAAATAATAATATGTCTTTCGTCTTGTGAATTTGTTAAGTGAAAAAACAATTTTTCGCACAATTTTCTATTAACTGTAAAATCTAGATTGGCTAGTCTAAGTAGCTGAAAAAGATTTGCTAAGAAAGATTTGGTTCTATATAGACAGAATGAGGTTCCCTTACAACACACAGTGTATGCAAAGAGGAAGGAATCGACGAACTGTCCCATTCCCTAGCTAGGGTCAGATAGGAAATCTGGAGATTCCTTACCTTCTCAGACATTATACAATATTCAGTAAGGTAAAGTAAAATTAGAAAACTAATTTGAATTTTGAACCCTGCGGGCTGGTTATTGGACATAGTTGACAACCAAAAATACGATATAATGGCATCAAAACTCCACCTTACCTGTGAATTATTCTCTTGATAGATTTCTAGAGAGCAGCTACGTAAACCAACCAACCAACCATGTCCTTAATCACTTTCATCAACAGCCAATATAATTGACAGATAGATAATTTACCTTTAGCAGCTACATTTGATTTATACATATTTAAGAAGTAAAATGTCTCCCTTAACATTTTAATTAAAGCTCAGTTTTCTTTAATTGTTACAATTTCCTTTCTAATTTCTTAGTTATTATACTGACAAAACAGTTATGGTTTCTGTAAACTAAATGACATACTGTCAATTATATTGGTAATCAATTGACAACAATTGGAGTTAATATGCAATTTGACAAAAATTAACCTAGACTGATAGGTGTTTACATCAAAATTACAGAAGTCACTTAGTGTAAAAAAAGCATTCCTCCATTCCTCGTATAAAAATTATTATTGCCTGTTTTAATCGTTTATTTGTTTTTTTTTATAAGTTCTCTTAATTTATTTAGCTTTGAGACATCTAGTAAAATCTAGTATTATCTAGACTCGTAAACTTTAGCAATCTAATTAAATCTTCACTTAAAAATTTCAAAAACACACACTGTATTTATGAAAATTTTAAGTTTCTTAACCAATTTCTGAAAATTATCCTTTAAAATAATTTAATGTTTTCATTTAAAATAAAAATTAACTACCTAGAATTAAATATAATTTTTTTATATTTTTTTTTTTATATTTACAGTTACAAATATGGGATACTGCAGGTCAAGAACGCTTTAGATCGAGTAAGTAATTCAAGTGATTAAATTTAAGTATAAACTTTAGGTTAATAAAAAAAATTTTCATTTTTTTTTTACAGTTACACAAAGTTATTACAGATCAGCACATGCCTTAATTCTAGTCTATGATGTAGCATGTCAACCAACATTTGATTGTCTACCAGAATGGTTAAGAGAAATTCAAGAATATGCAAATAGTAAAGTTTTACAAATATTAGTTGGTAATAAAGTGGATCGTGATGACAGAGAAATGTGAGTTTCAAATTATTTTTAGTTCAAAAAAATAAAAAAAAGTTATTTTTATTTTTGTATTGAGTCATAGATTATGAGAGTCATAAAAAACAATTTAGTTTTAGTTTTTCGTTTTGTTTTTTTTTTTTTTGTTTTTTGATTTTGTGTTATATGGAATGGAATAATAGGACTAGTGGGTGCTTTAAATGGTCCTATTTTTAATGGTAAAAGTTGAGGTCAATAAACAATTATTTAAATATTTTATTAAATTATTATTTTCAAGGTTGCTTATTGTTAATTTTTTTATAAAATATTTTATAGTTTTATTATAATATTTTAAATGATATAATTTTAAAGCTTTTATAGGCATATAAAGAAATTAGTAAAGTTAAAATTATAGGAAATTATATTTTAAGGTTTTTAAAAGAAATATGTATTCATGACTTAGGTTAATAGTTTTGTAAAATAATATAACTGCGTCCGAAATTGATTTTAATGTAGCATGAGAGTTTTACACAATAAAACGGTTTATTTAAAAAGATAAAATCTATACAGTTTCTCTTGCAGTAATTATCCTCATTTCCTAAGATACCAAAGGCAGACACCGGACGAAATATGTTTAATTTTGAACCATAGCCAATTGAGACACACATTCTTAAATAATAGAATATGTTTGTATTTTTTTGTATTTAAAATCTTTGTATTTAAGATCAAAAAGAAAAGTGGCTTGAATTGATACAAAATTATTAAAATAAATGTTTAATAGAAAAAATCATGTGAAAATTGATTTTACATTGATTCTAAAAAAAGAAGAAGTAAGAAAAATATCTTGTAAAAAATTATTTAGTAGAAAAATTTTTTTTAAAAAAAGGATGTCATATTTCGGATTAATATTTAAAATTTCTTTTTGATAATGAAAGTTTTATTTTATAAAAAAAAAAATCCTACAAGATCCTTTTTAGAAAAAAATAAAATGTTAAGAACATTTTTTAAATCAATAGGCCGTTACACAAGCTAAATGAATGTTAATCTGTTTTTTTGACTGTGAAGGGAGAAGGGATTAAATAGTGCAAGTATATATAACAGAAGGTATATATCAAGGAGGTCTAAGATTTTTAAATGTTTTTAAAACATCATCTATGAGATAATAATAAGGTTGAATTTCACAAAGGTACATTTTCTGAAAGTAATAGAAAAGTAAGAAGATTATTAGTTGTAGAAAATAGAATAACTTTAGAGGCATTTTTTAAATATAACTGAAAATGTATATCAAGGAGCTTTACGTTTTTAGATTCTTTTAAAGGATTATTTATGTGACAATAATTAGATTGAATTGTACCAGCTCAGAAAATAATAGAAAAGTAAGGAAGATTATTAGTTGTAAAAAACAAAATAGCTTTAGGGACAAAATTCAAATAAAACTGTATTTTGCTTTCCAGTGATAACAAAATAGTTTGTTCTTTAAATTTTTTTTTTAAGTTAATATTTTCAAATCTGTTAATTAAAAAAAATTTTTATCCAATAATTTTTTTTTTGATTATTTTTAGACCAACCCGAATTGGTGAAGAATTTGCAAAACAACATGATATGTATTTTATGGAAACATCATCTAAAGAAGGTGATAATGTTGAACGTTTATTTTATGAAATAGCAGCTGCATTAATTGATCAAGCCCGTACTAAAGATATATCAATGTTACATAGACATAATAATAATAATGAATCATCAATAGGTTTAGCTAGTTTAACAGCTAAAGCGAATCTCATAAGTCAAAATACAAGTAATTGTTGTGCTAATTTAGGAATTCATAACAATAGTAAAGAAGTTTAAAAGCAAAAGACCAAGAAAGTAAAAATCGATGGTAAAAAAAATAGAGAAAAAAAAATATTATAAAAAATTATATTAAAAAAAAAAAAAAACAATAAAAGAGATTATATGAAATAAATCACAAAATATATAAAAAAAAAATATATAAATTAATTAAGAATATCAAAAAATAACAACAAAAAAAAAATGGAAAATTTTATATATATACATAATATACATTAAATTTTTATAATAGTTTGGATAGGAAAATTTATTATTAAAACAAAAAAAAAAAATAAAATAAAATTATAAAATTTACCAAAAAAAAAAAAAAAAATTTTTAAATAAAATCAAAAACTATTAATTAACTTAAAAAAATTTGAAAAATTAACGAATAAAATTTTTTTTAAAAATTTAAAAAAAAAAAACAAAAAATCTAAAACAATAATTTTAAAATTTTACATAATTTTAAATATCATTAATTTTTAAGGATTTAAAATATAAATTTATTTTAATTTTTTTTGTTTTTTTTTTTATTATTATTAATAACATATTTTTTATTTTAAGAATCACCTAGTGCACTTATAATTTAAATACGAAAAATTACATTGTATTATAAATTTATAAATTAGATATATAAAAAAACATAAAATTAAAAAAAAAAAACTAAAATTAAATAATTAAAAAAAAACTTTATAAAATTAAACAAAAAAAAATTCAAAAAAAACTTTTTAATATAAAAAAAGGTAATAAAAATCGTTGTTAAAAAAAAAAACTTAATTTTCTAGATGAATTTCTTTTTTTGTAGAGCAAATTTACATAAAATATATTATACATTTAAAATTAGAGGTTACATGTAAATACAGTCCTTCTAAAACTGTTTTAATTAATGTAATAATATGTACTATAATTTTTTTCCTTCTGTAGGTTTTTTTTTTTTTTTTTTTTGTAGTAAGAAAATATTAATTTTTCTAATCAAAATTTGATAAAAATTGCACTGAAATAATTAGGAAAGCTTAGCGCCCTAACGGGATAATGCATACATTAATAAGGATAAAGATTGATTAATAATAAGACGCCGGAAGAATGTGCATTAATTAATTAATAAAAATAATAATTAGGACTGAATTGTAATTAAAAATTTATAAATTTGTTAAAAAAATATTCGACAAGGTAAACTGCGAGAGAAAATGTTTAAATTTATCGGCTCTTATGAATAAATGGTGATTCAGAAGAATGCCGAGCTAACAATTTTTTTAACGTTAAACAAATGATTTTTTACAATGCGCCAAATCTACGGAAAATGATTAAAGTGACTTACTTTATCTCTATTATACCAGTTCGAAAGATATATTCAGATTATTTATTAAGTGACACCTTCATTTTAAACGTATAAAGAACTAAAAAAAACGACGGAAACCTATTAATTTACCTAGTATGTGTAATTTTTTTTAAATAACTTTTTCGATTTATCGGAAGAAGACTTAATCGATATACAGAGCTCTGTAATAAGTTCACAATTGCTTAATTAGAAGGAAAATTGATCAAGGGTATCATAACGGACCTAAACTGGCCTAAGTATGTATGGAATGTCTGTCTGTGTTCTATATCTTGTGATTCTGAAAAAAACGAAAACTCTCTCTATTATTTGAGTAAACTTCACACTTCTGCATATTATGTATAAAAAAAAAAAAACAATTATATAAAAAAGATTGGAATTATTTTCCATAAATTTTAAAATTTTCTTTCAAATAAAATTTGTTCGTATGCAATCATTTTTGCTGACAGTCGAATCTTATACCACTTTTCTGATATGAGATTTTTTTGGAAAATAAGAACATATTCCAAAAATTTAACTATTTCGTACATAATTTTTTTCGTTTTTAACTAAAAAAAAAAAACAAGGCAAAATGAATACCAACAATTTTTAAAGACGTACATTTTTAACTTGCACCAAAATGTGTAAATTTTCTTAGAATTTTATAATAGGAGAAATTTGTGGAAAATCAAGAAAAATTTTCTACATTTTTAATGAAACCTTATAGAAATAAGAAACGCAATTAACAAAATATAAAATTATAATGTTGAACTTTAAGTTTTATAATTTTTGCGTTTTACCGTGTTAAAATTTGTACAATTGTACAGGTGCATAATTCTGAAAGATTTTTCTTTTCTCAATATTTTACGGTTTTATCTAATATAATACCGGAGTTATGAAGGAAGCAAAATCTTATCTTCACATAATGGTATATGTAAATACAAAATTCCAAATAATTGTATAATTTTGATATTATTTTATAAAGTTAAAATAATGTCCTGTTGTTGAATTTTCTTTTGAAATTGAAGGCTAACTAGAAACTGAGATGTTTTTTTTTATAATAGGGTTTTTACAGATTTTGATAGCTTCATAACGGGTGCGGCTACATAAAAAAGTTATTTTATTAATATTAATTTTTTTTTTTAGTGGAATACATGGTTCAAATTTCATTTCTCTATCTAAAAATATATGTAGAAGTTTTGTAAACAGATGCAGAGACGAACCGAGTGAAACTAATAATCAAATTTTTAAAATTTTCTTTTGGAAACCAGTAAGATTAATTCTTACAATCCTATTATTTTCTCTGAAATTATTTTCAATTTTTTATTTTTATCTGAATAAACGAAAAAAATTAAATAATTTAAACAGCCGAATTTAAATTATAATTCTCTATTGAAACTTCGTTTATAATGTCTATTTACAGAAAATTTTGTTAGAAAAAATTTCGTAGTACCTTATTTTAAAATAAAATTGTTCTTTTTTTTTTTTTTGTTTTTTGTTATATATATATACAATACAATAAAAATTATATATATGGTATAGATTTTAAATATATATAAGATATATATATGTATATGTATTTATAATAAATCAATACTAATTATAAGAAAAAAAAAATTAATAGAAAACAGAAACAAAAATGTCAATTTTAAATATTAATAATAAAAAATATAAATAAATAAAATATTTAAAATATTGTTAACATTTTAATTATTTTTATTTTTTTTTTATTAAATGTAACTATTTTGTAAATATTAATTTTAAATTTGAGTTAAATGTATATTAAAATAAAACTTTTCTTCTGCACATAATACATTTTTATTTGTATATCTTAAACGTTGTATGTATATTTTTTTTTTTTTTTAATTAATTAATTAACTATTATTATTATTATTAAACATTATTTTTTTGTACATTTTAATTTAATAAATAAAAATATAATAATATATAAATAATAATAAATAATGGTTTTTTGTTTGTTTTATTTTGTTCCTACATTTTCAAATAAACAATTTTAGGTTTGAGAATAATGTTTTTTAGAAAAATTTCGTTGTTTTAGTTTTAATGATTTTTAGGGTAACAACTAACACCCCTTCCTAACACATCTTTAAAGCAACAAAAAAAAAAAAACAAATTAAAGTTTAAACAGCTTAATTTTGTCATGAAATTTTTTCTAAGTTTAGAAAAATATTGGAATAATTTTTAACATTTTAAAGGAATTTAGTGATTAATAATCATTTAAAGGAAACTTAGTCAGGGCGCGTCAGCTATAAAAATCGACATTTCTTTATAAATTCTGTTCAGTAACTTTTTCAAGAAAATTAAATTTTTAAATATTTTTTAAATTTTCAATGATTTAAATTTATTAATTTTAAATAAATATCCTATGTGCAATTTGATATTTTTGGTCATTATTTGGAGCTCAAAAATGGAGGTTAATCCTAAGTTTTTCAAAATTTTTCAAATAATTTTTATTAAAAATATTTTTTTTTTAATGCATTTCTCTGCCACATAAATGTGGACAGGAAATTACACAGTCTTTCCTGTTCAGGCGTGGCTGTAAATTTCGTAAGGGGGAATAACTCTTACGACGTGTGTGGGATTCGAACCCACACTCCCTCGGTGTTTACAGCATATTTTATACGTTCTTACCCACTAGGCCACCGAGGCCACAATTTTTTTATTTTTTGAGCTTTATTTCGAAATTTTAAATATATTTTCTAGTTTTTCTTTGAAATTAATTCAAATCATAGCCATTTTAACCCTCTAAAAAAATAATGAAAAGAAATAAACTTATTTTTAGAGCAAAAGTAGTAAACATTTGAAAAATCAAATTAAAAATATGTTTTTTTTTTACTTGTAATAATAATGCAAAAATAAATTGAATTTTCACAGCCACTTTAGACGAAATCGAAAAAAATTTGTATTTTTTGCCAATTTTTGTCAATTGATATGTTGAATATTTTAAAATTTGTAGGAGCCTTATTTAAAGCAGGTATAGGGAAGTTGGCTGAAAAACAAATTTCAAAAGAAATTTTTTACAAAATTCTTTTGGCATAAAAACATGTTTCGAAAACTCTACCCATTTAACAAAGATGCATGTTTCAACAAAAAGATTTTTTATTTAAAAGGAGCATTGTGTAAACGTTTATTATAAGCGTAAACAGAATTTTTGAACACGAGTAGAATACTTTGTGCGAGCAGCTATATTCAGTACATAATTATATTTATATTTGTGTTACGTAGCTAGTTTGGTAGCTATTTACCATTTTTGAAAAGTCCCCACAAAAAAATGTTAATAAATAAAATTGCTGCACAAGTGCTGCAAAACACAGGTCTTATTACATTTCTGCAAATTCAATTAATTTTTGCGAGAAAAAAAAAAGAAATATATTACAAAAAAAAATTAAAAATTCATATGTGTTTTTCACCTGAAATATCACGAAATGCTACCTCCAAAAGTGGTAAAAAAATTATATAAAGTGGGGATCTTCTGAAATTTACCTTTAAAAAATTTTAATATATCAAATTTTTATGTTAAATTTGAAAAATTTCTGTAAACAATCTGCTTTTATGAAAAAGTATACGTACGAAAGTAAAGAAGTATTTTCTTTTTTCACACTTTCCTTTACCAAATAATACTGGTTAAGTCGAAAACATACGAGTATTTTGTAAATAAGTCCTTTATTTTGAAAGCAAAGCTAAACTTCCGAGAGCAACTAAACTTTTCCTTAATAAATGAACTAACAATATAGCTTGTGATTGTGCATATAAATTAGCTTACTAAATTAATAATTTTATAAGTATTATTTATTTTTAACATAATTTTGGCAAGGTAAAGATTTGATCTTGATGAAAACAGAAATTCGTTTTAAGTTTTAACATTCAACTTCTGAAAAATCTGTTATAATTGGTTATAATTTTAACAGTTCGGACAATAAATACATTTTCAACATAAATTTTGTAAAATTTTTTTTCTTTTTGTTCTAAATTTTGTACTAAACGAACTTAACTAAATGGTTTTATTGTCTACTGAATTTCGAAATTAATATACCAAATGAACACTAGATGTCGCAAAAAATGTTTATTTTCTTTATTCTTTTCTCATAAAAATATCAAAATAATTAAATGATTACAGTATTACCTAGCGGATTTAATAGCAATTATAAAATTAAATTCCCAGATTTTTAGTACACACTCGTTTAAGAGAAACTAAAACAGAAAAAAAATATTCTCTTAATAATATAATTACTGTAAAAATTAATTTGTTATTTTTTTTTTGGAAGAATGAAAATTCAAAATCTTTACAGCTCTGTAAAATAAAATTCATATGATAAATTCTGTTAATATATTTTATTATTTACAGAATTTTCTTTTCTCCTTTGTTGTTTTTTTCTTTTGAAATTTTTATGTATTGGAAATTGGAATATTTAAATTTGTCATCCATTCTGTATATTGGAAAATTTTCAAAAAAGAAAATAAAATAAAATCGACAAAAGAAAACAGAACTTTTCCTTATCTATTTATTATTATTGTTTGTGTTTTTTTGAAGTTCTGGTATATTTTCAGGTTAAATTTTAGTTTGTTTAATATTCTGTTGTTATTTTTGTTTTATTATTTTTTTTTTTTTTAAATATTCTCATTTTTATTTTGGATTCTCGTGGTGGAAAAGTCACTGAGGAAATCTGTTGTTTTTTCAGTTTCATTTGAAACGTGAAAGAGAACGGTTTTAAACGTTGTTACGGTTGAAATAAATGCGGATTAAAAAAAAAAAATTAAAAGAAATATATTATTTGATTATTGTTTTAATTTGTTTGTGAATTCTGTGATTAACCGTTATTAAAAAAAAAAAAAATTTTTTTTAAGTGAAAAAGAAAACTAAAAAGTAAGCAATTAAAACATTTTTTTAAAAAAGGAAATATTTAAAAGTATTTTTAAATAATTTATATATTCTTAGATTTTAATAAATATTACATATAAAATTACAAAACTCGTATATTGTATAGTGAATTTTCTTGAAAATATACTAATCACATGTTAATGATTTTATGGATGCTCCGTTATTATTGTCAGATTTGAAATTTATATTCTTTCGTTATCACTAAAATTTAAAATAAAATTTTTTTTCTTGTGGATCGAAAATTAATTTCCAAGTAAAAAAAAAAAAAAAAATATAAATAAAAAATAAATTTTAGATAATAATAAAATATTTTCATATGAATAAAATTCAAAGTAAAAATTTAAATTAAAATTCAAGTAAATTTGAAGTGAATACAAGTGTTTTTAAATACTAAATAAATCATAAAACAAAAAATATATGATATATATATATATATATATATAAATAAAAATATAAATAACATAAATAAAAATAAAAATAAATAAAATCAAAATGATAAAAAAAAAAATCAAAAAATAAAATATAATTCTATTTATAAAAATTAAAAAAAAAAAAAAAAGAAAAATCCCGACCACCACAACAATTTTTATATATTTTTTATTTTATTCAAATATTATCTGATTTTAGTATCTTGCACTGATTCTTGATTCCATATACATTTTATATTTTGACTGACGGAGTAAAAACAAAAAACAAAAAAAAAAATTAAAATACTAAAATAAAAATTATACCACAAAAAATAAAAATAAAAATTTAGAGCAATATTCCACTTCCTCGTGTTTTTTTGTTTTCTATTTTCATTTTAAAATTAAAAGAGTCATAAAAAAATGCATTTTAGCAAATGTAATATAAAAATAAATTAAGATATAACAATAAAATAAAGTGTTAATAAAAGAAATCATCGTTCAAACACAAAAAAAAAAAAAAAAAAAAAAATTTAAATTTGAAACAGATGAGAATTATTATAAATGTTTTATAAGATTTATGAGATACATTTCATTCTGTAGGTTTTTGATGAACGTGTACATTAGTTTAGATGTAATTATATCAATTACATTTGACTGTTCATATCATTTTGTTAATTTAAATTTTATAGGTCTCAAATGAAATATTTATTGTTTCTTAATGATACATGCAGGAGGAATAGTTAAAATTATTTTAGAGATGCTTCAGAAAATTGATTATAGTTTCAGAATTAAAATAAGTACTAAATTATTTTTTTAATTATTTCATTCATTTATCCAAAAAGTTTAATTACTTTTAATTTGATTCTTGCGAAATAACAGTTTATTAAGTTTCAATATGACTTTAATATGATATGACTAAAATATGTTTTGAATGAATAAAAAACTCAAATCCTTGATTAAATATTTAATTAAATTCTTATTAATGTAACAATCACAATTTCTAATTTAAAATGTGTTTAAAAATTTTTACTTATGTCTAGTTTTGTTCATTAACTTTTTATTTCAGAAACTTTAAAATGACCAAATGCCTAAAAAGAATTTTGTACTGATAATTTATTTAGTAAAAAAAAAAAAAATTTTTTTTTAAGAAACATTTTCTGAAAATGAAAAGAAAATTAAACTAAAGGATTTGTTTTTTTTTGAACTTTTTCGAACAATACAAAATGTGCAAAAAAAAATAAAAAAATTATTTGACATAGAAAAGCTCAAAACAAGAAAAACAATAAAAATAAGTCTACTAAAAAAAGTTTTCATTTTTGTTTACCTTAATTTTCCCACTTTTGGTTTTGTTTTTTCTTTTTTATTTCCTTTTTTTTTGTTTTATTTATTTTTCCTGACTCATTCGAAAAAATTTTTTTTTTTTTTTTAGTATTTTTTAGTTAGAGAACAGGTGGTATTTGTAGGGATTTTATTTAACGTTGATTTCTTTCGTAAAAAAAAAAAAATTAGTTTTACACAAAATAAGCAAAATAAAAAAGGATAATGATTTTGAGAAGGAATGAAAATGTCATTGCTCTTTTTATTAAAACAAAAAATCCAAACAAAAAAAAAAAAAAAACACAATAAGAACAAATTTAAATAAAAATTGTTTCAATTCTGTGTGTGCATATTATTGGTGTTTCTTTTGGTGCCTTTTTTATATTTTCTTGTTATGTTACTTTTACTTTTTATTTTTCCCGAAAAGCCTGGGAAATTTTTATTTAAAACAATACTTTTGTGTTTTTTTTTTTGTGTTTTTATTAATTTGTATTGCTTTTGTTTTAAGTGTCGGCTCCAAAAAATTTTGTACAATTGCTTATCTGACACCGGAAAATATTTTGAAGGGGGAAAAAAAGGAAAACTAGAAATTTATTTGAAAATAAAATGAAAATTTATTTATATACCCTATATCATTTTTGTTTTTTCTTTTTTGTTTTGGAAAAATGTTAAATTTTGAAATGTTTTTATAATAAAATCTAATTTATTGATGCTAAATTTCAGTTTTAAGGACACGCAAAGAAAACTAAAAAAAAAAAAAAAATTCATAAAGTATAAATGACTTCTTTTTTTTTAGTAGTATTCCAAAACAATTTTTATATTTTTGGGTTTATTATATATATTTTTTTATAATAAGGTTTAAAAAATGATGGTTTGATAAAAATTAATGCAAAGCAAAAAATGATCTACAGGTCAATCAACTCTTTGAATCCATAAATAAGAAACTTTAGGTTTATTGAATGTTTTATAGTATTGCCAAATTTTATATGTGGATTTAGTTTTGAATGGAGTTATTGAATTATTTACGTTTTCCAATCAAATATAATTTTACATTCAAATGATTCTACTTGCTTATTATGTAAGGATAATATTAATAAAATTTAATATTAATAAAAGACGTGACATAAATTTAGATCGAAAACGTGCCAAAAACCTTAAAGATACATTGATCATTTGAAAATTAGCTACTGGTTCAATTTTTAATATTCGTTTCAAATTTATTCTTATATAAAACTTTTTAATTTAATTATTTTCAATTTTTCAAAGACTTAAAATTTTGAATTTACTATAAAAAAAAAAAAGAAAAATAAAATATCTAAGTGATTTTTTTGGATAAATACAAAAATAATATTGTAAATAAAGAAATAGATTTGGTGATGTAATCCTCACTGTTATAGGAGTTTTTAATGAAGATATGTTTTTCTTTCATATCTTCAAGACAGTTTCCAAAGTTTCATGCGGAAATAATGCAGAATGATTATATGAGTAGTAAAAAAAGACAGTTTCAGAATCTTTCCTTTAAAAAGTTAAGCAATGAATGCCTAAATATTTTTGTTGAATTAAAATTATCGTTTTATTCAGATATTTTTATATTTTAATTAATTTTTCTTAAATGAAAAACCTAGTAATTTCAAGAATTTCAAGTTAATTAGAACTAATTTCAATTAGCATGATAAATTTACAAAATTCTTTAATACAAATTAAATGGAAAAAAAAAGGCGAAATTTAAAAGGTAAAAAAAGAAATTCTAACTCTTATAAACTGTTTAATACTATAATTATTTAAATACCACTTAAAAAAGTGCTTGCCTTCGGAAAAACAAGGAAAAATCTTTTCTTTTATATAATTTTTGTTTTTATTATAAAAAAATGAACGTAATACGCTTTTCATTTCAATTCTTCAATTTAAATTCGTATAATTTTTTTTAAAGGTAAAAAACAATTATTGCTTTAATTTTTTCGTGTATTCTTTTTCCATGAATTAAATAAAAAATAAAAATAAATTAACTTTTAATTTAATATAGGAATTCTATGATTTATTACTAAAGTAAAACAAAATAAGTAAAAAGAAAAATAAAAAAATTATTTTAATGAAACATTTTTGTTTTTTTTTAAAGGCGTTTTATTTATTTATACTTTTGGGTAAATTTAAGTATTATGGCTTTATTTTCAGTTTACAGTAAAATCCAATTAAAAGTTACGTGTTATGTATAAATATGAAAAAAAAAAATTGAAAGTAACAGGAATTAAGCTATTGATTATTTTTAAAATCATCGTTACATTAAATAATCTAATTTTGCTCTTTAAATCAGCAACATTTTCATATACCATATCTGATATGTTCCATATGTCCTGTGAACCGATTAAAAATTTGGTAAAAACAACTGAACTAAATTAAAGTAATCTTAATTATTTTGTTTTCACTGTATTTCCGTTTAATTTGTCTGTCCTTGTATTTCATTTCATTTCATTATTATTATTATTTATTTGAGAAATTGCACAGTATCAAGGACATGGACAGTCATTTCTATATAGATTAATTATAAAAAAAAAAACAACACACATTTTAAGGAATTCAAAGATCCTTGAAAGTATTTTAACACGGACTTTATAAAAGATAAAATCAAAATCAAGGCAATATAAAACAAAAAAAAAAAAAGGAAAAAAATATAAATAAAATGATGGAAAGGAAAAAAAAAAAAATTCTATAAGAGTAAAAGAAAATACAAAGTTTTTCCTTTATTTTTATTCTATTTAAGATAATAAAAATCCTGGGTATAAATGTATAAATTAGTTTTTTATTATTTTTTTTTTATGGTTGCTTGTATTTGTATTTATTTATATTTTGTTTGATGTAAATTGTTTACTAATTTATCAGAAAACGTGATATCCTCTTTTTTTTTTATATAGGTAATTTTTTTCTCGTGTCAAATTTTCATTTTTTTTTTTTAATTTTGTTTTTACTTGTTTTTGCTCCTGTTGATTGTATTGTTTTTTGTCTTTAATTTTATAAAAAAAAAATGTTATTAAAGATTTTATTTTATTTTTGTGTTTTTTTTTCGGTTAAAAAAGAAGACAAGAATTTCTAAAAAAAAAGATTAGAATAAAAATATTTAATTAGGAAGATTAAAATATAAAAAAAACAAAAGAAAAGAAAAATACAGAAAATATGGATCCTTTTTTTTAAACAATTTTTTTTTTTTTGTATTGAATTTAAAGAGTGTTTTAACCTTTTTCCTTTTTTTTTTTGTTATTTTTATGTTTTTTTTTTTTTTTTGGCCTATGATGAGACAAAATCGATTAATTGTTCGAAATTAAATTCGAAGAATATGAAAAAAAAAAAAAAAAAAAACGATTTTATAAAGTTATATGAAGTGTCTAAGAATAAAATTGGATTTTTTTTTTTGTAATTTAGTTAAAGGCTTAATGATTTGTATTTTAAATCATTAAATTAATTCATAAATAAGTCATCGATTAAGTGAATTTTTGATTATAAATTTTACATAATTGAAATAAAATCTGAGAATAAATCTGAGAAATAGCTGACTTCATAATTGACTTCTTTTTTGTTTTTTTTACTGGGGTAAATGGGAATCGTTAAAAGATGCAAAGAAAGAGTGATAGATATACGATTTCTCTATTAATGTATGGTATTTTAACCCACCAGAAATTACCTCAGTTTTTGAACAAACAATAGAACAAACAAACATTAGCGCACCTTTAGCACTACTATTCTGATGTTTGGGACTTTTGGACTGACTTCTTCAAACCTTTATCACTTCAAATTATAATGAAGTTTAACGTTTCTTAAGTAAGATTTCGCTTTCGAATTTAAGAAAAGGAAAAATCCTTCTGTAGTTGATTAGAAGATTTAAATTTCCTTGATTTTATTTTTAATTAAGAATTTACCGACCTTTATTTGTTTTCCTGAAAATTGTGTTATATAGGTACAACATAATATTAACTAATGTATCACTAGTGACATGAAAAAAAAAAATCTTATAAAAACTTTATAAATTAGGTTTAACATAATTTTTTTCCGCTTTCTATATCCCCCTGTCATAAAAGTACATTTACTTTACAAGAAATTTAAAAATCTTATTTTTGACTCGATAACAAAAATGAAAAGATACTTTCAAAAATACCTTACTTAACCTTAATAAAAAAATAATTAATAAAATTAAATAAAATTAAACATAAAATAACTAATAAATAACATAATTTTTAATTTAACACGTTGAAGTGGAATTTAAAAATAAAAGTTTGATAAAATAATTTGAAAACTTTATTAAAAATTTATTAAAAAAAAATTTTCCCAAAAAAAAAAAAAAAAATAATAGAAAATATGAAATCATCAAATTCTATTTTAAATATTTTTAGAATAATATCAACATTATCGTTAATAAATTCATTAAAATTATCATTTTGAAAAAAAAAAAAAAAAAAGTGATTTTATTAAAAAAAGTTTAAAATCAATAAAAAATAATTTATCATAACATAATTTATTTATTAAAAAACAAAAAAAATTAAAATTTCTTCTTAAATATTTAAATTTAAAAGAGAAAAATTTGAAAAAGAAAAATTTAAGTGTAAAGTGAAAAAAAAAAAGGTTTTATTATAAAAAAAAAAAAAAATCAATAAATTAAATAAATCATAAAAAAAAAAATTAAAAAAAAAAAATATTGGAAAAAAACAAAAAAAAAAAAAACCTAATTAAAATAAATTCTTTGAAAAGGTGATTTTTTTTTTTTTTTTTTTTATTAGCGAAAACATTTATTAGGATTTAGAAATTAAGAAAATATTAAAAGTTATGGTAAATAAAAAAAATTTCAAAATTATAAAGAAATAAAAATAAAAATATATAATATATATATAATTATTTAAATGTAGATATATAAAAATAAAAGAAAATAATTAATTTTCTTTTAAAATATAGAATAGATACAGAGTGTTTCGATGTGTATTGGTACATTTATAAATAATAGGATTTTTAATTAGATTAATTAATAAATAGAAAATATTGGCTGTTAACTTACAATAAATTGTAAAAATTACAGTTAAGAGATTGAACAATTAACGTATCTTGCTCCGTATCCGTTATTAGTAATGTATCCATTTATTTCATAACGTATGCAACATATGAAGATATGTACGAACATTAATGCTTATCCAAATTGTTGAGAGCAGTTTGTACACATTTCTAAACGTTTTATAGCTTTATATTGGAAAATATTACATCAACGTTGTGTATATTTAAAATCACATAAAAAATAATATTAATAGATGACGGATTACCGTTTTTTTTTTTAAATTTGAAAAGTTTACATTGTATTATAAACGGAAGAAAAAAATTAAAACAATTTTTAAAGAGAATATGCAACGTGTACTCGTATACACAACTTTAATTAAATGGAACTGTTTTCGTAGTTTAAATAAATTTCAAAATAAAATAAATTTTTTCCTTCCGATTCAAATTCAAAATAAGTAATAAAATTTATAGCATTATAGCAGAAAAATTTTACGAACAAACAGCTGATTTTAATTTAAATATCAGTTCAATTTCCATTTTACACTTTTACAGTTACGTTGATATAATTTTGGCAAATACATATATTATGTTGGCTTAAATTTTTAAGTTTACATACAATTTTGTTCAAACTGGAAACCATGACAAAATTATAAGCTATGTATATGTATGTATTTGTATACGCTCTTACCCTCGGTGGCCTGTGGATAAGAGCGTATAAAAATACGCTTTAAACACTCAGGGAGTGTTGGTTCGAATCCAATACACGTCGTAAGAGTTATTCCCCCTTACGGCATTTACAGCCACGCCTGACCAGGAAAGGCGTGGCGTGGCAAAGGCGTACATTTATGTGGCAGAGAAATGGATTAAAAAAAAAACCTATAAACCTATACTTCGATTGTTCAATCTTGGTATTAATTAAAAAGCCGTTATGCATTATTTTCATTCAGAATTAGTTGTAATTTATAGGAAGTTATTTATCTTGTAAATTTTTTTTAACTTTAAATTTAATTTTTTCTTACCAAATACGTAACGTCTTTTAAAGATTAAAAGATTTTCTTAACAAAGATATCATTTTTTTATCGTAACAACAAAAAAACTCTAATCTCTAATAATTATTTTTCATAATTTTCTTAAAATTCTCGCCTTGAATTTTTATATTCAGTATTTATTCAAAATTCACTGTACATATTTTTAATAAATAAAAATAATTTTTTATCAGGGCAAATCCATTTTGTTTATATTTAGTTAATTCTAAATTTCATTCAGTTATTTCTAAATATAACATGACAATAGACATAAGTATACATTTTTGTTCAAAATGAGTATGACTTCTAAATGCGAGTTTAACTTTTTAAAATGGCGAGAATTTAATTCGGATTTCATTCAAAGACTGACGTGAATTTCATTCTGATTTATTAAATATCTAATTACTATAGATACTCATATTAAACAACAGTTTCTATTTCATATTAACATCGAAGTAGGTAATTAACTAATAGTTAGTATATTTTAACAGCCCCTTAAAGAGTCGATACAAATAAAAAACACCATATGTACAAAAAAAAAAAAATTTCCGAAACATTCTGTATAAAAATAAAAGAAAAAAAAACTTTTTTTTTAATAAATATTTTATATAGATACATTTTTTATTAGAATTTTTTTTTTTTTTAATTTTCTTTTTTTTTTAATATAAAAGCATAAATACATATTTTGTTTTAAATTAATTTGATTTTTTTTATATATACCTATTTTTTTTTTTTATTTCGACTGAACATTTTGTTTTTTTTACAATTTTAAATGCTTTTGAAATATCAAAAACACATTTTCACCAAAAAAAAAAAAAAAACATAAATAAAAAAAATAAAACATCATGATTTGAAAAAAACACACACTTATCACATACAAAAAAAAAAAAAAAAAAAAAAACATCATACGTAAGAGCAAAAAAAAAAAAAAAATTTTTTAATTAAATTTATTAATATTTTGTTTATTGTAACTATCACATAAATATTAACATTTTAATATATTTTTTTTTTTATTTTTATTAAATATGCTAATTTAATATATAATTAATTAAATTTTACTAAAAAAAAAAAAAATATAATTTTTATAATGCAAGGTATGATAAAAGTTTTTTTTTTTTTTTTTTAATTTTAAAATTAAATAAATATTTATTTTTTTTAACCCTCCGGTCCGTTAATCATTAATAAATTTTATTCACAAACTCAAACTCAGGAACTCTTTAACAATGATTGTGAATTAATAAAAAAAAAATGTACTAAACTGTGGAACAGCCATAATGGTGGTACTGATGTTTTACAGCCAATGATGCAATGATTAAGGCTTTTAATTCGAAAGATCTCGGATTTTAACCTCGATTGGGTCATATAGATCAATAAAAAATAATAAAGATTTTTCTTATAATATATAATTAGTATAAAATATAAATACATACATATATATAATATATGTAGTTAGTAATTAATATCCATATTGTAATATATAATAAAATAATAATAATAATAAAAAAAAAGTAATCAACTGCTTAGTGAAATTAATGAATCCAAAAACTGAAGTCAAGTATGAATAATAATAAATAACTTAATGGATGCCTTAATTCTCCTTATGGGAATGTCAAGGAAAACAAAAAAAATGTGGTACACATAGTTATACATATTAAGAAAAATACATTTATTTATCATTTATTGATATAATTATTACCTTATATATATATATATATACATTTTCGAGTTAAAATTATATAAGTGGCACTTTAGGGTTAATAAAGATCCTTTTTGTTTTTAGTTTTAAAAGAATTTTTAAATACAATATATGTATTATTTTAATTTGAAACCGTTGAAGAACTTTTGGATTACCTTGCTTATAATTATTTTTAAAATAATGTAAAGAAAAAGTATTGTAAAAGTAAATTTGCTTTTTTTTGTTTTTAGCTTAAATACATATAAATATATTTTTTCGCTTCTAAAATAACTAAATTTCAAGTACTTAGTAATATTTTACGATTATATAATATTTTTTTTAAGAGATTTTAACAAAATAATAATATTTTTATTTGTTTTTTTTTTTTCAAATAATTTTAAAATATTTATGCTAACTTTTTAAATAAATATGTAAATTATTTATTTGATTGGCTTATGTAAAAGTAAAAGCTTGCAAAATAAATATAAATAATAACTCTTTGAGTATATCTAGTTTTAACATTTAATTAATTTGTTTTTTTTTTTTAAATATAGTTTTTCTGATAAATTTAACATTATACTTAAAGTTAGTGTATTAGGTTAACTAACAATAAAATCTAGATTCTATAGTCAGCTAACGATTTTTTATACAAATTACAAACTATAACTTTAAATTTATTTATTTTTTGTTTTTATGGTTAAGTGATAATTAATTGGTAGTAAATAATTTTAAATAAATATAAATTAAAGAGGGGGTCTCGGTGGTCTAGTGGATAACAGCGTGTAATATATGCTGTAAATGGTGATGAAATGTGGGTTCGAATCTCACACACGTAATAATTTTCGCTTACGATATTTGACAGCCACACCTGAAACGAAAAGGCTGTTTAATATTCTTGTCGCGTTTATGTCTGTGCGGTAGTGGAATAAAAAAAACAAAATTATAGAGAGGTTTTATCACCTTCGAATTATTTAAATTAGATTCTTAAATTCTTAAAGCAATTTCAAAGGGATGGTGTCACAAACAATGAAAAATTAACATTAAAAAAAAAAAGAATCCCGAAAAAAAAAAAAATTCTACAAAACAAATTCAATAAGAAAATGCTCTATAGACCATATTTATATAAATACATTATATGTATTTAAAAAAATAATTAAAAATTATTTTATAGGTGCTTACAAAATTCGGGTATTTCCCCTTTTTCAGAATATTTATGAATAATGTTTAAATGCGATATTCTAAATGAGGAGGAGTTTTAAAGCTAAATTCGAAATCAAAATTATACGTTTTTTACAAAATATTTATATATGTGAAATTTTGAGTTACGAGGGGATTTTATAGTTGATTACAAAATCAGGGTTCCAATAATTTGTTAAGTAGGACTTGGAGCGGGAGACCTCACTATTTAAAATGTTTGCCATTAAATTTTTATTTTCGGAATTGTTTTTTTTGTGAAATTTTTTTCTTTTGGAATTTTTTTTTTGGAACTTTTTTTTTTGGAATGTTTTGTTTTGAACATTCCTACATAGTCCTATTTTAGAACTTTCTACCAAAATAAATATATCAATATTTATATTTACATTACTAAAAAAAGTTATTTCCAAACTAAATAATCTTTTTGTTGGGATTCCAGGAAAACAGAACACTTCATTTAAAATATGAAATACGGCTTGAATATTAAAAACTATTATGTTAATAGAATAAGGGCTGGGACATCAAAAAAGAACATTCTTACTAGAATTCCAGTTAAAAAAAAAACAATCCTTTAACTAGAATATCAAATAGGGCTTATAGTTTCAATTTCATAAAAGAGTAAATAAATAATTATATATGGAAATTTAAAAGAAAATTCATAACAATAGTGTTGGAAATTTGGAATACGCATATATATTTATTCTAGCATTATTATTATTGGCGTAATTTTACGAGACTCTTTTGAATTTGTGCTCTTACTATCATATGATCCTTTAAAAAAATTTTTTTTTTGTGATCTTTAGTACGAGAAAGTATTACCACTTTTAAATTTTTTCACATTAAGGCGAATTATATGTATAAAAAAAATCGATATATATGTAATTCTATTTAATTATATAAAATTATTATTGTTTAATATGTAGTTCTATTAAAAATTAATGATAACCTTTTCATTTGAATTTTGTTACCGAACTTTAATATATACATACATATTTTGAATTACCTTTTATTTTACCTTTTTTTAAGAAGCTTCCTTTAATACAAAAAAAAAGAAATTTTATTGACAAAACATTTTTCTAAGGATTTAATTCAATAAAATGGTTTCTTTTTAATTTTTTATTATAGCTGGTAACAAAAAGGTTCTGGTCTTGGGAATAATTTTTTTTCAATTTTTATGAAAAAATAGATGTACCTATATTAAATGCGTATATATATATATTATAATATATAGTACTAATGTTATATATATGTATATTAGATAAATAATTTTAAAAATAAAAACTCAAAAGAAAATTTTAAATTTATCAATTTTGAGAATTGTTTTTTTAAATTAAAACAGAGAAAAAATTTTCTTTAAATGTTTACATAGGGATTCCATTTTATATAAATCAGAAATTTATTTTTGTAAGTTATGACACTTTAGGGAAATGAAATTTTTGTTTTTTTTTTGTACTTAATATTATAAAAATATTTTATTTGGCCAAAATGCTTTAAGAGTCAAAGTCATAGATGAAATTTGTAAAACTGTTTTTCCTTTGAGATACATTTAGTTTTTTGTTCAATTTTCTTTTTGTATTTTTGTTTATTGCTTTCAAACATATATGTCTACATAGTACCTAGATAGTAAAAATTATAATAATTGCACTTGAAATAATTAAATAGGATTAGGTACAGTAATAGGAATGCGTTTATAAAAAAATAATCAAGCCAGGATGTAAAGCAAAAATGTTTTTAATGTTGTACATTTTTAAAAAGATCATAAAAGAAGAAAAATTGTATTTGCTTTTTTGTTAAAATCAAAAGAAACTGTTAGCACATGTAAAATTATAATATTCGAGCTTTATTTATTTATTTATTTTCTTACTTATGATAAATTTGCGCGGATGTTAAAATTACAGATGGCTAAAAACAGCGAATTTTCCATCTTTGACCTCTAATAGCTATTAAAGGGAAGAAAGTACAAACAGGTTTTTAGAGATAACTTATGCTAATTTTCTTTTTTTCAATCTTGATATTCGTCTTCTCAAAATTTCGAGGCTCTAGCTAAAGACATTTCGGAAATGGAGAAGAAAGAAAATTAAAATTTTACATAACGGTAAATTTTGTTATCAAATAAAATTATGCCACTTTTATATTGGTTTGTAAAGCTTAAGAATATTTCAACTGTCGTTTGATGTTTTTAGATTGAAAAAATATTAAGCAATAATTTAGTTATAAACAATTTAAAACAAAAGTTATTCGAACTTCGAGGACTAATAGCTCTGTTTTAATTAGACTTATCCTTTCTTTTAAATTTCATTGCTCTATTTTAAAGGGTGTAATATTTGTGTAAACAAACGGATGGATGGACAGATAGAATGAAACTAATAAGAAAATTAAAAAAATTTTTTTTTTTTGAAAAATATTCTACTAAAATAAAATTCACCATTGAAGTCGATTTAAATATCAATAGTATATTAAATATAAATAGGAGGTAAATCTAGAAAGGTTAAAAACTGCAAAATATTTAAAAAAAATTAAAATTTTATCATAAATTATAATTCTGTTTTAAAAAGCCTTAGGCTGACTTTTTAAAATTCTTCTAACAACTTTTTATAATTGGATTTTAATTTTAGCTAAAAAAAATCATTTTGTTTTGTTTTTGTTTTATTCTCAGCAAAAAACAAAAGTTTTTACCCTTTTAATTGAAAAAGTATTTTTCATAAGAAGTTACGTTAACTTTTACAGCTCTTACGTTAACTTTTAACTTTCACAGAAATTTTTAATTTTGTAACTTTTTTTTTTTTTTTTTTAAAGGTTAATTATAAAATTCAAGAAATCAATAATAAAAATACCTTGAAAATTCTTTTTTGATTTATTATGTTTTTAAAATAATTTAAAAAAAAAATTTAATTACATACACATAAAAATACTTACTTAAAATTAAATATATTAAATTATGACACATATAAGAACTCAGAAAACAAAACCAAATCAGTAAAATAAAAAATAAATTATTGTAGTAAGTAAAAATGCCTTCAATAACTTAAAAAATTGGAAGGAAACAAAACAAAACCTATAAGAAGAAAACCTAAAGACACAATATGTAAATTGCAAATATAAGCATCCACTTTAAATCCTTGAAATTTTCTTAAAGCATTCTATGTTAGGTTCAAAAAAAAAAAAACAATGCTTTGTCTACGGAAAAGTTTTTATTTCTTTCCTTCAATTATTGTTACAAATAAACAAACAAAAATCATCCGTATTTCTAAATTATACATACACACAATTATTCATATATTATTAAAGATTTATATATTTTGTATGTCGGTTTGTATTTTATCCTTAAAAAAAAAAAATAAAATTTTTCTATACTTTGTAATGTTTAGAAACACTTTTTTCGTTTTTTTTCGTTTTCTGTTTTCGTTAAATTTATTTCAAGGTAAAAATATAAGGTCACCATTGTTGTTAAAAAACGGGACATTATTGAATTTTATAAGATTTTTGTTTAAAAATTCATATTGGTTGATTGATTTACATAATATCTGCTCTCTAGAAATTTATGTTTCGATACAAATACATACAACTGAGTTTTAACTCAAATCATCACGTTTTCAAGCAAAATCTGCACTTGTACTCAATATTTTTGTTTGAAAATGTGAGATTTAAGTTCTAACTCGGTATATGGATTCGGCGCTTGGTTCATGTTCTATAACCAGCTGATGGAGTTTAGAAATTAAGCTAGTTCTTCAACTTTATTCATGTGCACGTTAAATATTATTCATTTTTCACTATAAAAAGACCATCCCATAGCTTATATTAATTGAAGACAATTTACATTAATTGTTGCCAAATAATTATTCACTTGAAATATTAGATTTGAAAAGACATTCATTTTTATTTTTTATATTTATTTTGTTAAATTATTTTATTTAAAAATTTTCTCAAATATACCTTTTTTTCTGCGGTAAAGAAAATAATATTAGTCAAGATTCAGAACTGTCATTTATTTTCTTTTCTATTGAATGAATATATTTTATAATATTTGTTAGCACCCTATTAAACCCCAATAAACCAACTATAAATACATTGTGTTGTTCTTCTGCAACGGTTAAAGCAGTGGTTTGTGTTTTTTTTTTCCAACCCTAATTGCAGAGAAAATATTACTGTATGTTCGTTGTTCGAACCTAAAGGAAATATGTTTGAATGATAAGTTTATAAAATTCGTCATAAAATGAAATGATTTAATTTTTCAAAACTAGAATAAATGGTTAATCTAAAATAAAAAAATAAAAAAATAATTTATACTTTGACTTTCATAATTATTTTTTTTTTATTTTTGCAATTAAAAAAAAAAACAAAATGTTTTTTCGTATTTGTGCATACAATAATTTTATATTATATATACCTACCTACCTTATATATACGATTTTAAATACGAACGTTGTCAAAAAAAATAACTGTGCATTCTTTTATTTTAAAAAGGAAATAGGATGAAAAAAAAAAATTGCATCGTAAAAAAACATTTTACAAAATTAGGTTTTTAAGGTTGACATTTTTGCTTTTAAAGATTAGCATTAAAAAAATGAATCCTTTCGTTAATCTTTTAACTTTTATTCTTAAATTTAAAAAGGCATATTTTGTGAAAAAAAATATATTTTTAAAGTTTAAAAAATGAAAATTAGTCTAAAATTTAAATTTATAATTTAAAGAGTCATTTAACAGGTGGCAGTGGATAATTAAAAAAGCGAAGGATTTAAAAACTACAGGGATTTTATTTTTACAGTTCTGGAATTAGTTAAATTAATTTTTTTTTTTATATATATAGTTTTACTATCATTTATTACTATTCTTCTCTCTTACGGGAATGAACTGTAGTAAAACTATTTATAGTTTTTAACAAAAAAAATAAAATGAAACTAACGGTTTTTATAAAATTAAAATTTAAATGATGAATTTTGTCTACAGTTTAAATAGCGATTTAAATTATTTAAAACTTAAATTAAAATAATTACTAGTATTCGCCCGCCCCTCGAAATTCGAGGTGTTTTAATTAGCAATTACAATACAATATATACAGTATAGTTTCTTTATGATTTTATTTAAAATGTAAAAATACAATTTTCAATAATTAAAGCCTTTATGAATTTAAAATTTCTTTGTAAATGATATTTTTTGTAAAAACACGATTATTATTATCTTTTAGAAGTTGCCCTTGATTTATTGAGTATTGGAAACTCCTTATCAAGGGAAACTCCTTATCAAGGGCAATTTATTGAGTATTGGAAACCTATTATATATGTATATATTATAAGAAGCCTAAGATGGTAAATCATTGAGTAAAAGGGTTTTAAATATCTATTAATACAGATTAAATATTATGATGATATTATGATATGTAAGAATTTATTTCGTTTAAAATATAAAAAAAAAAACAAAAAAAAAACAGAACTGAATCGAACTTGCAAAATCAAAAAGCTACTATTAATAACCCCACACTCTACCGCTGTACTAAACACTAAGCTGAAATTTTAATCTTTATATTCAGTTATATTGCGAAATTCCTACTCCTACCTTACAACCAATATTTTAAAATTTTTAATCGAAAAGAAAAATAAAACAAAAATTTAACGGAATCAAAGAGCGTCTTTTTTGAATATGTTGCTAAATCATTGAGTAAAATGGTTTTTAGAAATAAAAAAAAAAAAAAAATAGAATAGAATCGAACTTGCAAAATAAAGACTTCTCAAATTCAAGAAGCGGCCACTCTACCACTGCACCAAACTCCCCACTGAAGTTTTGACGTTTATATTCAATTATATTGTGAAATTTCTATTTCCCACCATGCAAAATATATTTTAAAATTTTTTTTATGTTTTTAGAAAAAAAACAAAAAGCAAAAACAACAAAACAAAATTTAAAATTCAACGGAATAAAAGAGCGTCGTTTTTGAATATGTATATTATAGGTATAGATTATACATATTATATGATACATATGTATATACTTTACATGGGATTTTTATAAAAATAGAAAATTATTAATGAAAATTAGAAAATTTTGGAAAAATATTAATTTTGTAAGATGGCTATACTGAATATTTATCATTTAAAAAGAAAAAAATGAAAGTTGGTTGGTAAATCATTGAGTAAAATGGTTTTAAATGTCTGTCATTTACATATTAAATATTATGATTATATTTTACATAAAAACAAAATTTGTATTGGCTTTTATTTAAAAAAAAACTTTTGAGTTCTCTTTTTATTTTCAATTTTTAAGTTTTATTTTGCTTACCATAGTCTTGTCGTACCGGAGCTTAGCAAAAATGGACAAACTTTAATAGCTTAATTTGCATATTATCTATAATATAATGAAAATAATTATTATGCTAATTCTTTTATACAAAATTCTGTAGTGATAATTAAAAAACGATTAAGTTAAAAAAAAGTACAAGAAAATTATTTTGAAACATTTAAGAATGTATAATTAAATGTATTTCAAAAAAAATTTATTTCTTCTCATGTCAATTCTTATTAAATAATTTTTAATGTTATTAAATTCAATTAAATTATCATTTTTAATTCAATCTAAACTCTATTCTATTCTTAATATGCGCGATTAATAGTTTTTTTTTTACAAAATAATCTATTATAATAATTATAACATATCACAACAGAATTGAATTAAATAGGAATAAGAACGTATATTTTAAATGTGAAAAAAAAAATCTTATTTTTAATAATACCGAAACTATTATCATAATTATGAAATAAGTGTGTAAGACGCATGAATAAAATTATAATGCTTTAAATGGTATCTAAATATTTTCTTTACATTTTTAAATTTTTAAATTTTTTTCTTAAATCATACACGAATATATCTTTACCTAAATTTTGTCAACATTTAATTTTCTTCTTCTTTTTCTAATTTAGCGTCGAATTAACGGCAATTTGCGTTCAAAAAAAAAACGAGTTAACTATGATATTTATGAGGTAAAAATTAAATCGTCTAAAATATTTATCCATTATATTTTCAATATGAATGTAATGTATTTTATTTCAAATTTTAAATCAATCTGAATATGCTTAAAATGTATTTAGAATATTAATGTGAAAATTTGCTTTAATAAATAATATATATATTATATATAAATTAAATATCTTTTTTTCAAATATTTTTATATATTTTTTAATAAAATACTTTTTCAATCGTTCAATTTTACAAATTAAAATACAAATTATAAAGGATTTTTTTTTTAAATAATGACATTTTCTATTTTATTATTATTGAAACTGCTTCCTTGCATATTTATGGGCGTTTATTTTTTGTTATTATGCTATTTTTGAAAAATTTTTCCTTTTTTTTTAATTTGCTTTAACTTGGCTCTTTTTTTTTTTTTTTTTTAAGTTTATTTGAATAAAATTGGAAATTAATTAAATTAAAATACAAAAAAAAAAATTTTTATATAAATTGTTTTAAAAATATTAAAGAAAATTTGAATACAGACACAAAGAGTACCTACTTGTATACAAAAAATATTAAAATTAATTAATTTAAAATGAAGAAAATAAGCACATGGAATATTTCTATTTTAATTTTTATGTTTGCTTTTTCTTTGCATTTAAATTAAATTAATTAATTACATTTTTTTTTTTGTTTACATTATCATTAACTCAAACTACATATTATATTTATTACTGCCTTTGAACCAGAAATACAAATAAAGAGAAAAAGTTCAAGGATTCTTTTATGAAGGCAAACAACAATTAACTATACATATATAAAAAATCTATATGTTGTGAATAGGATAATAATATTTTGTATTGTATACATTTATTATTTCTATGTTATATTCGATACCTATACAGTATGTATTATAATGTATAAATATGTTATGTACATTTTATGTAAAAAATATAGTGGTCGTTGCGTTAAAAAGGAAATTCATTTTCTTCAGTAAAATATTGTGAAAAGCTCACTTATCTATAAAATGAAATAAAATAAAAGAAAAATTATTTTTATGGTAAAAAAATTCAGAAGCAAAAGAACAGGATAATAATGCTATTTTGAGATAAAAATATACATTGTCATCGTATACATTAACACATATTATTATAAAGGTGTATGTATATATATATATATATATATAACAATATATATTTATAAAACAAAAATGTTGAAGTTAAAGTAAATTTTTTTTTTTTCGTTTTGATATGAGTAATAAATGTACTTCTTAACAAAAAAAGAAAACAAAAATTTATTATTTATTTCCTGTATAATATTTGCGTTAAAGTAACGGATCTACGGGGTTACAAAAAAGTGGGTGAAAAATAGAATTTATGAATATGAATGATTTAAAGTTACAGAGAAAACTTGAAAATTTTTAATGTTTAAGTTTATTTTGATTATCAATTTTTTTTTTAGCTTCTTTTTAGTGGAAAATATAAAAGTTTTATATATGTAATACAATTCATAAATTTATTATTTTTTTATATTGTTTATAAAATTTTTACTTTGTCAAGAATTTAGAACAGTGTTACAATAAAAGTACTAAACACTTTTATTTAAATAAAATTACTTGATTCATAAAATTTAATTTAAATTATAATATAACATAATTTTATACTATAGGCATAGGGCTTATAAAAGGATTTCTTCATAGCTAAAGAAGTCAAAAATAATAAAATATATCCCAGAACAGATTGCTACTATTATTATAAAAAAAGAATTTCATATCTCCTTTTTTAACTTTTTTTTCTTGATTGGTTTCTTTAAAAGACTCCTAGAGCTAAAGACTCCTAGAGATATGAACACTTTATTAAAATATTACAAATCACATTGCAATATTACAAAACTATTGGCTACTAAGGCTATTAGGTAGAATACTATCATTAAATTATACACTAATATTATTTATTCTGTTTGTATCACATATTTTATATTTACGCTATACTACCAAATATAGGGGGATTTGTTTTCAATTAATAAAAATTGCTTCCTGTGGAGAATTTGAACCCACAGCCTTTCCTGTTCAGGCGTGGCTATAAATGTCGTAAGAGGGAATAAACCTTACGACGTATGTGGGATATAGATGTTCAGTTTTTACGAGCAGAATTAAGTTTTCAATTTTAAGACTTTCATATATTGATAATTCATATAGAATTTTTATAAATTTATAGAAATGTTTTATTCTATATTTTGATTTTTGTAAATTTTATAGAATATGTCTTCCTTTATATTTCGATACCATAAGAGATTATTCTATGGAAGAGACTATAATGTTTTAGATTATACGGAGCTCTTCTTCTTTTTTTGTTTTTTAGTAATCCTTCTACTCTCTGATATTTACGTAATAGTTCAGTAATGTGTGGTGAAATCTTAGTAAAGTGTAGCATATATCAAATATTTATATTTATATACTCTTTGAATTGAGTTATTATATTGTACTTTATATTGATATTTTCATTTTTTGACTGTTAGCTTTTGTCATCCACACATGCATTAGTAACATATCATTGTTCATTGGTATTTCTATAGTTTACTTAAATTATTTTCATCTTACACCATTACAAGGTCATCAGCAAATACAGAGAGAAAAAGTGAAGAACCTAGCGAGCTCGCCTGAATGAATGGAAACTGTAGTAAATGGTATCAATAAAGTCACTAAAACTTAAATCAATGATTGAGGGTTGGTTAACTTAGTCAAAAATAATAGCCTAATATTGAAAATAATAAAAATAGCAGATAAAAGTTCTATTCATTTAAAATTTTAAAACTATACAAATTTGTACTTGTTTTAATATTCGAAATAATTCAAAAATAGTTTTGTTTTAAAAAGTATCTATTTGATTTAGAATTTCATTCCAGATTAATCCGATTAAAAATTCCAGACTTTTGGATCTGAAGAGAAATTTTTCCATTTCCAACAATAGATTTTATTTAGATTCAAAGTAGAAAAATGGAATGTAGGATAATAATACGTGTATCCTTTGGGATTAAATATATTGGATTAATTCAATAATAGATATGTCTTTAAAACGGAACTAAAAAAAATTTTATATATTCGTTTTTCAGAGTCCTTATATTTTTAGCGAAAAATAAAGTTTTTTCCAAAATCTGAATTTGAAAATTAATTTTTTTATTTTTACTGTAACATTTCGAACGCAAGAATTTTTTATGAATCATTACAAACGTTTTAGTTTCGCACAATAAAATAATATCCTTTTTATATAACAGTAATAATTTATAGCTGATATTTTTTATTTATGCGTAATTATGCGTATTGTAAGTGAAATTTTATAATGATATATATACTTTTATATATGTTTACATTAATTTCAAACTTCAATATTTTTTAACTTATAAAAGAAAATAATTTTAAGAAAATTTTATAAAGAAAAACCTGTAAAATGAAAAGAAAAAGTATAAAAAAACAAAACAATTAAAATTTCATTAGAAAATATTATATATTAATGTAAAATTTATTGTTTTAATATATAAACAAAACTATAAATACTTAATCCCATTAACATTTTTGAGGTTACACATTTTACTTAATATTAAGGTGATCAGTAAACAATTTTTATAATTGTAATTTATAAAACAAATATTTATTTTTTACATTTCTGTATTTCAATCTTGTTTTAGACAAGATTCTGTTTAAAAGATTAAATTGATTAAATTTAAAAATAGATTGAATCTTTTAATTTATATATTTGTTTTTCTTTTTAAAATATAATCTCTGTCATTTTTTCGATCCATCTACACAACTTAATGATGTATAATAAATACTTTGTTATTTATGACTATTTATGACTAAACCTGCCTACCCGACCAGTCTACAATTGTTTTTAAGTTTTTTATTAAGTCAATCTATTTAAAAGAAACTTTAGTTTAAGGTATTATATAATGTTTAGCTGTTTACCGTCTTCCGAGAACAACCAGTACAAAGTAATTAGAATTACAAAAACATTCTCTAAAGTGCTTAGTTAAGGTTTATAGGAACAGGTCTAATAGTATTCTGTTTCACTACTATTTGAAAATAAAAGAAATCTAATTCTAATTTTAATATGTATGTGGTTTATAAACGTATTGAAATATATTGTCTTATAGGATAATAAGCATAATAAGAAATTGTGGTGTCCTGAAAGAATACTCAAAAAAATAAGATTGAATCGGCTTTAATATCTTTTTAAAATGGTAATAAAGCCGAAACCGTGATTTTTTTTAAATTTGATTCTATTACCGCTTCTAAAGAAAAATAAAATCGAATCGACCTTATTTTCATTTCTCAAATAAGTTCAACTTTATTTTCTTTCCAATTTTTCGGCATTAGATATTTCAGTTTTAAAACGGTAACTGAAATTGTATTAGAAAGTTTTTCAATTATTTAAAATAATCCTTATGACATTTGTTATATATAATCCTTATAAATAATCCTTAATTTGTTAAAAAGAAAAAAACTGGAAGATTCTTTGAATTAAAAGAATATTCCATATAATTTCTGAAAAATTTGATTGCAATTACGTCTGGGGGTTTAATGTGAATTCGAACAAACAAATGGACCTACAGAAGTAATTTTATAATAAAAATTTACAAAGAAAAAATAGAATAATAAAAGTATTAATATATAATACATATACATTATTATGTATAAGTAACTAACATATATTATGTATTTTTGTTTTGTGTTAGATAATTGCTTTATTTTTAATGGGTTATTCTGGAAATAGAGAGGTAAGAGTTGGATCTGTTTCGAAAATTATAGTTTTGTACTTATATCTAAATTTTTATTTAAAAAGAAAAGAATATGTTTTATTTGGTTATAAATTATTTTCAAGGAAATTTTATACATTATGAAATATTATACATTAAATTTGGGTAGCTTTAGTCCAAGTAAGTATAGGATGGTAATTGTAGGATTTTTATATTGTGAAGATTGTGAAAATGGTTTGATCATATAAAAAATTATTTATATTATTTCGCAGTAAAACTAAAATTTTAATATGCCATTAAAATAGACCTAGATAATTTACCTTTTTAACAATATTTGTTAATTTCCTACATTTTTATATTGCAAAGAATTTTCAAAGTTTTTAATTTTAAAGAAATTGATTGTTGATTATCCATTCCTCGATTAAATGAAGAATGGAAATCAATGGATGAACATACGGTAAATCTCTTCAGAATTATTCGTTTACTTATGAACCTATTTTTGAAGTACCGAAGAGTAGTAAATTAATATGTAACATAAATAGTAATTCTTGCAGTATAGGTTTTTTGTAATCAGTTTCTCTGTATTAAGGCATTCCTCATATTTTATATTATTTTTTTTTTCCAACCTAAAGATAAGTTTATAGAATTAACATTGGCAAACAATTTTTTAATATCAAAATATATTATTAATTTATAATATATATTTTTTTTAATTAAAAAAAAAAAGAAATAATTTCAATATTAATTTCATTCACTAATTTGTTGGCATTTTTTTTTTTTTTGTTGTTAAAAATAATTAAAGTATAATTAAAGTATTAAAGTATTATACCAGTAATATGATACAAAATATTTAATACTATTTTTTATATAATGGTAAAAAAAAAATTAAATAATTATATTATATTGCAATAATTATTATTTCAATATTATAACAAAAAAAAAAAAAAAAATTTATATTTTTGTATCAAATTTAATTTTTATTTTAAAATTAAAAACGAGGAAGAATACAGTTGACTTTGTCAACTCTTAGATACCTGTACGAGCCGTTAGTATGTTCACAGCCTGTCACTTTGCTTACAATATTATTTTTTAAATATTTTAGTATTTTAAAATAATTTGGGTGAATTTTATAATTTCTAGAACTATGGGTTGTACATATATTCAAACTATATGTTTATATGTACATTCTTCAAAAGCAGATTCTAACCTTTCACATAACGATTATCAATCCAAAACTTTTTCAAATATTCTATAGTACCATTTAATACTAAGCGGTAAATGTATATTAAATTTACTTAGTATAAAATAATAAATATAATTTTAAATATTATATTATATTACATTTAAATATTCCATTGACAGAATAATTTCTTATAAGTACAATAAAATACATATATGTATGTAACTACGGCGCTATATAATATACATCTATACTCTTATCATTCATTGACTAGTGACATATACGATATGTAAATAAACATGATATTATATAAGTATGTATATATATCAATATCATATAAATAATAATAAAAAGTCTTCAAGCAACCGTTATGTTGTTTATTTATTTGCATTTTTATGTACTACGCATTATATCCTCAACAATTTCAAATTATCGAGTAAAACAAAATGGAAAAAATTCGTTAAAGAAATTTGTTAGAAAATTTGAAAAAATCAAGTAACACTTTCGTCAATTATAAAGTAACCCTATATTATTAAAAAAAATTGTTAACAGAAATAAGAGTATAATGTTGAAGCTTTAATTTTTGTGTATTACTTCAAAAAAATTTTAACAGGTGTTCAAGTTACAGGTGTTTAAAAATAAGAAATTATCAGTTTTTGACCCCTTACAGCTCCTAAACGGGGGGTGATACAAAAAAAATTATACTATACTTATTTTCTAATATACATACTAATTTTCAAAGATCTAACTTCTGTCAAAATTTCAAGTTTCCAACTTTAACCGTTTAGAAGATAGAAGGGTTAAAGGATTTTGCAAAATTTTAGTTTCGCATAACGGTAAATTAAGACACCGTATGCCACAAATATATATTTATTGTATATATACTTTTAAAGCTAATAAAAGTAGTAATCGTTTGGCGTTTTCAAAATGAAGATATACCTTATACAACTTGTGCTATAACAATTTAAATATAGAGCTTTTTTGAACCTTTGGGGAGCTGTAGCTCCGTAACGAGTGGGGTTACAAAAAAAAGTTATTAAAAATAAAATTAATATTTTTGTGAGATCTATCAGCAGTTAAAATTTCATAGCTCTATTTCAAAAAAAATGTGGGAATCTAAAAGTTAGGTGTTCGAGAGCTACCTTAAGGTTTGGTCCAAACTCAACCAAAAAAAATAGGGAACCTACAAATTACTCCCAGAATATTTTGTGTAAAGTTCAAGATTCTAGCTTTCTTAGTTTTTGAGTTAGCGTGCTGACGGACGGACGGACATGGCTCAAAAGTCTTAGAATTTTTTTCTGATCCGATCCATACCTTTGAAGGTATATCTAGCTCGCTTATTTCGAGGTGTTACAAACGGAGGAGTAATTTTATTATACCCGATCCTATCGTACGGGTATAATGAGGCTAAATAATAATGCTATAATTTAAAAAAAAAACACACATTTTGAGATAATGTTAATTAGAAGTTGAACAATTGTGATTAATGTCAGTTCATCTGTCTACGAATACAATAAAATAAGAAACAGAAAACTGTTGAATGAATTTTTAAAAATTTAGCTGATTAAAATCTTATTTTAAAAATGATTGACCTAAAACAAAATGGGAGCGTACCGAATATATTAACTTTTTTAATCTTATTTTTTCCAAAAATCCTCGTTTTTTGCCACAAAAAATTATACTTATTAAAGAGTTTCAAAAATTTGATTATTAGGGATTTCTAGCTGCTTCCCCCTATTTTAAATGCAATTAAATGTTGGAATATATAAATATGTATATATGTAATATATAAAAGAATAATTAGGTAATTAGGAGAGACTTTTGTAATTCGGTTACAATATGGTAAATTTTAATCAAATTTTAGTTCCAATGGCGACTGGCCTTATTATTTTAAAAGCTTGAATGTTAAAAGATGTATGTAGGAAAATAATTAGGAGTCATTTTAGAGTTGGTTTGAAAATCAGTGTTTGATTAATTTACGAAGGTTGGGATTATTTTGTTGTTGAAATATGTATGTATAAAAATAATTAGAAGGGTTGTTTTAGTTGGTTATAAAATTAGAGTAATCGGTTTTTTTTCCAGAATATGTGTTTTTATGTATATAATATAATGTAAGTGTATGATTTAGACAAATTTCATAAAATTAAAGAGAATGAAAAAAAAATTTTTAATAATGAAGTAAAAAATATTTAAATATTTAGATAAACTATTGGAAAATATTCTTATAACATAATAAATTAAAACTTTTTTAATTTTGTTTTTAGATCTTTACAGAAAATTACAATCCTACTAAATTTTCTACTAATTATGACTACAAAATGAAGTGATGAGTATCATAACAGATTGAGGGTGGTTGAATTATTTCAAAAAGAAATAGTTTTTCGTCTTTTTAAACGAAAATTTGAATTTAATTTGCGTTATATTAGTTTTCAAGAGGAATTAAAAGAACTCTTTGTTCTTACTTTAAAAATAAATTTCTTTTTATTTATTATTGTGTACTAGGATTTTAAATATAGGTTATCTTTATCAAAATCAATTTCAAATATCACTTTAATTACCATTTTATCTTTTTATTTATAAAATACTTTTTAAGCATTTCTTCAATTATATATTTAAGTTTCATTCAAATAATCGATTCATTTATTTATTTTGAATAAATAAGTCTATTTATTTAAAAAAAAAAAAAACTAAAACATTTTTTTTTTTGTGTTTGTATTCTTTTTAACTCATTGTAATCGGATTTTCAAATAATTGTATAGTAAGTATAAAATATAAAAATCAATCAAATTCATATTAAATGATATTCAGTAAGCATATAAATAAATAACTAAAATCAGCCTTAGGTGATGATATTTAATAAATTTTTTTTTCTTTTTACTTTTATATTATCAATATACTATTACATAATATATAATTATACTATATATATATGTATATATATTAATCTATAAAGTTCGAATAAAATCCTGAAATTTAGACAGTAATAGATTTTTATTTATATAATAAAAGTATTCAATGTATAAACGCCTAAAGATATGCAAGATATATGTATTTAATATAATTTTTTCTTGCTTATTATCTTTTGAATTCCTTTGAATTTTTCATTAAGTTGTTATTTTGTAAAGATCCTTGTATGTATTAAAATAAAACTTAGACTCCTAGAAATAAAAATCTTGATTTAATGTTAATATTTGACAATTATTATCTAAATAATATTATATATAAAAAAATTTTCTTTAAATTTACATTAATTTAACATTCTTTTAATATTAAATAATAATGATATTCAATAATTTTAAGAGTACATTTTTATATATGTATAATATAAATCTGTATATGTGTCTTTTATTTATCAATTATGGTATTACGAATATTTATATACTTTTAATGATAGAAATAATAGTTCAAAATGATTATAAAATATCAGAAATTACGTTCGATTTCAAAGAAAAATTGAAAAAAAAGAAAGGAAAAACTAAATTTATAATAGTACATATATACATTATTTTCACTACACATACACATTCACATTATCGTTATCTTAATCTTTTTGTTATATTTAAGTACTTAAAGTTTATAATTTCAAATATGTTTAATAGAAAAACGTAGTTAAATGAATGTACAGTGATGGTCATAAAATTAAAGATATTACAAAATTGCAAGGAAAAAATAATGTAAAAAAATATTTAAAGAAAAATAAAATCTTAACTGAACAATGAAAATTTTTTAATAGGCTACTTTAATAACAAATTTATTTAAAAAATTTCTTTTTTTTTGAAGTGTATTTCTCTGCCACATAAATCTGAATCGGAAATTACACAGCTTTTCCTTTTCAGACGTGGCTGTAAATGTCGTAAGGGGGAATAACTCTTACGACGTGTGTAGGATTCGAACCCACACTCCCTCGGTGTTTACAGCGTATTTTATACACTCTTACCCACTAGGCCACCGAGGCCTCTTTTTAAAATTTTTTATAATGATTATTTGTAATTTTTATATCTGTTTACTGTAAAGAAAACTTTGTGTAAGCTATGACTTACCTATATATATTTTTAATGCTTTACTGCTTAAAATTTAATATTTAGGGCATTTTATTTTTAGTAAAGAAATAGAACTACTATATTTCAAAATAAATAAAAACATAATATTAATACATTTTACATATCTACCTATACTATATATGTATAATTGACTCTAGTTGATTTGCCGCCAAAATTATACAAAGGAAATTTTAAAGATTGTATTATTTATTTTTTTAATATAATTTTGTATATAAATTCAATTAATAACAAATTTCGTAACTTTTCTGATAAAACATGTTTGTTAAATCCTTTTTTTACTTACATACATTCATTTCAACAAAATATAAAAGCAATTTTTTTTTTAAGTTTAATAAAAGTAATTGTTTTTTTTTTTAAATGATTATAAAAAAGGATACAACTTTTAATTTATTTTTATAATACCCAATTTCGATAATAAATGAAATAATTTTCCTTTAAATTCTGCATAAGAAGTAAATTATTTGCTGAAGAATTATGTATTGATAGCTTTATTTTAATGCTCTCATATGTGTATTTAATATACTGTTTTTATAAACATATAATATATATAATTATATATTATTATATATATTTTCTTTTATACCTATTTTTATATAAAATTAAACATGTATACATATATGTATATACATATATAATAGATTTTATTATTGATTCGTGCTCCTATCAAATTTTTGATTTTATTTCCATTTATTTTCTTTTATTTTATTTCCTTATTTTATTTAACCATTATTTCAGGATATAATGTACATATACATTTATAACGGTTAAAATTCCAGAAAGGTTGTAAACAAGAAAAATGTGTAAAAGTTTTTTTTTGTTTTGTTTTTGTATCGTTTTTGTTTGAAGATAAGAAACAAACAAAAGCTAAGAAAAAAAAAAAAAAATCTAGAATTGAAAAAAGGTAAAAAAATAATAAAAAAATTAAAGGTGAAAATAATAAAAAGATTAGAAAAAAATTAAACTTAAATTTTAAGTTTAAGGTTGATACAGATTGTAAACGTTTCTGGTTAAAATTTTAAAGTACACATATATTATTTTTTACCTTTTTCGAAATCATTTTATGTACCTATATTTTCGGAGCGTTCGGACCAGAAATCAATTCTTAAAAAGTCTGTCTAAAAGTCTATTGCTAAGTCTATTGCGAAAGTCTATTGCTAAGACTTTAAAGTATAATATGTTAAGATATTATATGTCTTTTGTACTTAATTATTTGATATTCATACATATTTATTTTCATTAATTTTATTTTTGTAAAAATCAAAATAGCTGAAACCAAACCAAGGTCCGTTGGCTATTAAAAAAAGTACATATTATTTTGATATACATATTATTTTGTTTCGATTTTCCTGTGTGTTTAAAGAGACAAAAATTTTGATACATTTTTTATTTTTATACATTTATTCAAATTTTTGTCTTTTTCCACACACAGGATAATCAAAACAATTATTTTTCATAAATTAAATTTGAGCTGAAAAGTTTACTGTTTTTTGTTTTGTTTGTTTCTTATTTTCAAAGTTTCCTGACATGATGATAAAAATCAAAATAATTTTCTAAAGGTTATTTAGCACGTGCACGCATCGAATCCTTTTGAGTATTTTATAACGCAAAATGTCAAGTACATAGGGATAGGACATATCCGAAATAAAAAAAATAAAAATCAAAATTGTTTATTTGCATGTTATATTGCGTGTTTGAATGAAACGTTACAAACGATTATAGTCTGTATTTATCATGTTAAAAACAAAAAAAAAAAAAATTTTACTGTTCTGGATTAAAAATTTTTTTTTGTACAAATTAAGTAATTGAATGGAAAAATCCATTACATTGTTTTGATAAAAATTTAAAAATAAAGTTATTAGGTACTACCGGAATTTTTGTGCTTTAAATTTAAAGTATTTTTTTTTTTTATATAAAATAGAATTTGGGAAAAACAAGAAAAAAAATTGGGTCAGTAAACTTTTCAAAAAATATATCAGTAGAGATTGTTTCAAAAGGTTTATAATTTTTCTAAAAAAATTTCTTGAAGATAAATGTCAAATGATTTCTGATAAAAATATGTTAACTTTATAGATAAGTTTTCAAATAATAGAAAAAAAAAACAAATGTGAAATAGTTAAAACATAAAAGAGTTCAAGGAAATTTTTAAAATTTCTTATAAAAGAACGTATTCTTATAAATTGTAAATATGAATGTTTTGACTAATTGAATTCTTGAATTGAATTCTATTAACAGAACTGTCAACATTATTTATTTTTTCGATACAATTATAACGTTGATAATTGTAATAAAATAGTATATTTGAAAAAGACTATTACTAAAATCCTTTATTCTGTATATATATCACAAATATATGTAATAATATTATAATGTATATTATATCTTCAATCAATATAATTTTATATATCTTTTTAATCATTATTACTATTAATTTAATTAAAATTAAATTTATTTTATGATGAAACTGTTATAAAACTTACTATCTATTAATAAAAGTAATTAAGTTTTTCATAGTTAATTTATTTCAACCATTTATGTGTATATCGATTTAAATTTCCTATTCTTTTTCATTCTTTATCAGAGAATCCTTTTTTATAGAGTTTTTTTTTTTTCCTATAAATTTTTTTGCTGTTTCGTTAGTTTTTTTATTTGATTCTTGTGCAAAATAATATTACATAAGTTTGCGTTTATTGGCGTCTAAAAGTCTGTTGTCTGTTATTTTTTATACTTGACTACATAATATTAAAGTAAATAAACTGATTCGTTATTGATATTACGAGGATGTATATTAATATTGTATTTTCGCTCTTTTTTTATTATCCTTTTTAAAATTAAGTAACACATTAAATAACAGTTGTTTACATAATAATAAATATTTGATAGGCCAGAGCTTTTTTTTTTTGTCAAATTTCATATTCATTATAATTTCCATTAATTCTATAAGATATTGAGATCTTAAAACGTTCAAATGACAGTCGGAATTATATATTTTCTTCGGTTATATTTGTTTTGCACTCTAACTTTTTCTTTTTTAATTTTCAATGTTAACTTTTTTGTGTATACAGGCTAACAGATTTTATAAATTTACAAACATAAATGAATATTTATGCAGCCAAAAATTTTCACTGAAAACCATAAACATTAACAATGAATGTCAGGAAATTCTCAATAGTAAAATAAATATATTATAGTTAAAAACTGTATTTAACAACAAAAAAAAAAAAGGAAACACGTAAAAGGAAAAACTAGACGGATATTATATTATTGATCATTATTTTCTGTAAATTGAATTTAACATCGCATGTGAATGTTAGATAAAGTTAACAAGAAAAATAAAGAAAATGAAATAATCACGTGACGTGATGTGAAAAAAAATTTTTTTTTACGCTTTTCTGAACTGAATAATGATTAAATGAAATCATTTAAAGAAAATCGGATAACCGAATCGAATTATTAATTTTTAGGAAGAATTTAATTAGAAAATTAACTTTTTTGTATTTGTAATTTTATTAGAGCTGACCGAAAAAAGTATTCTTTTCTTGTTTGAACTAAAAATATTTTAACTATGTTTGACCGAGTTAAATTTAATTTCAATGATTTAAATCATTATTTAATCGTTGTATGTTCTTTATAGGAAATATAAATTTATATTTATCTATGTTCTTTGTATCAAGGATATATGGAAATATATATAGAAATTGTTAGGATATTATTTTCTGAGAACATAATATAAATTTTATTTTATTACACTTGTACAAGTTACATGCGATTAATTAAATCAAATTTTTTATTTACATTTAGTTTATAGATTTAGGCATTATTTGCCTCATATGTGGTAATTATATAAGTTTTTCTTAGAATTTTCTAAATAAATAAAATGAATTAAATAAAATTTATATTTTTCCAATCAAAGCTTTTTGATAATTACATATATATAAGTTAGTATAAATATTAATTTTGAAAAAGAATACAAAGGAAATAATAAATCTTAAACCAATTTATTAATTAAATAAATATAGAATTTAATAATTATAGAAATTTTAAAAAATATGAATATAAATAATAATAAGTTTCTTTTTGTAGTCTTCTTGTTGTCTTCTTCCTTACTATATATCTATCCTCGCCATGTAGCTATCTTCGTTTATTCCACACATTCGCTAAATTAGATATTCCAGAGATTCGCTTAAATTGTATGTACCTTAAGATCTGCTTCATTTCATTGGTTATTCTTATTGTTTTTATTTAAATCGCTTCATTTATTATGTATTCTGCATTTTTTTATGAGACATAATCAAACCCCGTTGATCAAATAAATTTTATATAAAAAGCCATTTCTAAATAATTTCCTCTCTAAAAATTATATTGATTTTCCACAGAAAGCAATAAACCAAACATTTATTTCAGAAATAAAAAAATATTTCAATAATTTTTTTTAGCTTTTTACTACTATAAAACATTTGCATAACAATGTACACTTATCTTTTTTTCATATGATAACGGAATTATGTTTTCGTTTTAATCAAAAATACCACATCATTTGACTAAATTCATACACAAATTTTTCCAAATCTCTAAAAAGTTTAATCTTTGATAGAAAATCGTTTTTAAATGTATGAATTTTGTTATATTGGTTTAAAAAGGACGGAAATTATAATTCTAAACAAAAAACAAAAAAGAAGAGTTTTCTCTTTCCAAAAAAAAAAAAAAACTAATTTTCCAATTTATTTTCACTATTATCATTTTCAATATATATCTTAAGCGCCAAAAATAACAATACCGTCAGCACTACTCAACCAACAGTCATAATAATGCCAATCTGAAATCACAGTCATATAATACATAACTATATAATACATTTATTTATATTTTCTTGATTTTGATTTGTACTCTGATATTTTTTCAAGTTTTTCTTAATTTTGAAATGAAAAACTCTTAAAAACTCGCTCTAATTTTTTTATAGTTTTTTTTAACAATAAAAAAAAAAAGTTCGAAATTTAATTTTTGATATTTGTTTTGTTTTTTCGCATAATTTGATTTAAGTAAAATTTATTATTTAGTCATGCTAACAAAATCCTTAATATTTACCATCAAAACAAAAAAAAAAAAAAATAAAAAAATATCAAATTTAGTTTTAACCCAGCAAGTGGTATCAGTTAAAACAGTAAAGCAAAACTGATGATCTAGAAAAATTGCCTTATAAATTGTGATAAATTTGTTATGACAACGCAATGTTGGTGACTATCAGTTTCAGTATGAGTTAAAAAAAAATTTTGTTTTATTTCTAGTAGTTGGTTATATGGATTGCTGGATTAAATTTTTTTTTTTCATTATCATAGTGCCAATAAAAAGTTTATGATAGCACCAATGAAAAGGGAATCAAAAAAAAAAAAAAATAGTTTTCATTTTTATATTAAAAAGAAAAAAAAACTATTCTCGACAAAAATTAATTACAATTCTATAATAAAAGAATGTAACTGCGGAAAATGTATTTTGAGAAATACATAATAATCTTTTTCCTATTCTGAAATTATTATTAGTCCTTTTTAGATTATGATAATTTTTCTTTTATAATATTCTAAAAACTTAACGAAGAAAAAGTTCCCAAAGACAAACAACCGTTAAATGTAAATTCTTTCTATATTTCTTCAATCACCACAATCATTAATCAAACAAAAAGCATATCCATACAAAAAACTGCAATCGGCGATTTAATAAATTAAAAAAATAACACAGGTAAAGCTCGTTAAATTCAAAATCCTTTAAAGTTTTCGGTTTTCTTTTGTTTTTTTTTACTTGTATATACTTTTCTATTAGTTTTTTCGGTTATTATAAGAATTTTCTCTTGAACATTTTTACAATAGCTTTACTTTAAAGATTTGCTTAAGTGTTTTTTCTTTAGATATTTTTTGTTTAAATTTTTGTTTCAAAATTATTCAAAATTTTATATAAAAACATGAGGCGAAAAAAATATTTTTCATACTGATAAAGAAAAACTTAAAATTGGATTAAATCCTTTTTCATTTTGAAGATGATTTTTCCGATTTGTAGGACAATGATTTTTAAGCTTTCCTATATTTTGAATAAAATAAAAAATAATGTTGAAAAAACATAAAAAGGAAATTTTATTTTACTTTTTCCTTTTTTTTTTTGTTTTTATTGTTATCAAATCATAAAAACACAATTTATGTTTTCTTTTTGTGTTTTTTATTTTGTATCCTTTGGCGTTTTCTTTTATGTAAATTATTCCCTATATAACGTACGTAACATGTGCAATTGTTATTTAAATTGAACAAATGTGTGTTATTATTAAGCTGACCATATCTATTGTATTTTACGAGTTTGTACAGCTTTTTATGTTATTGTACTTAAATTAATTTTAACTTTTATTTAAATTTTATGTTATATTTAATAATTTGTTGTTTGGAAAGAACTAATAATAGGTTTTCAAAAATAAATAAAAATAAATAATTAGTAAAATTTAAAATTAAAACAAAAAAAAAAAAATACAAATGACGCAATAGTAGGTGTTTTAAAACACGTTTATTCAATAGCAATTAGGCGTTAATTTAAAGTTGTTTATGTAAACTTTTTTTATATTAAAAATAAATCATGAAAAACGGATAATGAATAAATAATTTAAATTTTATAATTTTTTAAAAAGGAATTTTTTTTTTGAAAAAAAAAGAAAAGGTCTGGTCACTCTTGAGTGATATACATACATCTTACTAATTTAAGTTTTTATTCTAATTTTCCTTTTTATATTTCGTTACGAGAAAAACAAATTCAAATACTTAAGATTTATGTATGTATGCAAGTAAACATGTATTTATATTTTTAAAGAAAAAATAACAATAATACCATCATTATATTGTCATCTTTTGAACAGAATGGATCCGAAATGAATATTTTACTTTTCCTAATCTTCTAAAACTTGAGGATTGAATGATGTAAGTAAAATATAAAATAGATGTGGTATACATACAAGTAAACTGATGATCATAACAATAAGAGTGAGTGAGAAAAAGAAAACAGAAAAAAAAGATGATAAAATAAAAAAATTCTTAAAAAAAAGGGACAAGATTCTTTCATTTAAAATTTATATTTCCTTCCGTTTTGACAATGTCGGAAAAGGTTTTCTAGTTCTAGATCCTTAAAACAGAGAGAATGGAATTACAATCAAAGAGCAAACAAAAAAAAATTAAAAAAGTAAAAAAGTAGAAAATATTATATTTGTCTCTTTTTCTCATATAAATCATTTTTATCAGAATTTTTTTTTGAGTAAAATAAAAAAAAGATTTAATGTTTGAAGATCCTTAGAGGTCTTTTTAATGTTGTTCTTGTTGTTTCTGATTTTTTTTTGTTTAGCTAGGGAGTATATAGGTGGTTATAAGAGTAAAACCAGTTTTTTTTTTGTATTTTGAGACAAAACAGTTAGCAATATCTTATAGTGACACTAATGGCTAAGTTGTAAAGGATTTATTATATAGCGTAATAATGGCTTCATATGAGTTTTTGTCAAGTTGCTCTAACATGATTTAAGATTCATATATATTTTTTTAATTAGGTATAAAAAAAATGATAAAAAATTGAATAAGTTTGACTTAAAGTCATTTTAGATAAAAGAAAAAAACGAATAATAAAATAAAATAAAAAAATAAATAAACAAAAGATGTTTAAGCGAAATTAAATGGGAGTTTATTTTCACAGAAGAAATTTTTTTTTTTTGGAAAAAAATATTAAATATTAATGAAAAGGATAAGACAAGGGTATATATCTATTTTTTTAATTCTTCTGTTTTTGTTTTTTTTCTTTACAAAATATGTGGGATATTTCACAAAAATAAAAAAATTATTTAATATAAAAATTTGAAATATGTTTAAAGAATATAATACTATAATATAGAATATAATAGGAGGTAGCAATATTTCATGTAGCCAATATATTACCCAATAATTTGAAAAGTTCGGATTAGAGTATCATTAAAAGTGAAAATTCCTTTTAAGTTAACTGCAGCCTGAAGTAGTTATTATTAGTCATTAAGTTCAATTATTCGCGTATGATAAATTAACTCAATAATGCCTAAACTTTAGAGTTAGTATTTTCAACAACTTTCTTATAGTACCGAAATAACTAATGTCGCATTTTAAGCTTAGAAAATACATTTGCAACATAGTTGAAATGTACTCAATTACATACTAACTGAATACAAAATTATTTTAAGATTACCAGTTAGTCTTAATAAAAAAGAAATTAAAAAGTTATTAATTCTGTTTATTCTGAAATTATAATCGCTCAGTCAATTAGATCCTTAGTTAACATTTGATCATCATGACTCTTTTTAAAATTTTCTTATCAACCTCTTGACTGTGAATAATATAAATCCTATTTTAAACCTCTGATTTTTTTAATATAAACTTAAATAGAAATTTTTGGCTGTTTTGGTCAGTTTTTCAGTATTTTTGTTAGATCTTATATTCTTAAATTCAAATTCTTAAAAAAATTACTCTAGAAAATTATTGATATTATTGTTGAGGTTATTTTTAATTTTGTATTTTTGGGGTCTCGGTGGCCTACTGGGTAAAACCGTATAAAATATACTGTAAACAGCGGGGAAGTGTGGGTTCGAATCCCATACACATTGAGTTTTTCCGCCTTAGGACATTTACAGCCACGTCTGAACAGGAAAGACTGTGTAATTTCCTGTCCATATTTATGTGGCAGAGAAATGCTTAAAAAAAAAAAAATTTTTTTTGTATTTCTTTTATTTTTATTTAGAATGCTAGAAAAATAAATTGTTGTATAATTATATTAGCACTTAAATTATATTTATAAATATTTGTATTATTTCTATAAGAAATGAAATGGAAATGACATTGTATACATTTTTAATGACGCTTACTGTAAAAACATATATGTATACAAAATTGCTAAAAGAAAATTCTTTAAACAAGTAAATAAAAATACGAAAAAAGGACGAAAATCCTAACGCATAACTTTTTTTTTTCTCGCTGTTTTTTTTATTTTTTTTTCTTTACTTGGGTAAAATGAAAATGACAATGACTTTAAAGAATGGGAAATATGTGTAGGAAATTTTATAAAGATAAATTTATGAAAAATAAAAATTATTTAAGGAAATAAAATTACATAGAATAGAAAAAAAAAAAGAAGAAAAGATAAATTTAATGTCCTTGAGTCTTTTTTTTTTATGCTATTATCTTGTTTTTTTTTTTTTTTTGTTTTTTCAATGTATTTTGGTTAAGTTCCACTTTTGGGGTTGTATGTATTTCAATACTCCTTGTTGACGTAATTTTAATGTTCTAATGATGAATTTATTAAATTAAATTCAATTGAGTGAATAATATATTAGTTTTTATATGTAAATATCGTATATAAATTGTTTTTGTTTTTTCTCTGAAAAAAAAAAAAAAAACTTTTGAATAAAAATTGAATAAATCAAAGTAAAAATTATTAAAAAGTTGTCTTTGTTTTTTTTTTTGCTCTTTAAGAGGGTCGTTTTTATGTAAATTTATGTCAAGTATCTTTTTTATAAGATATTTTGATATGCATAGTAAAATTTTAATGATAATATTTTTGCTGTCAATTAATTTCAATATTATTGATTTAATATACATATAAGATAGCTGGATTCATTTAGATTGATTTATTTAATATTCTTAGTTTTTAATTAAATTTATAAGTATGATTTGTACAAAAAAAAAATTAAAACAAACATAGTTTTCACAATATATAAACACTAGAAGGAAAGTATTTTTGATTTTAAAATAAAAAGTGTTGATTATTGAGTTGTTTTTTATTTTAAATACTTATTACGAATTCTTAAAAATTATATTCAACGATTCAGTTTAAGTATTTTTTACGACCGATTGAGCTAAATAAAAGCTTAATTGAGCTCACTTAATACAATGGATAAACGAAAAAAAAAAAAAAATTAAAAATACAAAAATGGTAATATAGGAAGCTTAAAGTATAATTTTAACATAAGGTATTTGAGTTCTTGTCAGTGAGTACTAAAGATTGAGCATTTATTTTCAGTCAAAAAACACTTCAGTCTCTTATATTTTGAAATAGGCTTTCTCCACCATCAAAAATTTGTCATTATTATTTCATACATTGGTTTATAAATTGGGCTGTGAAAAAAAGTTTTCTTTTTTTATTTATCGATGATCCAGAACCTATAAAGGAACGAAAATCCTTAAACTTTGGGATGATACATTGTATAAAAGATTAAGTGACTATATAATCAAAATGTTTCGTATTAAAATTATCAAAAATTAAATAAAAACTTTTAAACCAAAGCAGTCGAAAAAATAAAGTGTTTTTGGAATTTCTGTATGCTGGAAATAAGCTGGAATCAACTATTTGGTATAAAATTAATAAAAGACATTTAAAATTTATAATTTAAACGATATGTTATTAAACTTAAGAAAAAAAATATTTTTAAAATTTTAGGTTTTGTTTTTTCTTAAGATTAAAAATTCATTTTTGTTTTTTAATCCTCTTCATATAAAAATTCTAAAGATGATCATCTTTTCAATTTTCATAACTTAAATATTATAGCAGATCTAAGGTCTCTTATAAACATTTAAATTAATATATTTTTATTTTTTAAATCTATTTATTATTATTCAACATGTTTTTTATTACAAATTTAATGAATCTTCAATTTTTATTTCATCTTGTTTTTCTTATTCTAAAAAGTCATCTGTTGACAATATCATCACAGGATAATAAAAGCTTTATATTTAACAAAGAAAAATAATCTTAACAAACAATGTACAAAAAAGAAATAAACATTTAAAAAAAAAAAAACGGAATAAAAAAAAAGCGAAACAATATAATTATTATAAAAAAAAATATTATGTTTATATATTATAAACATTATTTATATAAATATATATATATATATATATATATATATAGAAATGCAAAATAAATATTTTTTCTTTATATTTTTATTCAAATAAAATTTTATGTCCTTTAAATATTTCTAATATCTTTTTATTATATATATATTGTTTCCATTACATTTGTAATTTTCTTTTATTTTTGGAATTTTCATTTAAATTTAGTATCAAAAAAACAAGGCATTGTGTAAAATAAAAGGTTTTTAAAACTGCACATTTTCAAAAATACAATAAAAAGCATTTTAGAATTTTGACTACTTTTTCTGTATCTTAAAAATGGGGAGGCAAAAATATTTTTTTTTAGTAATTTATGTTAATACTCAAAGGTCTTGTTCCTTTCCAAATTTCAAGGTTCTGATTATAAGGTCTTGAGGATTTCGGAGATACAGACGAGATACAAAAACCTTGCAAAATTTTTTTTCATATAACGATAAATTTAAATTTTTAAATTCGAAAATTTTGAATTTATTATGTTATAAAAATTTTCTGTCGTTTGACGTTTTTATATTGAAAAAATATTCAGTAGAACTTAAAATATAAACATTTGTTAATAGAGCTTTTTCAACTTTGGGGGGTTGTAGTTCCTTAATGGGTCGGGCTACATAAAAAATTTATATCACAATAATATATTTTAAATTAAAATTTCATTGCTACGTCATAAATGGTGCAGAAATTTTATAAACAGACTGAAGAACGTACGACGGCGGAACAGAGTAAAACTAATAAACTAAATTTTCAAACATTTTTTTTTAAAATGTGCTAAAAATAGTATCAGTGTTTTATTGTTGTTGTTAAAAAAAAATTTTAATGATAGATAAGCAGTTTATTTTAATATTGAATAGGAAATTTTTCGTTTTAGATATCTACAGATTTAACAACAGACTTAGCAAAAAATTCAGATTGACCTGATTCTGATTAAAGATATCCTTTTTAGTTTTTTTTCTTTTTCTTCCACACCATTATTTCTTACATATGTAAGAAAGTAAAAATATACAATTCAATAATACTAACAAATTTTATTTAAGGAAAATCAAATATTTACAAATGCAAAGGATTTAATTTTGAGCATTGTTAAATGATGGAAATGTTATTAAATTCGGAACTATATAGTTTAGGAAAGTAAGCATATAGCATTATATTTTGATTTAATATTATTTCTTTATTTATTGTTTCGTCTATTAAAGTTTTAAAATAAAATTATAAATTAGATATTAGAAATAATGATTTGAAAAACAGAGAAAAAAGTAATTATAAAAATCAGAAGAAGTCAAATTGTTTTTAGTTTTTAGTCAAATTTTTTGCCCTTTTTGTCAAATTTTTAGGGTAGAGAACCAAAATGAATTTTTCCATATAAAATTATTTACTAAGTACTTTTTAATTCAAAATCTAAATTTTAGTAATATATTATACTTAATTTGAATACATTGCGAATCTGAAGATAGTTTTAGTTAATTTTTTATTTGTTTTCAGATTGAATGTATTAGAACAGCAGTCATACTTTAAATAAACGTATGTTTCATTACAAAAAATTAGAATACAAAATTTAAATAAAGTGAAAGATCTTTTTAATAATTACTTATTTTAAGATCTTTGAGTCAAATAATATTTCATGAACCACATTTTCCATTAGTATAAACCAAATTTTTAAGTGGTATAAATAAAGAAGATTAAGGCGGATTAATTAGCATAAATCTTTTCAATAACAAATATCGTTAAAATTTTTTTCTCTTTTAAAATTACATAAGATTCTCTTTTTGCTTTCAAAATCCCATGTTAGAAACTAGATGTTTCCAATTTTAATTTTTTTTTGGTACAGTCTCAATCAATTTCATATACACGGAATTTCCATATACATAAAAAATACCACATCTTGGTAACGCCAGATTCTTACTGACTAAACCCATTTCGCCCTTTAGAGAATATAATGGGATAAAATCCGTAACTGCTAACGCACTGTGAATGTGACTCTAACGATTGAATCCGCCTATTATTATTACGGTTTTGCTATGAGTGGCGATAATCTAAAATTTACCCTTAACCAGTAATCCTTTATTTATTTAGAAAAATATTAAGTACACGAAAATAATTAAAAAAAAAAAAAAATACATATTACATTAGTTCTTAATTTTCCTTTTGTTTTTGGTTATTTTTAACTTTTTTAAAATGACAATACAAATAAATGTCATGCTAATTAAAATTGAATACATACTTAAAAGTTCTCCATTTTATCTTTCAAGGGAAACCTAATGAAAAACATACAAAGAAAAAAAAATTTATATTCGAAAAAAATAAATGAAAATTTTTTGAAAATAGGGCACTTTAAAAAACAAACAACAATTACTTTCATCAAAAAAAAAAAAAAACATAATTTTCGTTGCCATTTTTAACTGTTGTTTTCCTTTGATATTACCCTTACCTTAGTACATTTATAATATTATATTTTAAATGCGTATTTATGTGTGAACATATTTTTGTTTCATATTACCATTACCATTAAACATTGCCTCAAATAAACTTAACTTGTACATCCTATATACATATATATATATATATATATATAATTTTTATACAATAGATTATTATTTATTACCTTGAACTTATATTAAGCTTATTTTCTCACAAGTGATTTTTTATTTTTTTTTTTTGTTTGTTTCATTTGAAATGTTTGTTTTTATGTTTATCGTAAATCATAAAAAAAAAACAACAAAAAAAAATAAATAGAAACTTTTTTCAAAACTTTTTTAATTAGCAAACACATAGACAGTTTATTTTTTATGAAAATGACACAATGCCATAACTGTATAATAATTTGTTTCTATATATGTGGTATTGCTTCTGCAGAACTATTCTGTTAAAATTAAAATAAAGAGAGTGTAAAGGAGATGAAAAATTTTTTAAAAGTAAAAATAATGATAAAAATCATAAAAGAAAAAACATGACTAACAAAAAGAAAAAAACTGAAACAAAATTTAAGAATAAAGTGCCAATCTTAGTTAAATATTTAACATTTTCACCTGTAACTTCTTTCGTGTTAATCAGCAATTTATTTTTCTACACAAAAAAGAAAAATAACCAAACAAAAGTCAAAAAGCAAAAGAAAAACAACTACTTTTAAACGACCATGAGTCCGCTCTATTCTATCCTATACCATTTTCTTATTAATATAATTTTCAAAAGGTCTCAAAAATTTAAGTTAGTCTAGTACTATTCAGTGGTGCAATTTAATAAGTACAAAATGGTTCGGTAGAGAGATTTTTTTTAATTTTACTGTAAAAAACATCTACCAATAAAGGTGATACGTTAACGGCAAAAATGTAGATGAAATTGTATTTTAAATCGAGAAAGGTGCAGAATTTCAATATTTTTAATCTCACTTTTTATGATTTTGATGTTGTTTTCTAAACCACGCTATCATTTTTAAAATTATAAAGATTAAAAACTGAAATTTTAAAAAGGAAGATTTTAAAAGCGAGAATATAAATATCTGACTTATAATATCTAAAACACACTCGACCCATTGAAATTTATTATTTGAAAAATTGAAGAAGTCTAGCTAGCCAGTAGAAATCAGTTCTTTTAGTATACAGAAGTTTTCTTCTCATGGAAATAATCAAAGCTATAGTGTATTTACTATGAACCTAATTTTGATATTATATCAAACAGAACCGATTTATAGTTTATATAGAAACAATGCAAACACTGCAACACACTTATTTATTATACATAGGTCAGATGAGATTAGTCAGCCATTGCTCTAAGTTTTAAGTATAGACGTATTTATTTATTAAAAGTTTCCATACAACAATTTAAAAAAGTAAAATTAAATGAGGAAAATTGTTGCGGGTAAACGTCGGTTAGGAAAACAATCACCTAAGAGTTTGTTTTCTTTAGTTTGTTTTTTCTTTTTTATTAAGTTATCGTCCAAGGTATAGTAGTATAACACCTTTTATATTCATAATTTTTATTACGTTTTTGTTTTTTCTTCTGTGTTTTTCTTTCGAAGATTTGAAGATATTGAAAAATAACAGAAACAAGAGAAGAGAACAAATGACAAAATTAATCGTATGATACATTTTGCTTTTAGAATATTATCTTTCTCCTTTAAATTTTTTGTTTTTTTTCTGGTTTTGCTCCGAACTTCTTCGGGACTTACAATGAAACACAACATGATGGTACTATAATTCAAAAGGTGAAAGTTTATTACACAATAATAAGAACTTAAAAGAAAAAGAAAAAAAATAAAGCAAACAATAAAAAAAAGTCAAGTCCTTATGAAATATTTATGAAAATTTCTAAGGAATCTAGGGACAAAACAAAGAAAAGTAAAAAAAAAATAAAAAAAAAAAAAATTAAAAAATAAAATGAAAATTACATTAAAAATGTAGGAAAATTTTAATGAAGAGAAAAAATATTAACGAAAAAATAAAAATAAAACAAATATTCATAAAGGACATTTTTTCTTTTTTATTTTTATTTTGATTATTCTGCAAAGTTACTTTGAAATAATATAAGAAGACATCAATATACAAAGCAGGTAACATAAATCAGGAAATGTAAGTAGGTACCAATTTATTTGCGTACAATTTAATTGTACTTTACATTAAAGTAAAGAAATTTTTCAATTTTTGACTTGAGGGAATGAGCAAAAATTGAAGGAAGTAAAAATATAACACAGAATTATTAAAAAATTATTTGATAAATGTTATGGTTGACAACATTTTTATTTATAGTTAAAGCCAAATTTACATATCCTTTTAATGAAATGAACATAAAAATGACAACAGCACCGTCTAAATTTAAGTCAAAAGACGACGAAGTCTTCAGTTGATTTGTATTTGCAGTTGAAGTGAACTGAGCCTACATATAATCAAATATAGAATTATGATCTTGGATAAAGATGTTAAAGTTGAAGAATTTGATTAGTTTAAACAATGTTATGAATTTTTTTGTTGACTAGAGATCTCTGTTACTGAATAATTACTAACAAAGGTTCATTTTACGATTTGTGAAAATACCAAGTTTTAATATTTAGTTAAAATTTAGGCTTTTTTTAGTTTTGTTTGGATGCTTTTATATATTTTTTGTAATTTTGCAATCGTAAGAGTTAAGGATCTGCTACATATGTGTTGAATACTATTTTCATTTAAATGAAAATTATTTTTGTTTTCCTTAATATAAAACTAAATAGCTATTTACTTCTCATAAAAGGAAATAGGTATATAATTATATATGTATATACATAACATTAATATATAATATTATATATTTATTTATATATATTATACAATATATATAATTTTATATAACACATATTTATTTTTACATATTTCACATATATATAAGTGAAAATAAAATCAAAGAAAATTTGTGTAAAAATTTATATGGACTTCCTTACCTATAGCCTAAGGTTTCTTAAAATTACTAAATAGCAAAAAAAAAACATATCAAAAAGAACAAATATTACAAATTTTACACTAAAATCAAAAACTTTTAAAATATTCTCATTAAAATTTGCATATACATGTGAAACAATTACATGTAAAACAAAATTTTAACTGAAAAAGCAGAATAATCAAAAAGAAAATATATCTAAAGATGTAATCACGATTATCATTAAAATGAATTTGATTTTTGTGACACTATAAATCATTTTGGCCAAAGAAATGATATAATTATGATAATCTCTTTCTCTCTCTGTTTTAAAATAATTTTCATAATTACCCGAATTTTAACACAAATGTATGTATGTTTGTATGTCGTACAAAACCCTTGCGAAAGGATATCCTTTTTATATTTTATGTGTATATTTTAATGTGCTTAAAATTTCTTGTATAATAACAATAATTATATTATACATTTATAGTATTAGCATAAGGACATTCTTTAATTTGTATACAAGAATTATCAGTGCTATTTTAATTATTTATGGTATTTTGTATATTATATCTTATATCTCTTCTAATTTTTTGTTTTTATAAGTTTATGTTGCTGTTAGGAATATAACAGAGGTGTTAAAAGTTTAGAAAAATCAGTTAGTCAAAAAATAATTTTTTCTTTGTAAGTTTGGTTTTAGTCAAATTTATTTTTAAATAATTTATTTTTCATGGGTGTTCGATGTATCGTAGTTATCGAGCTTATTCATTAATCCTTTTTCGTTAATTTTTTCCAATCTTATTGAAATATTATAAAATTTTCAAAAATGTTTGAAATTATAAAGTTTAAAATTTTTTTTTAATATTATTTATTTTCTAAATTATATGCGTTTTATAAACATCTCAATAATAACTTGAAATTAGAAACAGATGCAAACTTATACTGTGATCACTATAGTCAGAATGTAAAGTAGAATTAAGGAAATGCTTAAAATTCGAATAAAAATCAGAATCAAGGTAAGAATTTCAAATTTGGAGGTAAAAGGCTTAATATTTTAAAATTATGAATTTTAAAAGTTTTATTTGATGGTTTAATGGGAAGCAGATATCTGTGAAGTGATTTGTATTTAATTTTAAAATATATCATATGGTATCAATGTATTCTAAAAATGTTAGTTCTTCGGAATGAAGCGTAAAATTGTAGTTTTTGTTTTTTTTTTTTTTAGTTATTAAAAATTTTTTGGGAGACTATTTCTGAAAGTAAATAGTCTCCATTTTTGTTTTATGATACTTAATTAAATAATGCATATTTTTCTAATAACTACTTATATTATATTTAATATTTTGTATAATAATATTTACTTTCCCGCTCAGAATTTTAAAATTGTTTTGGGTAATACCTCGTAACTCGTAATGCGAGTATGGTAATACCTCGTAACTCGTAACAATAAAATCGAAAAATAATTTTGAAAGGTAGTAAAATGGAGATTTATTTTTCTTAAAAAAATGAACTTTTATTTAGTTCTATAATTTTCTTTTTAATTTCTTCAAAATTACATTTTTTATAGTTATTCCTACATAGACACCCTATTCCTATACGGTTATTTTAATTTTTCATTATTTTTATTAATTTATAATCATAATTATTTTTATTATCATAATTAAAATTACCTTTAAATCACAAAAAAACAGCACAGTTTTAAAAGCTGGTGACTAATATAAAAGACTAATTATAAATTTTTATTCTAACTCTTCTTGATCTACTGGAAATGCAGACTTGCGCGATGGTGCCCTGCTTTTAGTACTAATTTGAGGAGCCTAGTTCTTTTAAGTATTCTTTATGCATTATGCATCTTTTAAACAAGTCGATATCGTTTTTTATTCTTATCTTATACTAGGAGTCTTTAGTAAATCGTAATTTTGTACGAACTAGTGAGAACTTACTATGTTATATAATATTTTATTTTGGATTCTCTGAATAGGTTTACTTACTTGGTTATAGAGTAAATATAAAAGTATATATAAAAATATTTAGTCTATTGGTAATTTAGATATTTGAAGGCTAGATCTAGAAGGCTATGTATTTCTCTATATAAATATTTAGATATCTTTATCTTTTTATATTCTATACATTTAGGGTAATGTAGGTTAACGTTCTTATTAACAATAAATTTTTAATTTTTGAGATTGTTTCGATGGAATTACTCTTTTCAAGATATTTTTATGGTTTAGTTTTTATTTTATTTTGCTGTGATTGTTTACGTAATAAGAATTTTGTGAAGAAGAACAAATGGAACAGTAAAAAATCAATTAAAATAATTCCTAAATTTTAAGGAGTAATTTCGTAATACCAATTAATATAGGTAGATGAATAATTCAACATAAGTGGTCAAAGTTGCAAGTTAAAAGTGGTGGGATTGGGATGATTTAAAAAAATACTAGCATATATAATTTAAAAACATATATATATGAAACATAAAAACATAAGAATTTATTTGTCTTGAAGAAAATATATATTACAAAAATAAAATAAAACATTAAGTTAATTCAGTCGATCATTTGCAATGATTAATTAATACATGAATACATCTAAAAAAAAAAAAAGATTGAAATAATCTATAGTTGTTTTATAGTACCAGATGTACGAGATTTAGGTGAAGTACAAGGCTCTTCTTTTGCTCTTTTATCACCATGTTGTTCTTCAACAATATTTTTCCTTTTTTTTATCTAAAACTTATCCATTTTATTTTAAATCAACACTTGTTTAAACAAAACCAATAAAACTTGAAATTTATTAAGCGCGAAATTTAAAATCAAATAAAACTTGAAACTTATGAAAATCTATCAAAAAATATTTAACAAAAAGTAAATGGCCTGCTTAGCCACTTAAATTATTTGCAAATATTTTTTATTCATTTGTAATTTTAAACTGGTTTTTTGATAATACAAATTCACTAATAAAATTCAACCATTTTTTAAATTGACAAAGAAAATTGGTTAAAAAAATATTTAATATTAAAAAAAATTGTGTAGTTAAAATGATATCGTAAGAAAAAATCTTTTTTTTTGTTTCGCAACGCATTTTTCCCCATAAGAAGTGGTGGGATAACCTTAGAAGTATTAAGAAGACCCGGGATGGCCGGTTTTTCGCGTTTTTCAGGGTTTTTCGCGGTTTTAGCAATTAATTTACCTTTATTACAATTGACTTTATTACAGATTACCATTTTTTTTATTCTTATTCTGAATTCGAAAATAATTTTGAATCTAAATATTTACTTATCTCATATTGGAGTTTTTTTTGAAACTTTATAAAAAAAAAAAAAGACAAATTAACAACTGAACAAATAAATAAATAATTTATGGTATTAAATTTATACCAATATCTAAAAAATAAAACCAATAAATAAATTAATTAAATAATGCATTAAACTTGAGTGTAGGTAGATTTGATCAAATTAATAAATTAATAAATTTTATTACATTATAAATTTAATATTAAAGTTAATTTATTTGTTGGTGAAGTTAAAATATTGAATAGTAAATTACCGAAAAATTTTGCTAAAATATCGTATAATTTTGTTTTAAGAATATATAGAAAAATTTAATATGGGTTATGATTACAACAAAAAACGAGTCTCCAATTATTGTTTTTTTTTTTTGTAGGTTTTTTTATTAATTCCATTTTTTCTTTTGTTATAAATTTCTAAATTATTTATTTTGTGTAAAGGCAAAGGTTAAAATTTGCATTTTATTAACAATAATAAATTTTACTTAACTACTTTTAATTAATAATTTTTATTTCGTTTCTTTTTAAAAATGTTAAAACAAAGTTTAGGTTCATTTAGTCTGTCCATTTAGTTTGAAATTATACTTTAATGCCTGTTCAATATTTCCTAGGAAATAAATGATTTTAGACAGAGAGAAAAAATAAACCTATAACAAACACACGTAGCTTTTTTTGGATCACTTGAAACGCTTAAAACGAATAAAACATTTAAACTAAATCACTTTAACACCGTATCAGTTAAGATCCGAATAACTGGTGTTGTTGAAGATATTTTGGGATAATATTATAAAACTGGGGTTCTTCAATTTCTCTTGTTAATTTAAAAGCGGTTTTGGACAGTTAAGTATTATATTTTAAATATATTTAGGATACAGAACAAAAAGGTGTAAAAGAACATGGAGGGTGAACTCATATTTAATGTTCAGAAAGAATTATTTATTTATTTAATATGGGCGATTATTTAATTCTTATTTTACTAAAATCATCGACTATTATGGCTAATATAGGTTAAACACAATTATTGTTTTTTATAGTACCTAATATTATTTATTATGTTTACTTTGTACATTTATATATTTAAACTATATTTGAAGGAAAGAGGGATTTGTTTTGAAAACATTTTCAGGAATTTTATTTCCAATTAAAATTAGTAGGTAAAACAGTTGATTTCCTTCCATTGAAAAACATTGTTCTTGTGCAGGATTTAATTTTTACTCGCTTGTTTAATATTCATAATATGGTATGTGACTAAAAAGTCGACCACTGAGGTCCCTCCAAAGGAATAATCTAAAACGGAAATGAAATTTTTTTATGAAAATCAAATTGCATATTTTTAGGTGATATTGATATTGTATAATTATTATGTGATTATAAAATATTTTAAAATATTATTTTAGTGGTTTTTCTAATTTAAATCAAAAACATCTAATATTTAGGTAATAAAATTTTGTTTTGTTTTAATAGCAAAATATATTATATACCTATATTAAAACATTATTATTTTAAAATATTTATAAATCTTTAATACAATGAAATCATATTCATAAAAATTTAACTGCTAAAATACAGTAAAATTCTTTTAAAAGAAAATGTTCATGATTGTGTAAATCGTAATCTTTAACTATATTAGTACCAATTATTTAGATTTGCACAACAAAATAAAACAAAAAAAAAACAAAAAAAAAATATAAATAAATTTTATATAAACGATTATTATATGGTCGGTTAAGGTAAAGAAAATTAAATAGAAAATATAAATGAGAAAGAAAATAAGAAATTAAAAAAAGAAAATAGGAGTTGCCAAATACATGTATGAACCTATTTTTTTTTTTTTTTTTTTTTTAATTAAACTTTATCATACACTTTGTTACAGTCCTAAAATAATGGTTTAAGCGATAAAAAGTTTAACAAAAATACATTTATTTAAAGATATTCTAATTGTAATTTTAACAATTTTTATATTTTTGATATTGAAAAAAATTAAAGTAATAAAAAATCAATATTATGTTTTGTTATTTAAGATAAAAATTTAATCTATCCTAACCTACTTACGTTAATTAAAGTTCTAAGTATAACAAGTACATTATATTGTCCGTCTATTATAGTGATATAATAGAGGGACATGATATGGGTTATGAATATAACCATTTTTATCTAAAAAAAAAAGATGAAATGCTCAGGGGCTATAAATCTCGTGAGAAAGTCATTTCAATGCACTCCTCATTGTAGTACAATATATGTGATATTAAACCATTTTTTTGGAGTGATTTGTGTTTTATCATAATGTATTCAAATCAATTTTATCAAAAATTTTTCGTAATTTTTCCATTAAACTTACACTTATGTTGCAATGGGTACTCCATATACAAGGGTTGGCCTTATCAATATTTGATAGTATATTAATTTAACTCTTATACTCAAGTTTTTATTATAAAATAGTTTTTTTGCCATCATAAAGGACAGGTTGCCTTTGGAAATTGTATATTTTATATGCTCAAAGTAGTTCAAATTACGATGAAGAAAAACTCTGAGATATTTCACAACTTTTTTGTTTGCTAGAGGTGAATTATTTGGAGATTTTAGTTCATAAAGTAAATTAAGTAAACCAAATAAATTCTAAAAAAAAAAATGTTTTTATTTTTATAAGAATGATATCTAATGAATGATTGATTGTATAATATGTTGCTTGGTCAAATAAATTTTAATGACATTCTGATATAAAAATATTTTTCATATCTGAATAATAAAATGGTGTAGTTTTTGTTTATTTATGAGGTTTAAAAAAATGAAGCTATTTTATTTTATTTATTTAAAAAGATTTATTTTTTTTCGTATTTTTAAATCCACATGACAACACTATTATATTTTTAAAAGGTAAATAAATGTCATTGTAATAAATGTGTAATAAGAAATCAGGTGAATTGAAAAATTACAGGAATTTCGTGATAAATTGCGTGGCCGAAAACGGAACCAAGAATAAAAATAAAAATAAAAAAAAAAAATAAAATTAGATAAAATCTAAATATAATTTCTGTTTTATTTTTTTTGGTTTATTTTGGTTTTATTATTTCCATTTCTCTTACTCCATTATTTTTTCTTGGTGTAATTTTCGTTTGGGATTTGATTAAACTGAAATAAATGAGTTTTTGTACTTCTGTGAATTGATAATTCCTTTAGAATTCACAATAAATGTTATACTTTAATTCAAATAAGAAAATAAACGGAAGTTCAAGGAATTTGAAAAACGAAAAAGATAAAATAAAAAAGTAAATCAAAAAATTCCATATCGAATAAAAGAAAGTGGAGAAAATTTAGGTGGTAATGGTGATAAAAATTTTTTATATGTTTTTATAAAATATAAGTTCTTTTGTCCAATTAAATTTTTTTATTTTTCTGTTGTTTTTTTTTTTTTTTTATTCTTTCTTTAATAGAAAGAGACAACATTAATATAAAATAATAAAAAATTGTAATAAATAAAGGAGGAAAATTAATTCGAATAATTTTTGTGTATAGAAGAGAGAGAAAGAAGGATAGAAAGAGAGAAAGAAAGTAAAAACTATAATTTCTCTGTTTTTATTACGAATCGAATTGAAATTAGTTTTAATGTGACATTAATGACATTTTATTGTACAACAACAATACATAAAAATTACAATTATTAATTCTTTTTTTTTATGCCGAAAATAATAAATTAAGAAATTTGATATTTTGATAGTTTGAATTGTACAAAAATGATATGTACTATGAATATTTTATAAATATTTTCGTTTTTTTTTTTTTTTTTTGGATTTGTGTTTGTTTGACATTTGGTAAATTTTTAAAAGGCAATTCTGCAAAATTATATATGAACAGAACGCGTTTCGGTTCTTAATCTAATAAAAATAGGTGACTATAAATGACGTACAATTATTTAACAAGTAAAATATATGTATATATGATAAGATATATTATCCTTTTCGTGTCCTTTTCAAATGCTTTAATTTAATATGTACATAATAAATGATATTAAAAATTTTTTATTATTATTAAGATTTAATCATAATAATTATTAGGTAGAATTATAGCATATCCGCCTTTTATTTGTCAAGAAAAAGAAAATGATGAAAGTGTATATGTCATTGATAATGCATAAGAATATAGTTATTGTTATTGAATTAAGTTTTATATTTTTTCATTTTTTCCAATTTTTTTAATTCACTCAAAAATAAAATAACGATGAAAGACAATTTTCGTAAAATTAAAGTGGTTTTTTTTATTTATTATAATAATTGAACTTTTAAAGTCTTTCATTGTGTATTGGAATTTCGAATTAGGATAATACATTTTAGGTTATGAAACGTATATAATACAAGTAGAATATTAATAGAATTGTTATAAAACAATTACTGGAAAGATTTTCTTTGAAAGATTTCTAAAAAATCTTTAAATGGTTAGTTATTGATTTTTATACCCTATACATTAAGTATAGGGTATATTAAATTTGGTATTGTGTTTGTAACCACCAAAAGGAAGCGAGTTAGGTATAGACATGTATATATATTCTGAATCAGGAACACCTTCTTAGTCGATTTAGCGATGTATGTCCGTCCGTCCGTCCTTCCGTACGCACGATAACTCAAAAAATAATGATGCTATCTTAATGAAATTTATACTGTAGATTAACAATGGCTAAGGTAAGGCGGGGATTATAAATGGACCAAATCGGACCATGCGTTCGAGTACCTCCCATACAACTCCCAAAACCGAATACGCATATCTCCGAAATTAATAAAGATAGAAACTGCAAATTTGATACCAGGGTGTTGTTTCCTGAATCCCTGATTTGCCTAAAATTTCAGATGAATTGGAATGGTTGTTCGGGTATCTTCCACAGAACTCCCAAGACCGGACAAGCATATCTTCGAAATTAATAAATATAAAAACTTGAAATTTGATATAAGAATATTCTGATGATGTCTCTAAAATTTGAGATGAATTGGAGTGGTGGTCCGGGTGCCTTCACACACTTCCCAAGACCTAACAAGCATATCTTCGAATTTAATAAAGATAGAAACGTGAAATTTTGAACAAAGGTTGTAAAAGCATTTATTTTTTTTAGCTTATATTAAATACCTAACTAAAATAACTTATGGATTTTTAATTTAATTTGAATTTTTTAGGTGTAGGGTACAAATAAGTCGGTTGCATCGACTTACTGTTACATTTACTTGTTGTTTTGATTATTTAGATGTTTTTGAAGTGAATTGAAGTTAAATAATACTGACCCTTTAATTAAAGGCAATACATATTTATATATTATTACAGAATATATTAAATTTTTTTCTTCAAACGAGAACTGTGTTTATACGCAAAATTTTATAATATTTCTATTTAGTTTACGATTCTTTTAAAGATAGCAGGGAAAATTTAAAGTGTTATGATCATCTTTATCAAATTCAATATATATATATTATCATCCAAAGTTTCGATCGTATTTAAATTTGATATAATTTTGTCACGAACATCACATTATATAATAGAAACAAAAATTCTTTTCACTAAGGAAAAAATAATTGTTTAAAGTTTCTTTTGAACCGGAAGTGATATTTTTATAGATTCCAATGCCAGTTTAATCTGTGTGTCATATTCAGACATTACTAATTGTTTTCAGGAAATCTAAAATTAATTTTTTTTAACAAAAGCCAAAAAATTCAGTTTTTTATGGGAATAAATATCTTAATCAACATAAAACTTGATTGTGAAGATTTAGCACAATCAAGTTTTTCGATATTCCAAAAGAAAAAATTTCGTATTTTTAAAATTCAATTATTTTTTGTTTTTAAAAAAATTTTTTTTTTATTGTTAGCTTTAGCATTTTTTAAATTAACTATTATAACTATAACTATATGTAAAAAGTAAAAATAAAATTTAATTTCTATGAATTTTGATCATAATATAAAGGTTGTAAAATGATGACACTAAAGCTTTTTTTTTTGTAATTTGTAAAGAAAATACAAACTAAAACACAAATAGAAATACAAACAAAACATTTTTCTTTTACGTTTTCATCCAATGATAATCGGATTTTTACTGAAATTTAAACAATAATTCATTTCTTAGATTACTTTAAAATGGAATTTTCTTTTTGCTTGCTTGTTTATTGCTGATTGCAATAATTCACTTTTTGTTTTCTTATCTTTAGAAAATATATAATTCTTTGTTCCATTGATACTATATTATATATGATATAAAACAAAAGTTCTTTTAAAATGTCAACTACAACTATTTGTTATAATATATGATTTATGCTGAAGTGAGAAAGAAATAAACAAAAGAAGAAAAATAAGGTTAAAAATAAAATATGAAATCTTAAAGGAATGTTTAAAATTCTTTTAACATATTCTTATCGTATATTTCTCACATTTACAATACTATTAAAAAAAAATTATAATCTCTTCAAGAAAATCATAAAAATTTTAATAAAAAGTAGTTTTTATAGTTTTAATTATAATATAAGAAAGTTTTTATATTGGTAATCGTGATAATAGTGATTTTGTTTAACCTTTTATGCAAATAATTATTGATAAATAAAAAATTGTAATTAAATTTGTAACTCCTAGAAGCATGCAATTTTTATGGATCTTATATAAATTTTTAGTAAGGTTTTAATAATTTTTGATAGATTATAGCTATTTTCAGTTATTCTATTATTACTGATTTCCTTTACTCAATTTATCCAGATAAAGGACGACTGTTTATTGATGATTTATTAAGGACTACTGTAAATCTTCTTTGTTATTTGTTTTCTATGTAAAATAAGAAGTTTAAAACTGTTTTTTTCTCTTTGCTATTAAAATTACGATAATGTAATTTGGAATAACATATGAAGACTTTATCAAAATGTATTTGATCATATTATTGATGTCACAGTTTTACTCTGCCCTAGTTTAGTTTTAATCACTTGCTGAAGTAAAACAAAATAAATACACACTCAACCTTAATATAATATATTTTTTAATATTGCATAAAAAAACGCAATATAATATAAATAAAAGTATTTTTTTTGTTCCACCTGGAGCGATTTTTTGAAAAATATTAAAAAAATCTAACTCACAATTACATACTATTAATTTTTTTTATCACCACCCTCTGATTCAGCGTAACCATACTTATGGTTAACAAATCAACTAAGAAAAAATAAAACGAAAACAAAAACTAAGTGTTTACATAATAAAAAAATTGCTTCAAACCATTTGTATACATGTTATGTATGTATAATATTACATTAGTGTGCTTTTATCAAATAACTACAAACTGTTATATGATATAAATAATGTACTAAAATATACATATAACAGGAGAATCTTAATAATGATAGTTTTAATATTAAATTTTAAAGTAACTATCTAAAACGTTTAAAGATAAAATAAAAAAAAATTCATTTTACAAAATTGAAAAATTCTGTATTTTTTTTTTCAAGTACAGAGAAAAATAAAAACAAAGGAAATGGAAAAATATCTGTTCTTGAATTTTAAATGCGAAATATTTAGCCTCATTTTATAAATGTCTAACTCTTTGACATATAAAATAAAACTAAACTGTGTGTATGTAAACTAAGTATTAAACATCTAAAAATGTCACAACCATCTTTTTCAAGTACACAGTAATAATTTATTACAGTACTATTTAATATCGCTAGTATGGATGTTTCTGTAAAAGATTTTACAATGTGAACGTTATATTTTTAATGTTTGAGTCCTTAGTTGTCATAATATTTCTTAGAACAATTTCCCAACATTTTTTTTTTTTTAAATTTCAAAATATATGTTTTTTTAACTTTAAAACTCTTTCTTTAGTATTGTAAAATATTTGCAGCTATATTATATGGCGATTGATTGGTAGCAAATCATCTTTGGTACTTAATCTTTAGTGTAAAAAATGCCATAAAATATGAAGAAATTGTTAACATTCTTAATGAAAATCCCATTTTTGAAAATACATACGTATTACATATTGTACAATATGGTTAATGAACACTTTAAAAATAACCTTAGAATAAGGGTCGAAAATATAAAATATACGGTTCGAAAATATAAAATTAAGCGGAATAGAAAAATATTGTATATATTCGGTATTATAAATTTGAAATTAATATGTAAAATTTAATTATTATATACTAAAAAAATCTTAAAACTTAATTTAAATATTACAATTCGGAATATATGAGATAAAATCCTTGATTTCAACCCTTTATTTGATTTTTTAATCAATATTACTTATAATAATTAATTAAAACAATTTTTAACCCCTTTTTTTTAAATGTGACATTGATATTGCATATATTAAGGCGAAATTATTGTAGATTCTTTGTATACACATATTATATAATTAAATTCACCATGTTTATTGATTAAAAGCTATCTAAACTGATAAAATATATATATATTTTTTTAAATAATTCCAAGGGCATTAGGGTGGTTTTTGAGTTTTAAGTGCCCTGATCATAATAAATTCCAATTTAACAAATAAATTGTGTAAAAAATATCAAAAATGAAAATTTGAAATTTTTTGTAAACAAAGTAAAGTATGGCAGTAGTAAAAAATATTCGTATTTTAATTGTATTTAAATTGGATTAAATGGATGTATAATACTTAGTTTGAATTAAAACTTGATTAAAAGGATAATGAAGGTTTGTTTTTGTTTTTTTTTAACAATTTCGTAAAACTCTTTTTACCTTTAAAAAGGGTCTCAAAATAAGTAGATTTAGTTCTTTCATGATTGAATTTGTAGACCGCGCTAAATGAGAATAACTGTAAAGATTTTCGAAAATTGATGTAGTTATTTGTTATGATTGATTGTAATGAAAAATTGATACAATCACTGCCTTTTTAAAGATCTTTTTGAAAATTGATCTAAGGAAGATTCTCTACAGAATTGAAAAAAAAACGTTTAATTTTAACAACTAGCAATAATTCCAAAATTAGTTTCTAATCACTTATTCATTCAAAATTTAGAAACAAGCATTAAAAGCCTATCTACGTTTTATGGATCGATTTAAATTTAATTTGCATTACGCAAATGTTATTATCGTTATTAACATTGTAATCATATAAAAGATCGATTTCATGTTTGGTAGGATCATATATTTATAAAGTGAGGATCACATCTAGGATAAGCAGAATAATTGGCATAATATAGGCAAAATAATTGGCAATATTTTTAGCTGTAATTGAAAATTTATTAAAAATTTCGGTTTTATTTTTTATAAGTTTTAAATAAATCTAAAAATTAAAAGTTTTATTCTACCTTTTTAAGAGTTTGCTAAATAATTGAAAAAATATTTGTACTATTTCAAAACTCTTTATGAAAAAATACTTTTTTCTGTTCTTTAATTTATTTGTTATACAAAAAAGTTGAGTGGATAACATAATGTTTTTTTCAGAAATTTATTTTATGGTTTAATTTATATAACAATAAATTATACAACAATGTAATGAAATTTTTTTCAGCAATAAAGTATTCTTAAGTGTTGGTATTTAGAAGTGACTTAAACTTATCATAAACAGAAAACATTCAGATACATTAAATAAAAAAATTTTTTTTTTTGTAATCTTATTTTTGAATACAGTTTAAAAACATCAAATGTTGTAATATAGAAAACAATATAACTATCACTATTATATACTTAGTTATTCAGTTATTTATTTTAATCTTTAATTTTTATGTATAAATCTACACATGTATATAAGTGTAGTCAAATTTACATTGTATACTACTAGCATATGTGTGTTGACGGATATAAACGGACAGTGATGGATAAAAATATTTAATTTACATTTCAAATAAGTTTCCAGAAGATCAACAAGTTTTAAATATTAATCTTAAAAGAGTTTGACTATTCTAAAGTCAAAAAAAATTATGCCATTGCTTAAAAAAATTAATTATATTTTTGCATAAGCGATGATTTCCGTACATTTTGGAGTTGTTTGAACGATACATCACCATATTTTATTCTTTATGAAAATCCTATCTGCCTTGGCTAATGTACGCCGAAAGTAATCTTATAAACTGATAATTTAAGATAGTTTAAATAAATAATATTTTCATTTTCAAAATTTACCTACCAATTTGGGGAGTATAAAAACTGTTTTTCTATTTATCATCACTTCGTTCGGTTTTTTTTTTTTACTATAAATTAATTTTGACATAACTGTAATATATATAATAGAAACAAAATATCTATAAAAGCTAATAATATGAAGTTTTCTATTCTATATAACATAAATAATAAAAATGTTCATTCACATTTTTATGGAGTGAAATTATGTGATGGAATCTGTTTTATACGCTATTTACAACTACAAATAGAAACAACTCATTTTAATATCTTTTTTTTTTTGTTTTGCTCCTGAATTGTATTATATCAACTTTTAAAAGGATAAAAAGAATGATAATAACAAAGACAAAATAAAAATAAAGAAAAAACAAAAAAAAAAATGAAAAAAATATCAATAATTTTTTTAAGAAATTCTGTACTCGTTTTTCTTATCAGCCAGGAAGTAAAGAACACTTATGGTATGTTTAAAACAACGCACATAAAAAAAAAAATAATAATAAAAAAAAAAAAACACGAAGAAGAAAAATGTAACATACATTTCCACTATCCTTTTTGTAAGAATTTTGTACAGAAAAATAATACAAAATCCAGTTAACATGAGTTACAGAATTGTACAACAAGTTCTTAAAAATTTTCACATAATAAATAGAAAAAAAAGGAATTAAAATAAATTTTTTGAACTGAATTATTTTAAAGGATTTTGTTGGAAAAATTTTCAATAATAATAGAAAAATAATCTTTTTTTTTTTTGTTTTGAACTTATTAGATTTCACAGCATGTAACTATGTTACTATATCTTCAAATATTTTGCTTTTTTTTTTTAAAAATATAACAAATTGTCAAAAAAAAGGTTATCTTTTTTTATTTGTTTCAAATATTATTAAAGAGTTTGGTTTTAGGGAAGGGAGGAAGGGAAGGAAGTGGAAGAATTTAGTTTTAAAATAAATTTTAAATAATCTACTGTTTAAATATGATAGTGGTTTATTATAAATATAGAAATGGTAAAACTTTAATAATAATTTAAGATAGAATTTGGTTAAATTTGATAAAATTATATGTGTTAAAAGAAAACCGATTTCAAAAAGGAAAGGAAATTAAATGATGGATTTATTGACGGATTGAAGATGAAAAGATACTTTTTATCGTTCGGGGTGAACAAAATATTATTTTAAGTTTATTTGCTTTCCATATGGTTAAATTAATACCATTTCAAATTAATTCAAATAATTTAAATAATAATTTTAACTTTAATATTTTTTGGCACATGTTAAGTTTCATTTTTGTTGGCCCAATTACTTTAACCTAAATCTTATATCTGTTATATTATCTTTTTTAATTTTTACAACCAAAGTTATTTAATTATCTTATATGCCAACTGAATATTGAAATGTTTTTATTTATCTAGGTCATATTATTATTATTAATTTGTATAATATGACAAGGTCTTGAAATTATGCCAAAACGTCTGATTATACTCTTTGAAAATAATCTTAAGAATATTTATATTATCCTTGCCATACCACAAAATCTATAATAAAATAGTTAAGGTTATTTTGGTAAGATAGAAGTTTTAGATTTGAATATTTTTGGTGAATGTAGGACTTCAAATGTAACTGTACAACAAGAGAAAAAAAATTTTTTTTTGAAACCTTCGAGAATTTTTCTGAAAATCTCTTTTTAATTCAAATATTTAGTGATGTTATTGGGGCTTATGGGTTTTCTTTAATTAATTACCTTAATAGTAACTTCATTAATTTAAAATTTTTTTTTTAAACATTTATGTTATTTTTTGGATTTAGTTCTTGAAATCTAATATATATTTCATTCATATCATTATTATATTGAATAAAGGACATCGTAAATTCTTAGAAAACTATATAAAATGTTTTCATACAACTTTGTTATAAAAAATTTTTTGTATGTATAAAAAGTTTTTATATATATTTAAATAATATATTAACTTAATCATTTTCGGTTGACAAGATAATTAAATAAGTGATTATAAGAAAAATGATTATAAAAATTATCTTTTATATACCATAAATGTCAGAAAAAAAAAATCGGTAGATAATCATTTTCTGATAAGAAGTAATCGATGAAAATAGTATCGTATTAAAATCATGACCAGAAAAACAAAAGGAAAATTAATTGAAAAAAAAAAATATAACCTTTACAGTTGAATTAATTTTACTAACAATTAAAATGTTATAATGTCAATTAATGACTAAAAAAAAATGTCCATTAAAATCATATTAAAATACAAAAAAAATAATGAATATAAGGAAATGAATACATTAAAATCATTAGATATTTTATTAGATTTGATAATTAATTATTGATTTTTTGAAAGGAAATAGATTATAGGATTTATTGAGGTTTTATTTAATTATATAATTAATGTGGTTAGTATAAGCATGAGATTTCCAAAACAAATTAATGTAATTTGTTAGACTTTAAGTAGATTAGATTATTAGATTATTATTGGGATGTTAGTGACACTGCGATCTTTCGATGTAGATCTATTGCGTTCCATCTCTTACTACATGTTGTCGATTTTGCCTCCGTTTATTATAGCTCTGTCAGCCCTGCTGTCTCTAAGAAGCTAAATATCTGTGAAGGGTTTTTTTCTGGCAATTTATTATCGGCAAAGCAATATGTTCCTCGATGCACATATCTTGCTCGGAGTAAAGCTCCGCAGTTTTTTGATATGTTGTCATAAAGTCTCTTTTTCTTTCTGACAGAATCAGTATGTACCGACATTTTCTATTTCAATTTTCTTTAAGGGTTTCTTTAACCGGCAGTATCCCGACAGGAGTCCTATAGGAATTCTCAGTTTATTTTTCCTGGATCCTAGAATTTTTGCATATCTTTTCTGGTTAAAAGTTTCCAGAAGCTCCTTCGATTGTCTGACCCCTGATTTTTCACTCCATAGTCTTCTCTGGAGTGGAGTATAACTGAAAAATATTCTAAGTTAACGAATATAAATATTCTAAGAATATATAATGTTAACAGACGTCCTGATATAAGGATATAAAACCAAAACATAAATTTATTTAAATTTCTATGAACTGATACTATTTATAGGTGTGATACAAAAAAGTTTATTTTGATAAGTAATAGGATAAGTATAACTGCCAAAAATTGGAAATTTATAGTTTTAAACTTTTGAGTTATACCTGAAAACTCTATACATTTAAAATTCTTGGTGTGATATAACAGCAGTAAATTTAAATATTATATTTTATATATTGGATTTGTAGAAGATAATCCACTTTTGATTTTTTCTATTTCAAGAGACTCTGTGTAAACCAAAAAATGTACATAATACTTGAATGATATTTGGGTTTAATAATATTTCTTTGAAACATTACAATTACCAGTTTCAATTTCATTAAATTTTTAAAAATTCAACTACAAAACAAACTACTTTTGATTATCCGTCGATGATTCCTTTTAAAATTATTCATCGATATTCATAAAATTGACATGGCTATGACAACTAAAACTATAAATCAAAAGAAATTTTTAAATCATCCAATATTAAAATTATTTTTCAATATATAATATCTAAAAATATATTACTATAATTTATTTTAGTCGAAAAGTACTTAAAACGATTTCACTGTACTGTAATTATCTCAATATATTTTAACTTAATGTGATTTTTATTTTTCTTTTGCATACCTTATATTTTAATGCTTAAGCTTTGTCCTTCTATTTATCTTTTAAACCTTAAACTAAATACCATTGAGTGTATATAATTAATTTTTCTCATTGCATACATTTATTATTCTCTTTTTAAATAGTTTGCTTAATACAAGGTAACCTGTTAAAAAAAAATTAATAAATTTGCCCAATAGTTAATAGCAATAAATTGATTTAAGATATCCCTGTAAATAAAATTATAAAAATGTCTTGAAAAACAAATTTATTTTAATAAATTTTCTCTATATATATTATAGTTATAAAAGAAAAATATTTGTGTTTTTTCAATTATAAAATAAACCTTAGAAAAAAAAAAATATTTTAATAATAAAATTTCCGATACAATTCAAAATGTCAATATAATTATGATTTATTTGTATGGGTATTTTATAAAAATTTTACCAAAATGTAATTTATTGAATTAAATTTTTTTCTAATAATAAATTTAATGTATATTTTGTATTTTTCTCTTTTTACTTTCCCCAACCCAAAAATATTTCTGTAAAAAATAACATAAAAAAAAAATTAACTTCTACATTTCTTACTATAAAACTATTAAAAATGATTCAAAAGACTCATGATTGTAAAGTGGTTAGACCTAAAAATATATTCTAGAAATTTTGGCTACTAAAAACAAATCATTAGAGAAATATTTATCGTAGGAAAATAAAATAAAAATTATTTATTTTTTCTTTTATTGCATTTTCTTGGGTTATAAATTACAGAACTATTAAGAATTTATGGTGTTTTTTTGAATTACTTGAAATAAATTTTTTGTAATAATATTTAAGAAAATATAAATATAAATAAAAAAACAAAAATGAAAACATGAGAAAAGAAAATTTTTATAGGAATAAGAGAATGTTGGTGGTAAAAATTAAAATGTCAAATTACATAAATTTAGTTTCGGTTTACAAGATTTCATTTAAAAATTAAATTTATTTTTCGATAAATTGTCCTGTCACAAATTTTTAAAAAGTTTTATTTGAATTTAAGAAAAAGAAATATATTTTTTTTTTGATGTTGAAATATGTTTACTTCAAATTAATCTTATAGTGTATTTTGGGTCTATTACAAAATTTTATTTGAAAAAATCTCCTTTTTTCAAAAGTTTTTTTTTCTTTCTAATATCCTTTTTCAAAATCTCATATATAAAAATATATAAATTAGGATTTTTGAATTTTCCGTATGTTCGTATTTTTTTGGGATGTTATTTTCCTTTGATTTTGTATCATTTGGACTTGGGGACTTATTAGAACCCTAGATTTTGTAATTTTGTAACTAATACTCAAGTTTTTCTTTTTCTTATGAAAAACAGACGATTTTTTCTTCAAAAAATGCTGATTTTGCTTAAAAAGAAGTTTTTGTAGTGAAAAAGAGATTTTCAAAAAAGGAAATTTTTCAAAATTTGATTAAGACAAGTACGTTTTAAAAAAGAAATTTTGCAAATGGAGATTAATGAAATGAAATTAATAAAATTTCGTTAGACTCTTGTGTATCCTGTGATAATAAGATACAATAGTATTGTACTTGCAGCTTAAATATTTTTTTTGTCATTGTTTTAATAAAGCACTTAAATTGATTGTAGTTTATTTATCCTGGATTAAAGGTCAAATATAATACAAGTATTCCTTTATGACTGGGTAGTTGGTACAATGCTACTTTTATTTGTCTGCATCCTGAAAGGTATTTGTCTTTCTGTTAAATGAAAATGTGAAGTATATAGATGTTTTGACTTTGTAAGCAAAATCTAATATTTTGCAATATAAAATCTGTCATAAAACCTGCCATCTTGTATTAAATCGATAAAAAATTAAAATGAAAGATTATTACTACAAAAAAAAAAAAATCTAAATATTAAGTTTTTATGCAAAAAGATACTTAGAACAAAAAGTTTTGGGTATTTATAAAAAAATGTTTTGATTTTAAATGTTATTTAAAATATTATCGTGATTTTAAAGTGGTGAATTAAGAACCAATAAACAATTTTAGTATTAATTATAAATCAACAACTATATTCAAAAATAATTTTTAATAACGCTTTATTTCTTTTTAAAGTCGTTTAACATCGGAATGGTTTTAACATATCATTAACATAAGATCGTAAGACCATGGAGAGAAAGTTTTTTCCATTTGGCATTGGGATTTCTCGATAAAGTGCAAAATGGAGAAATTCGTCTAATAAACGATCCCACTGTCACCTCTACGCTCTCTCCACTCCGTCTCCGTCGCCTAACAGGAACACTTACCCTGTTTTATAGATACCCTATAGGGTTGGATTCTTGCTCTAATGAGATTAAAAGTTTGATGCCTCCTCTCAAAGCATTCCAAAGAGAAACAAGGAGAGCTTCTGCTGCCCACCGCTATGTTGTTCAAATTCCCAGATGGCATAATTCGGCTTATGGAAATTCTTTGGTAGTACGAACATCGCGAATGTGGAACCATCTCCCACCTCATGTGTTCCCTAGAATTGGTGATGATTACATTTACAACGTTCAAAGATTCAAAGTGAACATTAACAACTTTGTTCACAATTTGAAATCAATGCCAATTTGAAATCAATTTTCATTCCTTAACTAAACTTCCTCTGACCTGGCAGTATATGAGTACTAAAGGTCGTATAACCTATTGTTTGGTCAAAAAAAGGAGGTGGTGTTTAGTGGGTTAAAGTCCCACACACTTATAGAGGATCCGTACTCACTCCTCACTCCTCTATAGTGTGCGGAGTGAATACTCACTTTTCACTCCTCTATAGTGTCTTTCGAAGATTCTCACCTACCCTCGCAAAAAAAAAAAAAAATCTAATTTTTACAAGGTACCAGATGTAAAATTAAAATTAATTAGATTCAGAGTTGTATTAAATTACACTTAATAAATTTAAACAATATGCTTGGTATTTTATTTATTTTTCATCTCTTTATTTTCCAATTTATTTTTATAGTTTCTCTTTAAATTAAAAAAAAAATAAATAAATATTAAAATTTAATTTTAATTTACTTTTATTAATCAAATACAAAATTTATTTATTAAGTAAACCAAAGCAAAATATAAGAAATAAGAAATAAATAAAACAAAACAAAAAAAAAAAACCAATAGATTCAACAATATTTTAATATTATTTTTCATTTTCTTAATGATTTTTTTTAAATTTTTCTGACTTCTATGTTTTTGGTTATTAAATAAACTTAAAATAAATTTTCAATATTTTCCAGTTGATATTTTCATCTATTTTTGAACAGATATTAACTTTAAAATAAAAATATTTTTAGTTTTATTTTCATAATTTTTCATAAATTTTATTGGGTGTCTGTCAGATTATTTCTGATTTGTTGTGAGATGATTTAATTTGTTGAGACAATGATGCGATACTAGTAAAATTTCCCAATTTTCGTATGATTTTCCCAAAAACGTATGATTTTCCTCACACAATTTTTTAATTTTACTCTAATTTTTTACCAGGTCTTTGTATTAATCTACTAATGGCGGTTATTGAATTCTGTTTTTCTAATGGATTATTGGTAAACCTCGTAAAATTTCGGACTTAAAAAAAGGAATTTTGAAACATGTCTAGTTATTTTTTTAAATTGATAAAAACATATACAAAATAGTATGATCTCTAGATTCATATATTTAGATTTTCAAAAATGTTTTTATAATTTTCATTCAACATTATGTAGCCACTACATTTTATGTTGTTAACTTGGTGATCTGCGACTTAAGTAATTTGAGCAAACTTCAATCCATTTTTATTCCATAATTGTTTCCGTTTGCTTTGTTTATGGCATACATTTTTTTTAAATTTCCTTTTCATATTATGTAGAGGCACACTTAAAAGTTTTCTTAACGGCTTTCGCGCTGTAATAAAAGTTTAATAGAATGCGTTTCTCAATTAGTCCATTTAATCGATCCATGTTTTTTTTAAACTACAAAATTTCATTTATGGTTTTCATACATGACATATAGACATATACAATGAAACATATATGTAGTAAAAAAAACGCTAACAGTTTTGACAGGATACTTCATTTTATACATATAGCTATATTTGTTGTACCAAATAAAAGGCGAAAAAGAAAAGTAAAATTCTATACGCGTGATAAAATTTCAAATAAGTTTTTGACGGATCGGCTGTCAAACAAAACAAGGAACTAAACACCAGAAAAAAAAAAAAAAACAAAAATAAAGAAATACAAAATTTCTGTCACCATAAAAAAAAGTCAAATATTTGATGACTTGTTTTTTTTTTTTGCTAAACAGATGCTGTCAAAAATCTGGAATGATGGAAGAATAGAAAGATGTCAAAAGAAAAGAAAAAAAAAATTGTATAATACTATTCTGAAAATATTAAGAAAAAAATCAACAAAAAAAGAAAGATATAGAATTTTATTTTGACAGTGATATACATATAAGAACTTAGAACACATTAAGTTTAGGAAATTTTCATTGACTGTAGTATGGTTGCCTTTAACAATAAAAACTTTAGAAATTTGGTATAATGAATAAAATTTTTGGACATGCGATGAATTCGTTAAGAATTTTTTGGAAATTGATTTTTAATTTTTTTTTGTCTTTTTATTTTTGCCTTTTATTCTTTTCATAAACTCATGATAGTCACAATTTTTAATATTTATTTTTTTGTTAGGTTAGATTTATTATAAGTTGCTTTTGTGTAATTTGATTGAAATTTAATGTTAGGTTTCTTTTTTAGTGTGAGATGAATCAGAAAAGTGATAAAATTTCAAAAAAAAAAAGAAGAGATTTTGGATTTTTAAATTAAATTTTTTTTTAATTTGGTTTAAAAACGATTGATTTTTAAGTTATTTTCGAAAATATTTTTAATAATTTAAAAATCTTATCTTAATGATTTCCAGAATTTATTAATTAAAAGAATTTATTTTGGGGTTGAAATACATAAACTTTAGTAAGAGCATAGGTATAATATAAAGAATATTCAATGAACATTTTTGACAACGAGAAATTTGAAATATTTGAAGCGTTTAAAAGAATTTGGGAAATTAATAACTATGGATTGATTATTTAAAACTAGCATTCATTTATTTTTTTGTTTGGTATCTATGATGGATCATTTTAAATTATTTTTAATTGTATTTACAGTTGAAGATAAAATAATATTATAGAATTACAATGTACTAACTAAATACAATTAATACAATTAAAGTAACGTGATATATTTCAACTTTTTATTGATTTAATCTGTCAAAAATTGTTCTGTCAAAAAATAAAGCAATTATTGGAATACGATCGGCAACTGAAATTTGGTTGCGGTCCGATTATTATGGACAGTTTTGATTCTTAAGTTTCATAATATGTATTCCTATTGCTTTTGAAAGAGTAGTAAAAATAGATAAATAGTCTTCTGATAATAAAATAAGTGTATGGAGCCCTCATTTATAGTTGTGAGAGCCGTTCCGAAATTTTTTTTTTTTAAATTTAAACCAACTAATTTACATCTCATCGGCTTTGATTAAAATACTTTTAAGTTATCCCATTTTCAAATTTAATTTTATATAAAGGTTCGCAATTGTGTACTTCCGTTATATTAAGTGCCCCCGTTGTAGGAATGGACTTAAAGCTAGTTCCGACCTTGCGAATCTATCTGGCATCAGACCTAGTAGTCATTACCTAGTAATCATGAATGACCTAGTGGCATCAGACCTAGTAGTCATCCAATTTCAGCTCATATATATATGAAAAATAAAAATAAAGAAAAGCTATACCTATGCGGATTAGTCAAGTTTATTTATAAAAACAATAACTTTATATTATATGTTTTTTTTTTCTTTGTATTTTGAGATGTATGGAATTCTTCGTAGATGTATAGGTCTCACAACAAAAAATATGAACAGTAGAACGTACATGTATAGAATTCTACATGGAATTAAGTTGTAGACACAGTATTACGAAGTGATTTCATTCAATTAACGTAAATAAATTTTGAAAAATTAATATTAAAAAGAAAGATTAAGGACTCAGTAGATATAAAATTGAAATAAATATTAAGAAAAACAAAAATTTTTTAAATTTAGAACTTATTTCATTTTTTTTTTTGTTTTTCTTTTCCTTATCCTTATAGTTACTAATAATTTTTTTTTTTATACAACAACTTTTGTTATAATATGAATTTTTTATGAAATTTTCTAAACTTAATTCAATTCCTAGAAAATGGGTTAAAAATATAATATTAATATTTTATTTTAACACAAAATTATTTCAACACTTTCAAAATTGAATTATTTTCTTTAATAATTAATTAGTTTTTAATTACAATAATTTCCAACTTAATTTTGAGAAAAAAAAAACTTATTAATAAACTTTTAAAAGAAGGCATTCAAATTAATAAAGAGTAAGAAGGCAAAGCATAACTGACAACTTAATGAATCATTTCAAAAGTTTAATAAATCAAAAAAAAAAAAAAAGGAAAAAAAACAAAAGAATCAAAAAAATTTGATTTAAACATACATGAATAAAGATATTGAATAAATTATACAAAAATCAAATCATTTTATATTTTTTTTTCATTTTAATAAATTATTTGGCTTTTTGGTATTTTTTTTTTCTTTCATTATACAAATCAGCATTTTTATGATGTAATTTTAATAAATGGTTTCTCTTCTGAAATTCTAAATTAAGCCGATATTTTAATAAAATAAATTGTATTCAATAAAAACTGTGGGTATTATTATATTGAATTTTCAAATCGTTTATAATGTAAAAGAAATATGTTTTGAATTCGGCTCATGAGTCATGACCTGACATGAGGTATCTGATAAGAAAGCCCTTCAATATTCAAATACCTCATATTTTATTAATTTATTGATAGGATATTTTTAGAACTCCAAAATTGAAGTTTCCTTAAAATTTTAATGTAGGTACTAATTGGAAAATGGAATGGATATATAGTCGTCTTGGAAAGTGTACTCACTCAAGACTCGTATTGAATTATCTTCAGTATCAGTATCTAAAGGAACGAATTAAAATGAATTAAAAAAAAAAATAGTAAATAAAACATTTGTTTACTTAGTAAAACCCTCTTCTTCTTAATTTAGCTACTGATTCAATTTCATCTTTCGTGGAACTACATCTGAAGAGCTATTTAAAGGATTAGCTACTTAAAGGATTAATAAATTTGTAAGTTTTATAAAAAACTCTCAGATTTACTAAACAAATAAAAGATAAAAGAAAAAAAAAATTCTAAATTTTAGTTAGTAAAGCTCTTTTACAATGTTCAATTCAACAGATATAAGAACTAGACTACTTTTGAAGGCAATACTTTTTATTACCTCTTTAATAACGAAATAATCAAATTTTTTTATTAAACGAAATAAATTGAATGCAATAAAAAAGGATATAACGACAGAATGTAATATTGAGTTTTATATTTTTTAACATTTAAAAAAACCTCAGATTTTTATATTTGACAAGAGCAATTCTATTTATGTATCTTTATTTTTATTCATAAAACTTTAAGATATTTATTTTTTTTTTTTTTTTTATATTTTGGTTTCATATTATATTTTAATAAATATTTATATGACATTTATTATAAATTTCTATATATATAGATATGTATTTTATATAAATTTAAAAAAGAAAATATATTAAAAAAAAATAAATAAACAAAACAAAATATCATCAGTGAAATACTTTGTCAAAATTCTGTCATCTGTCAACTTTAAAAAAACGTGATTTTTTTTAGGTTAATGTGGGTTTATTGTTGTTACATATGAACATATATGAATATACCTAGATAATAATATTATAAACTTACAGAAACTTGGTTTTATTTTAAACAATTGAATTTATATAAAATAACATATTATATATTTTAAAAAAATTCATGTATGCATATTTCATATTTCCAAATAATTGAAAGCTGTAAAAGAATAAAAAAGACTACAAATAGAAATAATAAAAAATGGAATTATAAAATTGATAAGACATACAAAATAGAGGTTAAATAATTTAAAATGAATTATTAATATTTAAATTAGATTTACATATATTAAATTTGTGACCTTTAATAAAGGTCCTTAGTATTATTAAAACTTTTGTGATGCTTATTAATAGTTTACAACTTTTTTTACCTTTAAAAATTTTAATTAGAGAAAATTTCTGCAGTCCGTGTTATTTAATCACAAAAAATTGGTTCCTATTAAAATTTTTGATTTATTTTATATTAGAAACAAGAGAAAAGAAGAAAAAGAATTGAAGAAAATAATTTGAAAATTTAAAAAATAAAATTTAAGAAATTTTTTGTAATAAGAACATATGTGAAAATAGGACTTTTCTGGAATTTTGAGGAGCTGTAATTCCAGAACCCTATATAAGTAAGAAAATCCGTTAATAGACGTAAAAATATATTACTGGAGCTTTAATTTTTATATCTTGCCGAAGAAAAATTTGTACAGGTACTACAGATGCCTAAAAATAGCAATTATTCAATTTTTCAGCCCTAATAGTTCTTAAACAGGAGGTGGTGGAAAAACTTTTATGAGAAAACTTATACTAATTCCAAAAGTTCTTTCTGCTCTAGATATTCTTTCTATTTCAAGTCCCTATTTAAAAGCGTTCCGGAGTTATGAAGGTAGAAAAATCATGTAAGATTTGGTTTCCACATAACCACTTGACCAAATTAAATAACGAAACATTTTAAATAGTTTTTCCAAAAGTGTTCCTATTGTAGATTTTCTTTATAAAAATATTGGCTGAAACCTTCTTAAACTTCATAAATCTCATTTTTTTGGGAAACTGCCAATTCATTATGCAACTTAATTCTTAATTATTAGAACTTAATTGAACCAAAGTAGAGAAATTTAAATTTATAAAACAAAATTACAAAATTATAAATTTATTTGGTTTTTCCAAAATGGTTACGGAAATACACAAATCATACTTTAAAAAGTAAAATTAAATAAGCAAAACTAAAATCAAACCACGTTTCATTTACAGTGATATATTATTAGCATCTATAATGTCTTTTTTATTTTAAATTTTATTTTAATATACAATAAAAAAAAAACAATTTTTATTAAGGTGCATAATAAATATTTTCAAAGAAAACATATATTCATAAAATCACATAATTTTAAAATATGATATTGTTTTATTACACATATCTGCTTTAAATCCAGTGATAGCTTTCACTTTCAATTTTTGTAGTATTTTTTCTACTGTACTTTTGTAACTTTTTGGTTTTTATGTTAAAAAGTATTATAAAATTGAGATTTTTATTTTGATGACTTTAAAAAATAGGCTTTAAAACCTATTTCATATTTTTAGCTAATTGACGCGATCTCACTTATAAAGTCAGTAAAAAAGATTATATTAAGTTGCATTACGTTAAGGTTTATTGATGTTAAAGAAGTTCAGAAATCATCAAAATCAAAATCACCATCAAAACATATTAGCTTCGATTTTATTATCTTAAGTCTTATGAATATGTATTTGTATTAAGTACTAATTTTTAAGAAATATAAAATATTTCTGTATATTTCATTAGAGATTATTATACAAATTTTCCGGATCTCAATGTTCTTCCTTGAAATGAGTGATTGGGTAATCAAATCGTGTAAGGTCAATAAGTTGCAAAATTTGTAAGCTAACAAAGTTTTTGTATACATTAAATGCAGGGAAAGAAAAGAAAAATAATATATGTTAAAAAAATGTTATGCTAATAGAATTATTTTTTTTTGATAAAAGGGCTTTAAATTATGGCTTATTACCAATATTTGACTTTAAGCCTGCAGACACACGGAAACGGTCTGGAGAGCACTACAGTGATGCCTGTTAATACTGTAAAAAACTAATTTAATGTTCTCTTTCTCTATTTTATTTTTATCTATCTTATTTGGTTCTCATGGTTTTATATAATTAAAAGTAAACTGTAGTTGAAAAACTGGTAAAGTACCATAACTCTTAAAAAATAATATATAAACTTCCCGTTTTCATCCACTTTTTTGATTGTTTCGACATCTCTGATGACCCATTTCAAAGTAAACCGTTGAGAGGCGGGCAAGTAATATAAGTAATAACATATTATAAAATTTTGGAAAATTTATTATTTTCATAATTATCTAAGTTAAAAATGTAAATTTTTCACTAGCTTTAATTTAGACGAAAATATATATGTGAAGAATATACAACCAACTAACCTAGCTATTGAACTCTCCTTTATAATTACAGTTTTTTCAAAGTTTTTTCACTACAATATGAATTTTGCTTGTCCTCTACGAGAATATATTGTATTTTTAAAATATAATCAAAAATAAATTTATAGAAAATACTTTTTTTTTTTTTATTATAAATATCCTATAGTAAACCCGACACAAATTTTTATTCACTTTAATTTTTTATTGAAAATGTATGAAAAGTGAATAAATTTAAAAAAAAAAAATAAATATGACAATATTGGAATATGAAAACATTGTTTTTATTTTTATTTCTTAAAATAAATAAAATGAAGAAAAAGGAGGGAAATAAATAAAATGAAAAGCATAATAAAAGAAAATTTAATATTATTTGGTATTATTTGATATAATGATAAAGTTAATGGACTCATAAATGTACAAATATATTATGGATTTATTCGCTAAATTTTTTCTATAAAAAATGTAACTTATAAAATTCAAAAATTATCTTATAAGGATAATCATTTTTTTAATACTATATTATATTGTATATAATATACTGTATATTATAATGTATGCAGTAATATTTATTTTAAATTAAACATAATACAAAAATAAAATTTATTAATAAAATGCATTATTGATTTTATTAAAAATAATAAATGTTTAAATTCAAAAGAATATATTTAAAAAAAAATAAAATTAAATCTGTGTAGAATTTTTTTTTTAAGAATATTTTAATATTAAACAAAATATAAAATAACAATGAATGGAAATTTTGCAAATGGAAAATCATTTATATTTCATTTATGAACATTTATTTTTTCTTAATAATTTCCATATCATAAATAAACTTTAAAATTTAAACATATTTGTAAACAGATGTCGTGCTTTAAAAGATATTATTTAAATTCTATAAATTATATAAAATATAATTGAATGTTTTTATGTTTTATTAATGTTATTAATGTAATGTTTTGCTGAAAATTCCTAAAAAAATTTCAACATCACCACATTTTTCCTTTAAAATCTTCAGAAAAATGTGGCAAGATTACTGTCAATAATCAAATTGCCTTCTCTGAAAAAAGTTTTATTTTAGTTTTGACTCTGATGTAGAATTCTTAGATAAATTCTTAAGATACAATTAAATAATAGCATTGTAATCACAAAAATTTCTACGGTAACGGTAAAGATGTTGGATGCTTCCAATTTTCTGTTCTGTTAAAATTCTAAAAGAAAAAAACAGTTTAAATTAGCTTTGTTTAATTTTCAATCGAATTATTATATACTTTATTTTTTCCTTGCCACTCCAATGAGCAGTATAGAGCATCCACTAAGTCATTTATTATTCATATTTGACTAAGCTTCAGTTTCGTGAATCATTAATTTTACTAAGTCGTTGATTACTCGGCTGTAGCTATTGTACAAGACTAAGATGTTTCTATTCTAAACGCCATCTATTATCTTATACAAGAATTTTATGGTTTATTATTATATTATTTTTGTATAATTATTTCGAATAAATTATATAAATTTATATTTAGAGATTAAAAACCTAAAAGTGTTTTATAAAATTGTATATTAAGTGATCAGTAGTGATATTAAGTGAGTCAGTAGCATTTTTTGGAGAATTCTAGTTAATACATTTAATTTCGTTGAGAAAAGCTTGGCTATTATAACATTAATTAATTATTCGATATGAGTTGCAGTAAGATTTCTTTTGAAGGTCCTGAAAGGAATATAAAGAATATTCTTATATATTATTTTCGATTCGAAGTATGATTTTTGATTCTGAAATAAAATTTCTAATAGTTAAGAAACTTTATTATGTCGTATTTCTTCTTTAGCTAATGTAACTCTTGCAATTACGTTCAGGTTTTCCTTATATTTCTATATCTTAAGATTATATTGTGATGCTAATGAACAAAAAAAAATTATCTTTTCTAATTTGAGCCATTTGTAATAAATCTTAATTTACTGATTTAATTTTTTAGAAGATTTATTTTCAGAAGGCAGACTTTAATCGATAGTATAAAAAAAATACTAGAATATAATATAAATATGTTTCTTCTTTTTACAAATTAAATGTCTTTTTATTTTTTTTTTTATTAAATTAGCACAATTCATTTATTAACTGGATAATAATTCTTAATATAATTCTTTCTTTCTCCAGGAACTTTACTATGCAGGAATTTACTATTAATATTACTATTATAATTTACTATTACTATTTTAAAGGCGTAGTTTCAGATGCCATTACATGTGTTCTAAAACTAACTCATATGTGTACGATTTAATAAAGTTTAAAATTAAAACATTAACATCATTTCTTCAAGTGTCCATCGAAATTTTCTCACCAACATATCATAAATTTTCTTTAGTATCTTTTGCAAAAAATCCTTTCCACACACTTATTGCATAAACCAAACTGTACAAAAGGTCATATTAAAAGTTCTAAACTAAAATTTTGTTTAAAAAAGGGTGATTTTGTTGGTTTAAGTCCAACATGTACACATCTTCATAATCATGTAAAAATTCTTCTGGGTGAATTCTAAAATTTTTCAACACCTTTAGTAAAAAACAAAAGAGAAAACTTTCCTGTATCTTTTCAAGTTCCATTAAGTTTAGATGTTTGTATCAGTCGAACACTGATGTTAAAAATTTCGTTCTAAAATGAGAAGAACAAAAAAAAAAAAAAAAATAAAATTAACTTATTTTATTGCATAGTAATTTGAAATTTCCTTTTTAGTCGTAACAAAAATAATTTTTCACACAAAAAATTTATACAAAAGAAAAACTTTTTTTTTAAATTAAAATTTAAAAATTTAAATGAATATAAATCACTTAAAAATAATAATCGTAATGAAATAAAAGTGGTTTTTTATTTAATTTAATTTTATTTTAATTTATTCCTATATTTTTTATTCTTGTCGTGTTTTTTTTTTTTATTGAAATTAAAATTATTTACATTTATTTTCTCATAAATAAAAACTAAACTGACATCACGTACATATCTTATTGAAGTATACAATAAAAACAAAAAAAAAAAGAAAAGAAAAAAGAAAAACATTTTTTTTGTAATTTCCGAAATGTAACACCTTTCAGTTTATCACTTGAACAGAACAAAAAAAAAGAAACATAATACATTACAATTTAAAATATGTAGATTATACACCATATTATATACAAACGAACATTAATATTTTATGTTTAATACTACAAATAAATAAATATAAATTTAAATTAAATCCTAACATGTACGTGTAATCATTCAATTTTTTTTTTTATTTACAACAAAAAGTTAATAATGCAAAAATAAAAAAAAAACAATCAAAAGTATAAATAAAGTAGAAATGTACTCCCATTGACTGTAACGTACACTTAAATGATAAAAAAAAAGTAAATGCCTGTTATAATGAAATTTTTGTACATATTCCCTTAAAATTTTCGAATTTATTTTATATGGTTATGCTAAAGTTCGTCGAAATGTTTCGATAAACAAAAATTCTACATATTATGGTATGCCGAAATCAGAATTTTATTCACGGCTGCAAAACGTCATTTTTATTTTGAAATTTTTTTTCTTTTTGTGTATGCTGCAGTTCGTTGAAATGGAAAATAAAATTCCTTTCGACACAATTAGCCATTCGAAAGAAAACACTAAGAAGTTAAGAAGGAAACGTTATTTAGTGCAAAAAAATTTTTATTTTTTAAAAGAAGTACCTAAAAATGTAAAAATAATTTTTGTTTTGATAAGTTTTTTTTCTTTTAAAGTTATAAATTAAAAATTTTATAAAATCGGTGCATTCTTCAGCGTAAAAATAATATTTTGAAAATAAAATTTTGACCGATAGAAAATTCATCATCGATTTATAAAAATTATTTTAAACGTACTTTTAAATTATTTTACTGACCAACAAAAAAAAAAAATATATCTATTCGAAAATACACTAGATACAAAAAATTTTTTACGAAACATATGACTTTGACATCTGCAAAAAGTTTTTGCAGCCAAATAGAATTCACCATACCAATTTTTTCGAATGCGGAACGAACTTTTTTATTCGAACGATTTTTTCATCGGACTTCAGCATAACCATATTAATGTAAATTTTTTTTCATATGGAAAATAAATCGTAGAAGTTTCTTAGATCATTAACATCTTTTAGAAACCCTAAAATATAACAGAAAATTAATTTTTCGACATAAAACAGGTGAGCTTAATTTTGTTACTGTAGTCTGAAACATTTTAGAGTTATCAGGTTTTTTTTCCTCCCCAGTTTCTTAAGGAAGATGATCTTCAAATCAAAATTCTAGTACATCAAGAAATTCAAAATTCTAGTACATCAAACTAAAATCAAAGTACATCACGAAATTCTATAGTCCCTTTGTCAGTGGGAAAATTTTACTCAGTAAACTCAATATAATAGGATGATTTACTGCCTGTAGCCAATATAATGAGATAATTCTTTAACTGCTTTTACAGCCTAGTGACTAGGGAATAAGTGTGTGATACAATTATAGAATTTAAATTTGATATAAGTTAAATTATACTTTTGGAAGTCTAACTCATCTTAATATTTATTAGAAAACTTAGTTTTTAACACTTAAAACAAGTCCAACCACTTTTATTCACCCAAATTACAGAAACAATAAACACCCAAATGTATTACCAAAAATTTACTATTTTTGAATTCAAGATGGTTTAAATTTTTTCTAAAAATTAATAAAAATCATGGAGCTATTATTCGTCACGATTCCTATACTTATTATATATTTTATAGGTGTATAGGAAAAGTAAAAACAAGACTAAAAAAAAAGAAAATTATATTTTCTTTTATATTTGAGAACGAAAAAAAAAACAACTAATAAATTTCGGTAAAAAACGGATAAGAATTCTTTCATTATAAATTTTCTGTTTGTGGTTACAATTTTTAGAATGAATGAAATTTGTTTTTTTCTTTGCAAAGTTGCGTTCATGTTTTTCCTTTTACACAATGATTATTTTCTTTTAACACATAAGTGTAATTAAATATATATCGCATCGATATTTTATAGACAATGAATGTATCCCTAGAAACCTATATCTTCTAAATTTGTTTTTAAAAAATCATAAGAGGATTGACATTGTTCTGTTTTTGGTTCTATATATTTCTAAATATTAATTTCGGCCTTTTTCGCCCCTTTTTTTCCCTTGTATTATTTTTATTTTGATGAAATAAAATATTTTTGGAATATTTCGTTAAAAATAAAAATGCCATGATACGAAAAGAAAATGATACACGAAACGAATTTTCCAGATCAAATTTTTTCAATTTATTTTAACGTTCAATAATGAGAACGTTCAGGAAAAGAAAAAACATACGAGTAATTTTAGCATGGTAAAAATTTAATATTGTTTAATATATTTGGTTTTTTAATTTGCAAATCTATTAGTTTATACCGCCTATAAAAAAGAATATGAACGGATGGAGTAAAGTTTTACTAAACTGTAGATAAATGTCTCGTTCTTCAATGTTCGTATTCGTGTACGCTTAATCTTAGTACCTTTAATTTATTTGACGAATAATAAAAATTTTGTAATTGAAAATGTTCATATAATATTCCATGGTACTGGTACCATGGTACATGGCATTTTTTAAAAATATTCAAAAGTTTACCTGAAAATTTTACTTTAAGTGACTAAGGAAAGACTATAAACAATAATTGCGTGAGTATAATAAATTCTACTAGTTTTGAAAAAAAAATAGACCGAAAAGATGTGTTAGTCGAGTTGAATGTAATCTGTTGAAATTAAGATGACTTAACTTTGAAATTTAAAGAAATTCTTATTGTAATTCCTCCTCTAAGTTAATAAACCATTCAAAGGATAATATGATTTGTTAATGCTTCTTATATTTTATTTCAACATATTTTTCTAATGTTGTGTTGCATTTTTATTTAACTTCAAAATTTGGCAAGATTTATATAGCTACTTAATTGTGTTAAGTTGAACATTAGCCATTTCTTTAAGACCTTTTTTTTTCTTTTGGGTTGGTTGAAATATGCAATATGAAATATACATTCGATTAATGTATTCGCTAATGTATGCCAGATTTTTACCGATTAAACCTATCTATTAAAATTAGTTGAACTGACTAATCTATAATTTTTGCTAACATTTGCTTTTAGTATATCTTATGCTTTTTCAATAAAGAACAGAAGATCAATAAGGAACTCTTACTTTTGCGCCTTCCTGTGATGATCTAATTTTGTATAAGTAGAGGAGCTTCTACATTTATATGCCGTTCTCGGTAATGATTTAATTCAGAAGTAAAACGGTATTACGCAGAAATTGTACATTCTGCATTTTAAAAAAACCTAAGGAATTTCTGAAATATTTATGACAAAAGCTTGAAGTTAATAAGGATTATAAGGCGTTCAAAAAGCTGAAAGATGATCTTTTAAAAATCCAATTCAAAATGTTGTAATGCAAATAATATTGAAGAAAAAAAGAAGAAAAAGATTATCATCAAACATTTTTTCTCAAAAAATTTTTCATAAAAAATAAAACAAATTTTAACTGCTGAGCAGATATAAACAATGATTATATCATGAATAATTCAAAATAAAATTCAAGTTTTTAATTTAAAAAAAACCCGATAAGTGTAATATTATCTCAGAAAATTCAGTGAATATAATGTTAGGAGGAAATTAATTTTGATATTTTCCGTAAAATTAATAAATTTACAGAATTTAATTTTTTTTTTGTTTTCCATCAGAAAAAGTGGTTTTGAAATAATTTTCAGTAATTTATTTTTACAATATGCTTTTCTTTAATTTCATTTATGTATCCTTTTCATGATTATAAGAAGGTTAATGATAATGGTAAACGGTAAACATATGTAGTAAATAATATGTATAAATGAAAAACCTAAATCCAATTTAATCCCAGAATATTAACGGTATATTCACAAAACAAAAATTTTTCATTAATGAAAACTGTGGTTACTGTAGCAACCAAAATAAAATTTTCCATCTAAAATAATTGTGTTTTTTTTTTTTTTTTTTTGCATTCTGTTGTGCCTTCAAACCGCTAAGGTTTATTATTTGCAGAATTGAAGTGAAAAACCTGTCAAAAAATATAACTTGATTAATGGATTTTCATTTTTCCCAGTTCCATTAGAATTGTTGAGAAAAAGAAAAAAAACTGAAGTTTTGCATAAATTTTAAAAATATTGAAGAATGAGTTAAATACTTGCACTCTTAACCTTATTTAAAATTAGGTTTTTTTTTTTTTTTGCCATGAAAGTTATTCAGTTATATTTTAATATACAGTACATTTAGTATAAAAGATTGTAATTTAAAAATTGTTCGTGAAAATTTCTATAATAAAAATAAAAATAAAAAAAATTAAAAATAAAATTAATTTTTCATTTACTTGGCAGACTAATGGATTTTTTTTTTTATTAAACAAAAAAAAACAAAAAACCTAAAAAAATATGAAAAATTTAGTAAAGTATGGTCTGAAAATTATAAAATATAATTTATTTACTGTGATATAATTCAAGTCTAATTTTTGATCTCAAACTGCCAAATTCTTTATAACCCCGTAGCAATAGAGTAGTTTTTTTAACCGAATTAATGAAACCTTTGGTAATGATATTGAACCTTAGTCTAGTTTTAATGATTGTAAAAATTATAAACATAAATGTAGAATACAGGATGTTTTAGAACAATTTTAAAATACCATTCTTTTTCTATTTTCAAAATATTCTTACTCATTAAGTTTCTGATTATGTTACTTTGATTTTTGTCATATCTTTTGTCATCACAATATATAATTTTTTTTTTTACTTGTAATTTTTATGAAATTCTTATTATAACGATAATATTTGAAGTTAGATTAAATCGCTTTATTGTCATGAAAATTCTAAGAACTTAATTTAACGAAAATTTTTATTTTTAATTCCGAATATTTAATAAGGTATCACAAAATATGGTTTGTGATGACCGTTAAAACCTTGAACTTCGAAAGTTTTAGATGAAAATGAATTTAATTAATTTTGTATATATATATAATAAATATTTATCTTATATTTTAATAATTAATTATAATACTATTTATTTAGAAATATTTTAGCCCAATATAATTAAAAAGTTTTATTGAATATGAAAATCGCTTTTTGTTATAAAAATAAAATGCTAAATTTTTGTCTGTACTTAATCTTTTTTTTCTATGACCAACTGTAGCAGATTAATTTATTGTATAGTAAGCAACAGTTAATTATATTTAGACACAAAAATATCATGTAAATTTTATTTTAAATAATTAAAAAAAAAAAAATATATATTTTTTAAATATTTTCCCTGTCATACATTTGTTAGAAATATGTGCATGAGGTCCATAAAACTGATTTAAAAAATGAAAGAAACAAAAAAAATATATATATATATTTACACCCACGAATATATAATTTAAAATAATATTATTTATATGGTTGTTGTTGTTCTTAAAAACTGTATAATTTTTTTTTTTTTTTTTATCAATTTTTAATTAATTATATTAAGAAAATAAATTAAATTTTTAATTCAATTTTCATTTAAAAATAAAAAAATTCATTATATACAAACAAATTGTGTTTAGTTAATTTTATTACCCCCTGCTCATTTCATATTAATTCATTTAAATCAATATTTTTTTTTTTTCGAAATTTTTAAAATTTATTTTTTTGCTTTGTTTTTTGCTCAATTGTTTTTCATTTTTCAAAAAACTCAATTAAAATCTAAAAACTTCTCCAAAAAAAAAAAAAAATTACAAAGAAAAAACACAGAAAAGAAAAACCATTTGAAAAAATTGAAAAAGCAAAAAAAAAAATGAGCGGAAAATTTGGAATTATGGAATAATCACTTCTGAGATGATGTAAACAAATGAAAAATCGTTTTTTTTTTATTTTATGTGCAATTTACATTAAATATTCTGTCTGTTTTTTTTTTTTTTTATTTCCTTTTTTCTTTTCTGTTGCTTTACACCCGTTTGACCAGAGCCTATGTCTGTCTGTTCGTAAAGAGATGGGAGAAAAGAGAAAAAGAAAAGCAATTTGCTTAATGCCAATCAAAATACAATTTCGAAATGAAAAATTGCGTTCCAACAATAAATGAAGTAAAATTGAAAATAACAAAAACAAAAAAAAAAAACAAAAAAGAAAATCAAGAAATAAAAATGAAAATTTTCTATACAAAAAATATTAGCAAAAAAAATTAAAAGCAAAATATTTAAATTGTAATTTTATGAAATGAAAAAAACATCATAATTATAAAAGTTTTCTGTAAACATATTAAAAAAAAAAAAAAATTTTTATTTTATAGACATTTATTAATATTTTTTTTTGTTTTTATTCGAATTATACAAAATTACAAGAAACGGAAATTAAAATTTCAAAGTAATTAAAAATATAATTTGATGCTAAGTGAGTTGAGTTAGTTTTATTTTTTTTTTTTTTTTTTTGTTGCTCAAATCAGGAAATAAAAATGTAATTGATTTGAATTTTGATTATTTTAACATGAACAGGAACTATTTTTTAATTACAAGATTGTAATTTGTATAGAATTTACAAAAAGCCTACTTTTTAACTTAACTACTTTTTAACTTTTACACCTACATGTATTACCTGCATATATGCATCTATATATGTATACATTTTATTATTCGTTTGAATTATTTTGATTCCTTTCAAAAAGTCCTACACTAAAAACAAAGAAACTTTTTCTTTGTCAATGGGTTGTTTATTATATAGAGTGGTAATTTTGATTTCTTTCAAAAGTTCTGATACTAAAAGCCATTAAACTATTTCTTTGTCAATGGGTCGGTAATTACATAAAGTTAAGGTCATTTTCTGCTTTGATATTTTGGGATTTGAGGTTGCTTTGTAATTTTACAGATTTTATTGTTTGTTGTTCTTGTTATAAGAGTTCTTGTCAACACAATCTAAAATATCTCAATCACTTGATTACATTTTTAACTTTACGTAAGACTAAACGTTAATAATCAAAAAGAAATGTTATAATTAAGTTTGGTTTTAAGAGTCGAAATCTACATTAGTGTAATAATAAATTATTTCCTATAATATTTTTTAATTTATTATGTTAGTATATAAATCCGGGTAGTTTTCATTTGATTGTTTGAAAACTTTTTTAAAACTTAACTTTCAAACGAATAGTTTAGATGTAAAATATTTTATAAAGAGCAAGGTCTGATTAACATTGAATTTTGGAATTAAGCATAAAATATAATGCATTTTTGTTGTTTATTTCATTGGGGGTAGGTGGGAATTATCAAAAGACATTATAGAGGAGTGAAACGACCACGACTACTCTATAAGTGTATGGGCCTTTACAACTCTATAAATGTGTGGGACCAAAGTTGTGTTGTTGAAGAAAGTTGTGTTGGAGAATGAAAATTGATTTCTTTCAAATTGATAGACACATATTGGGAACAAAATTGTTAATGTTCACCTTGAATCTTTGCATGTTGTATATGTAATCATTGCCAATTCAGGGGAACAGATGTTCGTGTCACAAACGAATTTTTATTATACCATCTGGAAATTTGAGCTACATATAGTAATTTATAAAAGTATTTATATTAGCTACATTATCATTTACTATTGAAAAATAACATTCGGAAAAAAAAATGATATAATGCTTGAAATTTGCAAAAAGATTCTTTTCAATTTTAATTAAGTATTTTGTATAGTTTATATTTTCTTTTACAGAGCAAATATCACTTTTTAGTCTTTTAAAAATAGGTTTATATACTTTCCGGTCATTAAAAATTTTGATGATAATGTCAGATAATGTTAACTAAATAATTAAATAATTAAAAAAATGTTCTACATCTGTTCAAACCCAATTTGACCGAAATATTTAATAAAACAACAATATTAATTATTTAATATATTTTATATATATCCTTCCTATCTTAAACAGATCAAAAGTTTATTAAATTATACAAATAAAAAGAAAAATTTGTTAAAGCATTGTAACTTTAAAAGAAAAAAAAATTATTACCAACCTCACTTCAAAACCACAAATCAAAAATCAACAAAACATTTTTTTTATATATGATTTCCTATGGTTTTTTTTCTTATTTTGGTTACAAAAATTTTCAAAGTCACTTTTATCCTTTGATTTATTTTCTAATGTAAACCATTGAAACTAATCAATAGCAATATTCAAATTATAGGTTTTGAAAACCAAAAAAAAAAAGCAAAAAACCCAAAAAAACATTAGATTCTCATTTTTCATTTTAATAAAGAAAAATCAATAAATTATAAAGAAAATTCTTCTCCTTTCTCATCATATTGAAGACAAAAAAAAAGATGAAAAAATTAGAAAAATCTTAAAATGAATTGAATTTTCTTGGTTTTGTTTTGCTCTTTATTATTTTAATATTTGTCTTAAGGATGAGATTGTGTTATTTTAGGATATATCGTTAGGTAATTGTTATATCTACCGATAGGAGGTTAATTTTAATATTCTTTTAATTTTATTTAGCATATTAATATGAAATAAAAAATGGTAATAAAAACCAAATGATTCAGCAAAACTTTAATATTACAAAATGAAATGGAAGAACTTTCTTAGTTAAGTGAAAAATTTAATATACTTAATGTTGTTTAATTTTTTGCTAATTGGTAATTGTTCAACTGCTAAACTGGAAAGCCTTTTTACATCATTAGTACATGTTGGACAGTACATATTAGTTTTAATTATATGTTTATATTTTTCTATTATGTATAAAGTATTAATTATTATTTTCCATTAATTTAACCGCAATGCCGAATCATAGCTGAATCTGATGAAAAACTAAATGAAAAAAATGTTCACTTTTACTGGGATTTGAACTTGAACCCATACTGAATGGTAGTTCATTATTCTAACCACTGTTCCATCCAGCTTTACCAGTTATTTTCTACAGCATTCTAAGACAATCGAATTATGTATCATATACATATTAAATAAATAATTATTTGTATTCAGTAATTGTGTTTTTCCGATTCCAAGCAGACTTCCTATATTGTGAATGTTATTCTAAGTATATTCGGCTATTAACTATAACTTCATATGTAATTTTTGTTAAACAAATCATTTTAAAATCTCATTTAAGAACAAAGATAATACATAATAGTTTTCATTGATATTAGCTTTTGAAAAAAGTAAGCTTCAGTTTTATTATTTTATGTTCAATACGCTAATAATAATAAGTCTACAGAATTACTCAGTATACATTTAAACAATTCATTAGAATATCGAATTTAACAAAAAAAATATTTGTTTTTTGACATTGCAAGCAGTTCTTTCAAAGATGATAATAATATTTTATTTCTTATTATTGTATTTTTAGGCGGATACTTAATATTGCCTTGTCAGAACTTTTTTTTCTGGTTTTTTTTTTCTTGTATACCATATTCAATTTTTCGACAAAAGACTCTTCTTTTTCTGTCGCTTTCTACTGTTTTTATAAACTTAATTCAATAAAAATAACTAACAAAAAGGATTTTTTGTATCAGAAAAAAAAGAGCAGTACTTAAGAGTAAAGGATATTTTTCAGATACAAAGTATATATATATATATGGCATGAAATTATAAAGAAAATAACCAGGAAGAGAATGGAGTTGTAGCCCATAATTCAAAAAAAAAAAAAATTTTGTTAAAAAAAAAAATAACTGATATCCATAACTGATAAAATATAAAGGAAAAGTAATTTGGAATGGCGGTCCTTAATTAGGATATCAAATACATTTACATTGTAATAACTGTTCATATATTTTTTGTTTTTGCATTATTTTCTTTTTAAAATCTATCTAATAATAATTATATAAAAACTAATATTTTGTTTCAAAAAAAAAAGGAAAAAAACTGTCTTTGTTCTTTCCCTAATTAATCAGTGACCTAAAATCTAGATAAAAAACGGATACATGTAAAATTTTATATGTAATATAATAATTGGTTTCAACCTAAAGAACAAAAACAAAAATCAAATTGAAAAAATTAAATTAAGTGATTTTAAAATGAATAGAAAGAAAATGGAAAATATATGTCGGAAAATTATTTTAAATTTAAAATTTCCGAAACAAAAATTTTATGAATAAATATCACGTAAATTGTGGTGTGATTGAATGAATTTTAAAATTAATTTCTTATTTTAAAATTTTTAGGTTGTTGGTTTTTAAAATTAATGTGGTTTAAAAAATCATTCATAATATTCAATTATTTAATTGATCCTTCAAATATAATAAATATATATGCAAATTGCAAGTATGCAAATTTAGTTTTTTTTTTTTAGTTTTTTTAAATTTAAATTGGAAATTATTTATTAATTTATATTAATATTACATATCATATAGGATAATGTTGAATAATAATATTAATTTATATAGCATTATTATTTATTTTATATATTTCCACAATATTTAGTGGCAAGTATTCATTATTAAGTATTTAAAATGTGTAAAAATTTGATAAAATTTGTTAAACGAGATATTGAACCTTAGTCTAGTTTTAATGATTGTAAAAATTATAAACATAAATGTAGAATACAGGATGTTTTAGAACAATTTTAAAATACCATTCTTTTTCTATTTTCAAAATATTCTTACTCATTAAGTTTCTGATTATGTTACTTTGATTTTTGTCATATCTTTTGTCATCACAATATATAATTTTTTTTTTTACTTGTAATTTTTATGAAATTCTTATTATAACGATAATATTTGAAGTTAGATTAAATCGCTTTATTGTCATGAAAATTCTAAGAACTTAATTTAACGAAAATTTTTATTTTTAATTCCGAATATTTAATAAGGTATCACAAAATATGGTTTGTGATGACCGTTAAAACCTTGAACTTCGAAAGTTTTAGATGAAAATGAATTTAATTAATTTTGTATATATATATAATAAATATTTATCTTATATTTTAATAATTAATTATAATACTATTTATTTAGAAATATTTTAGCCCAATATAATTAAAAAGTTTTATTGAATATGAAAATCGCTTTTTGTTATAAAAACAAAATGCTAAATTTTTGTCTGTACTTAATCTTTTTTTTCTATGACCAACTGTAGCAGATTAATTTATTGTATAGTAAGCAACAGTTAATTATATTTAGACACAAAAATATCATGTAGATTTTATTTTAAATAATTAAAAAAAAAAAATATATATTTTTTAAATATTTTCCCTGTCATACATTTGTTAGAAATATGTGCATGAGGTCCATAAAACTGATTTAAAAAATGAAAGAAACAAAAAAAAATATATATATATTTACACCCACGAATATATAATTTAAAATAATATTATTTATATGGTTGTTGTTGTTCTTAAAAACTGTAAAATTTTTTTTTTTTATCAATTTTTAATTAATTATATTAAGAAAATAAATTAAATTTTTAATTTAATTTTCATTTAGTTTTTTTTTTTTAGTTTTTTTAAATTTAAATTGGAAATTATTTATTAATTTATATTAATATTACATATCATATAGGATAATGTTGAATAATAATATTAATTTATATAGCATTATTATTTATTTTATATATTTCCACAATATTTAGTGGCAAGTATTCATTATTAAGTATTTAAAATGTGTAAAAATTTGATAAAATTTGTTAAACGAGACTAACATTTTGTTAATTACCCCTCAAACAATTAAATTTTCAAAAACAATAAAATTTTCAAATTAAAAATCCTATAATTCGAAATCCTAAAATTCAAAATCCTAAAATTCAAAATCCCAAAATCGAAAAATCCCCCATATTCAAATTGCAGGGAAAAAAAATAAAAAAAAAGATCTTGAATCCGTTTTTATTCAAAATCTTGCACATATAGATTATATCTGTACAGATTCTAGAAAAAGTGCATTACACTGATTGCATCAATCTGCCAAACAAGTTTTGGGATTTTGTAGTTTGGCAGTTTCAAATTTTGCGATTTTGAATTTTTGGGATTTTCTAGCAATGAATTTTGAAATTTGGTATTTTGAATTTTTGGGAATTTTTAATTTGGGATTTTGTCATTAGATATTTTTTATTTTTTGAATAATCAGCTTATTGACTTAAGTAAATTAATGATTTTAGAACGGTTTTTTTTTTTAATTAATACGAACCGATTGAGAGAAATTTTAAAATCCTTTTAAATAGGAACGTTACGAAATCTTGTTTTTTAAAATGTTGTTTTTTTTTAAATCTTGTTTTTCTTAAAAATCTTGGTTAATCTTGTTATTTTTAAGAATTAGGTCCAATAAGAGCAATGCGCTTCTGCAGAGTAAAATTATTTTAAATAAATGAGTTTATAGCCTATTATGCCTAATGAGAGTGACGCCGCAAAGTTTTTCAGAACAAGTATGTAAATGTATATGCAAGATTTTCAGATAGGGGTAACCCTGAAATATACAAATTGTGAAAATATACAATACTGAAAAATTGTTTATTTTACAAATAATTATTAATATATAAGGAAAATTAGAGATAAAACCTTATTAATTTTTTTTTGTAACTAAAACAAATAAATAGTTTCTATGATATCTAACTACTTTTAAAACAAAAATGGTTTGCTTCGGTGTTTAGGCTAGCATTTATTGTCCCTATTGATTTGTCACCATTCTGAGCATTTATTAAGATTCTGACTTGAAATAATTTTTATTTCTTTCCATTAATTTGAAAATTATATGCTAAAAATGTTTAGTCATGTGCTCATTACTCAATAGTTTTCTGAGATAATTACTTAATAAATTAATACTGAAAATTTTAACGTTTGTTAAGTTTCAACCTTTAAAATCAATTGACTTAAAATATTTTATTTTCTTCCTTTAAAATACTGATAATCTTTTAAAAAAAATTTAGAAAATCCTCAACTCAGACAGAAAATCATTATACCGAGAGAGCGTATATAAACCGTATTAAAATATAATCTTTTAAGAAAAGTCTCAACTCCAACAGAAAATCATTAGGTATACCGAGAGAGAGAGAGAGAGACAAATTAAAAACAATTTTTTTAAAACAAATATTGTACATTAATTGTAAATATTTGAAAATAATTAATAATCCTTCAAAAATCAAAACTAAACTTTTAGTTGGTCTATAAGTTAATATTGACAATGTGAATTTTTAAAAACCATTGACAATATATTAACGTTAGTTTAGTACTGTCAGTAAGAGATAACGGATATAACGTTTATTAGTATTATATTAGCTAGAGCCAGACTCCTCTCCCGCAAACTGTTCTACCATAACCTCAGCGAGCTCTCTGAATACAAAATCAAAGAGTTGATTTCGTATCTGAACTCTTTGGGTTGGATATAATACCGTTAACAATTTTAAAACATTGGTCACGTGAGTGCAGTGGTATCAAAATGGCGCAATCTAGTACTAATTGAGGCCTTCACATAGCATCGTGAAGATCACCACCCTACCAATTATATGAAAAAAATGGTTAATCTATTTATGAAGCTTTCAGTTTTCAATCATACTTCACAATATGATATCATCCTTTCTCTACTGTAAACACCTTTAGACCACGATACACTTGTTATTATCTCAGCATTGATTTAATTTATGTAACAGACTTTATTTATTAAATATCAAAATATTTTTTTTCCTAAAATCATTTTGTATTAAAAACAATTAATTGTGCTCTCATAATAAAATTTAAGGTATTAAGTATTTAATAAAATTCAACCTAATAAAATAAAAATTATTATAATAATGATGAATATAATAAAAATTTAATAATACAGAAAAAAGTTTATTTATTAAAATACTCATTAAATAAATATTTGTTTGTTTTTTTTTTCTATATACAATTTAATTACAAAAAAAGAAAAAACAACACTCTGTTTCATCATTAAAATTTTAATATTTTAATGCGAATTATTAACAAAATTATATAAAAATTAATTGAATACCTGAAAAGTTCAATAAAGTCTAGTAGCACCAAGACCATCCTACTTGTTTTTTATTTGTTTAAATTATTTCATTTATTTTATTCGTTAATCTTTAGACCCGTTTTGTAAAGCTCATCAATTCTATAAAAAATATTCCACCAAAATAAAAAAATAAAAAACAAAAATTTTTCAAAATTGTTATTTTAAGAATTTTGAATTTGAAATTTTTTTTACCGTGATTTTTATTATAAGCATAAAAAATATAAAATAAATTTGTTTTTTTTATTTCCATAAAATATTAAAATTTTTAACACTACATTACAATATCAATTTTATTCTAAATATCAAAATTTGGTAGAAATGTTAATAAAAAAAAAAAAAATGGAGGTGGTAAAAAACGCCACAAAACAAAACAAGCCTTTAGTCATAATAAAAATGAAAAAAAAAAACGCAATATAACAGAATTTTATTAAAAGGGTTAAAAAAGATGAAAGTATTTTTGTTCTTTTTTTTATTACACGGTGGTTTTGAATTTCACGAATTTTTCAATATTTTGGTTTGCATGATTTATTTGAGTTAGAGAATATACAATTTTCCAAAGAGGGAAAAATTTGTTTTAATTAATATTAATCGTATTACAGTATTTTACCTTTGATTCTCTTGTGTACTAAAATAGTGATTTACCGTTAATTTAAAAAATCAATACATTTTTATAGTAAATAAATTACAAAGTCACAAAATGATAGTAGTATTAATTGAAAAAAAGGCCAGAGTTGTGACATCATAATTTAAAAATCTATTTAAAGTTTTGTATTATTAGACATTCAGAAAAAGACAAATGAATTAGGAAATGATTCGAAAATCTGTACTTTCAATTTTAAAAAGTTTGAAATTTAGTCGATATTTGTAAAAAAACTTATATCTTTTCTAATTTTTTTTTTTAAATGATATTCGTTTTAGTGGCAAACATCTTTTTCCTGATCTTTTTTTCGTTATTTCTATGCCTGAACGAAACGCCATAGTTTGAAATATTTTAACTTCTACTTTTTCTTCAGATTTTGTTTATTTTTTCCAGTTTAAATTTCAGTTCAAATATACCTAGTAATAGCTTCAATTCCTTTGTCTCGATTCTTTTTCCAAAATATTAGTATAGTAAGATATTTTCGAACTTAAATTTAACACTTGTTATATAAATTTTATAAATTTTCTTTAATTAACTTTTTAAATAAAGATATTAAAACCATTTCTTGTTTTATCAAAAATACACAACTCAAAATTTTATAATAAATTTTATTTGAAATAAATTTTTAGCACAAATTAATTAAAAGCCTTACAAAAAAAAAAAAAACAAAGAAAAAAAAATGCTATAACAACAATTTAACAAAAATTTTATTATAAATTAAAACTTTTAAGAAACAAAAAAAAAAAAAGAATATTTTTTAAACAAGGTAAAAAATATAATAACGAGACAAAAACAAATAAAAAAAAAAAGCAAATTTTAAATTTACAAATTAACATGGAAAATCCATTAATGTCATAAATAATTTTTGCAATATAAAACAAACTCATAATTTTGTTTTTTCTTCAATGATTCACACGTACATATATATTATATAAATTTCATATACATATATTGTACTAAAACAAATTTTTCATAAACAAAGAAAATTTTTAATGTACATATCGTTATTTTCACCACATCATATCTCTACAAATCAACCACCAATACCGCACACCATCATTTTATTTTCATTTTATTTATATACAAAAACCAAAAAAAAAAAAACAAACAAACAAATTTAAAAAACCTCATGGAAAGAAAATTTTATCCTTTTTTTTAGTGAGATTTTTCACTTTTCAGCATTGGGTTTTTTTTTTTTTTTTTTTGTTTTTTCGTTTTAATTTTCAATTTTACCACACACAATTTAAACGTGCATAAATTTAAATACAAACAAACATATTAAAGTATATTTTTTTCCCCCAAAATATGCGTACACGTAAAATTATTTAGAAACGTTTTATTAACACCGAATAGAACGTGTTTTTTATTTATTTAAATGGAGTTTTTTTTTTTTTTAAAGGATTCTGTTTTTGAAACTGTTGGAAATATTGAAAAATAACAATAATGTGAAGGTTTAGTATTCTAAAAAATATTTTTTTTTTTTTTTAAATTTAGCTGACAGGATAGTAATTTATATTTATTTTTGTGTTATTGCAGCAAAAGATTTAAAATTCAGAAAAATATGATTTTAATATACACAAAAAAAAAAAAAAAAACTATTATACAATTAATGTGTTAACTTTATAAAAATGTTAATTTTGAATGATTTAAGTTAACATTTTTTTTTATTTTAAATTACCATTTTAACTTGCTTGAATCAAAATTTAGTTAAGGGGTAAAAATCTAAATATTCTAATAATTTGTATTCTTAAATTCTCTTAAAGTAAACCTAATTTCCATCCAATTTCCATAATCCATTAAAAAACTAAATGAAACCTAATAACAGAGAACGATTAATATGAAAAGATAACTTTATGACGGAAAATTTTCTTTCAACAAATATTTTATTTTTAACAAATCAAAAATTGAGCGGGAAACACAAAAATCTATCTATATATATATAAAAGCGAATGTTTGTCCGTTTGTTTGTAATTTATAGACTCCTAAACTGCTCAGCCGATCATCTTGAAAATTTGTATATAAGGTTATAAGGTTGTATATAAGATAATGTATAAGGTTTTTGAGTGCAGAGGGTGCTTCTGGGCTAATCAATTTGCTCCAAGGGGCCTCCAAGTTCGGGCTGTGGTGCAAATATTTAAAGTTTTTCGCTTTAAAATAAAAACAGATTGACCGATTGACTTAAAATTTTGTATATGTGTTGCTCTTTAACAGTGAAGTTGACTCTGTTAACAGACTTGGAATTTGTTAACCCTTATCTTCAATTAAAAAACCTATATATTTTATTTATCGAGGGGCGCAGAAATTCGAACCGGGTACTACCTAATTAATATTTCTATTTAATATATCTTGGCATAAATTTTCACAAATATTCTTGATAAAATTGATTTATTTATTAAAATCCTTTGTATTTTATTAACTTTTTTTTTATGAGGTAAATATTGAAAATATTCTTAAGTTTGTTGAATTAATTTTCAAAAATTAGAGTACAAATAGTTTGAATTTGTATTAAAAACAATATACGTTTATTATTTGGAGCATTTTTCTTTTACTGCTTCAAAAATAAATTAAATCAAAATAATGATAATAATAAAAGTCTAGAATAGCCTAAAAGAATTTAATAAAAAAAAAAAGCACAAAACGAATCAAAATATTATTATTTTGTAAAATTTAATCAAAAAATGCAGTCTTAATATATAAAATTTTCCTATAAATAATATTTGTTTTTTATTGTTTTAAATTTAAACAAAACATTTTTTGTGAACAAACAAAATATTATTTATGATTAGAAAATAACAAAAAAAAAAAGAAAACTTTTTCTAACTCAATTTGGAATAAAGTTTTTCCTAATTTTTTTTTTTTTTGTTTTTATTTCATTTTCTATAGCTATTTTTATTTTGTTCCCCTCAATAGAATGCGGAAAACAAACTCATTGTACGAAAAGAAATCAATTTCTTTAATATTTTGATCAAATAATAAAAATTTAATAAATATATCTACAATAATCAACCATTTGACTGATGGTAATTCATTACTTAAGTCGCCAGCTTTTCAGTTAGAAAATTTTCGATCTAAGCTCCAGTCAAAACATATCCAAATAAATAATACAAAATTATCTAAAATAAATAAATTATGGCTACATTCTAGGTCCCATATTTTTATTCAGTTAGTTATAATTCTAGTAGAGCAAAGCAAAATAATAATCAATCAAAACACCAATTCAAAAAATTATAGAATACAAAAGAAGAAAAAAAAAAAAATTCACCTGAAAAATTCACCATTACAAAAAGAAAAAAAAAAACTAAAATACACAATATTAAATAAATAATATAAAAATTTCAAATTGAATTATTGATTTATTTTTTATTATTTTTATTGAATAACAAACACCTTCATATATATATGCACACTATACACCAAAAATTCCAATAATCACTAAAACTTCCCGAGAAAAATTAAATTTATTAAAAAGAAAATAAGTATATTATTTTTTTTTTTCTTTTTTCATATTTCGAAAACAGGAAAAACAAAAATAAAGGATAATTGATTTTTCTCATTTTCTCTTCTATTTTTTTTTTTTTCTTACATTTTCAGGACCTTCGAAATCAAAAAACTAAAAAACAATATTACAAAATAAATCATAATATTAAACTAATCAACCGTTCATAATAATAAAAAGAAAATTGAAATAATATTTCATCCTATAAAATAAAAAAAAAAAAATTCTACAACATCGGATAAAAAAGTGCTAAATTCAAATTAGAAATAAATTTGGAAAAAAACAACAATTAAAATTTTATTTAATAAATAAAAACAAAAAAAAAAAATTCAATCATCACTGCTGTGCTATTTATTATTAATTTTCATTTTTTTTTAAATATTGCCTTATAATCGAATCATCTTTCCTTCAGTTTTTAGATTTCATATTTTCATTCTTTATAATTTTCGTTTAAATTGCAAAAAAAAAAAAAACCTAAATTCAACATAAGATTGCAGAAAAATCAATAAACATTTAAAACAAAAAAAAAAAACAGAAAATCATAAATATTTGAAATAAAACATTAGAAAACATTCGTTTGCTAAACAAAATAATACAAAGAAGAAGAAAAAAATACCCTGTACCTACAAAATTGTGTGAAATCAAAAATGTGAAATAAATTTATGTAATCAATAAAAAAATTATATTATATTATAATTAAATTAAAAAGAAAAAATAATGAAATTTAACGAATCTTAACGACACTAAAATAAAAAAACCATATTTAACGAAACTTAAATTAATTTTTAGTTAGTTTTTTTTATTAATTTTTTTTTTGAAATTATATTCTACCTTTTTCTTGCTTATTAAAAAAATTAACAATTATTTCTTATTAATTTAATAAATTTAAAAATAATTAATAAATCATTTTTTTTTAAATAATTAATACCATTAACAATTATACCGTTAATTGACATTATAAAAAAAAAAATAACAAACATTTATTGGTGCTTTGTTTTGTTTTTTTTTTTTTTTTTTTGATATTTAACATATAATAATTTTGCTTTAATATTTTTTAATAATTTTGTGATATTGTGCTAAAAAAATAAATGCTATAGTATGATTTGCTTTTAAAATTGCTTGAAATTGTATTATAAAAAAAAAAAAATAAAAAAACAAAAACATAAAAAAGCTTAATATTATATGCTAAAATATTGTGAAAAATAATAATTTATAAAATTCAACGAAATAATAATTTTTTAAAATTATAAATAAGGCAAAACTTGAAAGCAAACAAAAAAAAATTGACAAGGCTTATGCTGTTTCATTTAAAGTAAAACAAAAAAAAAAAAAGAATTTCAATTATTAAATTTCTTAATTTCATTCATTTTTCTTTTGGAAAAATTAGAGAAAATAATAAATAAAAATTTACGCAAAAAAAAAAAAAAAAAAAAATTAAAAAATGACTGAACAGGACAATTTTGAGGATGAGGTAATGTATAAAAATTTGTTTTATTTATTAATTATATATTAAATATTTATTTAATAAATTATTTAATAAATTAAATATTTATTAAATATTATTAAATAAATATTAAATAAAAAATATAAATTATAATATAAAATATATATGTGGTTATGGATTAGTAATTTTAGATTATATTTTTATGTAGTAGAAATGTTCTTTTATACTGTAGAAATTAAATATTTCTATATATTAAATATTTATATAATATTAAATATAATTTTAAAAAAAATTTTTTCAGGAATGTTTAAAAGTTATGTATTGTACAAATTAATTATACCTACTACCTTTTGTGAATAGGGAATTTTATCTTTGTTTCGAAATTATTTCGAAATTTTTCTTAAATTTTTTTAGGCACATTTGAAGTAAAGGAAAATAAAATTTTAATAAATATATATACATATCCCAATTTTTCCCAATAATCCCAAAATTGCGAAACTGTATATCGTTGAATTATTGAATAACTGTTTTTCTATCGTTGAATAATTTATTTCCGACTCAGTAAGAGTACGGCTTGCATAACAAATTGGTTTGTCATTGCCAACCGTTCCTTGGGATAAAACGGCACCTAATGCAAAGTTGCTGGCGTCCGTTGTTAGTATGAATGGTCTTTCGAAATCCGGATATTGAAAAATCGGATCGTTTATCAGCAATTGTTTACAAAGTTCAAACGTTCTTAAGAAATTTTCGTTGTGGACTACAGTTTTATTCTTTTTAAGGCATTCCGTCAATGGTTTTGTAAGTTTGGAAAAATCTTTAATAAAGAACTTACTTTTACTTTTTAACTAAACATAAATTGATTTTTTTATGTTTTATTTGTGTAAATCACATAATTGATATATATATCAATAAACATTGCTAACCAAATTAGATTGTTATAACCGGCAGTTGTTTTATCCGACTCTAAAAAGGTGGTACATTATTAACATATATGATTAAAAAACTGTTATTTTTTATATATTTTTCAAATTTTATATTTGAATAATATATATATTTCCGTTAGTTTTAGAATTCGTTAAAATTGCTTAATGCGATATTTCATATTTAGTAGCGATTTTTTTTTTGTAGCTTCTAGTCTATTATATTTAGTTAACTTTTACTTCAAATTTACAAAGCTTTCAACAAATTACATATGTGTGCGACATGCGTATACATACAAATTTCAAAAAATAAACATTAAAAAATGTTTTTCAAGTATTTTTTCTAGCAAAATGCATGTAAGCGAACAAATATTGAAAATTTGGTCGTTATATGCAGCATATTGTTTTAACCGACATCGTTATAAGTTATTTTTTCATTATATGTCTATACATATATACTAATTGGCATTATTAAATTAAATATATTCTACCACGCCTTTACATATGCAATTTTACTTACAATACAACAAATATATTTTGACGGTCTTATTTAAAGCTCATATAGCTATAGTTTATAGTTAATAGCTACTTGTAGTTTTAATTTTTTGCCTTTTATGAGTTTTATCAATAATATGACAGGAAAAACGTGCATTTATAACTTATAGTTGAAAAAATATTAAAATATATTTAATTAGAATCTACTTTTGTTCTGCTTTTGATTCACTTTTAAAGATTGAATTTGTATCTAGATACAAATAAAGAGACAATTAAACATGATTTTGTATACAAAGTTCAGAATGTTAAATTCAAAAACCAAATACATTTTTTAATTCTTAAAACATGGTTTTTAGGTGGTTCAAATATTGTCCAATCATTCAAATTTATATTTGAAAATTATAAAAAAAAATGTATGTCAAAATGGCATAAAAACTGCTTAGAATACAATATAAATAACATCTACTTTTCTATATGTATATAAAATAGAATTCCTACACAAAAAGATGTTAAATTTTTCTACCTATTCAAATAAATTATTTTTGTTTTACAAATAAATTTAATGGTGTAACATAAGGATTAGGATTTAAATGTTAAATTCATTTCATGTCTTTAAAATAAATATGCATATGCCTGCTTGTCACGTGTATTTTTATTTTTTCGCTTTGAGCACTTTATGAAAAAGAATTTAACATATAATAATGTATGTTTCTGTAAGTAAAATACCTATATATAAAAAAATAAACTATGAAATAATTGTATAAGGATAAATAAAACAAAGCAAATGTACACAAAGGAAAAAAAAAACACAAATAAACAAATAATAAATTTCAAAACCACAATTTTTGTCAAATGGGCACACAAAAACACGTGATTGAATTTTAAAATTTTTAATGTAAAAAACAAATCCGGAAGTTTTCAAGTATAAAAGATTAATTCTTCCATTGAAAATATATTTAGAATTGAATTGAATATAATATGCAATGACATATTAAACAAAAATAAGTGAAAGTGATGTACAATCGTTTTTTACTCAAATTCGATCTATTTAAATCTTTAATGAATTGAAAATATTTCAGAGATTTTTTAAGGATTAAAGGATTCTAAGGAAAATAAAAAAAAAAGAGAATATATATACATTACTAAATTCTTTTTTTAATAAAATGTAGAAGTACTTTACATTTATAATAAGTTCCGTAAATTCGTTTCAATAAGCCGTGTATTTTAATAAATGGAAAATGAAAAGATGGTATAGTACATGATATTATGTAGGAGTTTTATATTTTTTATAAAAAAAATATTCTTGTACTCCCGAATTATTTGAAGTGACTTGAATCTTGAATACGTAGGCATATAACAACTGTACTTTAACTTTGTTTAAATTTACTTTATTTTAGTGAAATGAATTATTAAACCATAATCTTTATCAAATTCTACCTAACATAGGTACACCACAGTTGTATATTTTTTATTTTATTTTTTATTTTTGGTATAAATCTTCGTACTGCTGCTACTATTGTTACATTCGCAATCTTCTTTCTTCAATATGTTTTTTGTACAAAAAAAATAAAAAAAGGCAAATGACAATAAAAAGGAAATACCCTTTTCAGATACCAAAATCTTTTTCCTGGAAAATTAAAAAAAATCCCTTTGAAGACCGAATAAAATATAGTATTATTAAGGATTTGAAAAAAAAAAAAATTCTAAATAAAAATGTGAGTAAATTTAATTTTCATTCCATTGTGTATGCACATACACAGGTTAATACAATATATAATAAACTATATAAAAGCATTTCGTAACATAATACTTTGATTTTTCCGGAAATTTCGAAATGCAAATGTCTTTTACACAAATTTTATGTGTGTTTTTTTTTTACGTTGGGTTCATTTAAATATATTCTGGGTTCTTTCTTTTATTAAGTATAATATATATTTTCTTTTTAGTTTTCTGTGAATTTTCTTTTAAAAGTACTCAAAAGTAGGAATAAATGTATTTATTAAATTCTATAGCATCATTGTCAGGAAATACTTGGTACAAATTTGAATTGAAATTGTCATAAACTAAGAGTTTGAGTTTTTTTTTTTTGTTTTATTTTTGTTTATAGGATTAATTCTCTTATGTAAAGTTTTATTCTGTAAATGGATTTTTGATAGGATCCTGAATGTCAAGAATAAATGTTGAATTTTATCAGGATATCTTTCATATGTCAGTTTTTTTGTTTAGACTTTTCCACAATTTTTAAAATGAATTCAAAGGAGGGAAAATATTTTTTATAAAGAATATAAACATTTTGGTTTTTCATTTCATTTCCATTGATTTAGTATCATTATCACATGACTTTTACATTACAAAAAGAAAGGACATGCTACGTCATTTTTTTAAGTTGCCTAGAAATAAAATTTTTAGTTTAAAAAGTTTGTATTTTTGGTTCAGACTACATTTTTTTTACTAAATTTTCATTTTTTTTTTCGAATATTTTTTGTAAAAAGATAAAATACTTTTAACTTCAAATATTGGAATTATTTTAATTTTTTCGTAAAATTCAAATTTCTACTTTTAATCAGTACAATTATCTAACAAAAATTGTACCAATCATGTGTAAAGGTAATTCAAATTAAATACATGTTGACATTTTTGAAAATATTTAAGAATTCTGTTCAAAAAAGTAAAGATCTAAAACATTTGGGTAAAGGAGAATGAACTAAATTATAAAATAAAAATCAAGGTTTTGCATTTTGAATAAGGATAAAATGGAAATAATTTTCTTTTTTAAAGAAATTTCTTTTAAATTTATTTTACCTATAAACTCGAAATTCAGTCATAAAAACAAAAATAATAAATTAGAATAGAATAAGTTTTAAATTTAAAAAATTTGAATCTATAATTTTGTTAATATTTATAAAGCAAAGCGTGGTTCAACATAGAAAAAGGATTAAATATATGTATGTATATACTATATCGTATTTTAATTTAAAAGTAAAAAAAAAAAACAATTTCTACTTAATTTAAAGTAATTTAATGTTTATCTGCAATAGTATTTATTTATTTTGAGAACAGTTACCGAGACATGAAAAGTAAATTGACAAATAGTACTACGATATTTAATTTATTTTCCATAGACAGACCCAATTCTTAATAATTCTACTTACAAATGGTTACATTATTGTAATACAGTCTTATACTTTATAACCATTTTATTCTTGTTAATTTTTCATCAAATCAGTTTTTAAAATATTTTATTTCATTTGTAGTGTGTCGCCACCTGCACGCAATGTAAATAATATATAATATTATGTTTATTTATACTTGAGAATATATATATAAGAATAGTTGCTTACAGAATCATTTTACAAAAATTAATTTTAAATTATTTCGAACTCCTGTGAAGTAACCACTCCTATACAACATTTGTCTAGAATTTTTTTAAATTATATTTATTCTTGTTAGTAAAACCAATAACATCGCAGTTGTTCATAATTAAATGTCACCCATGTGGAGTTTATCACTCATTAAAACGTTTTCTCTTTTCTATAAGATTTTCCTTAATTTGATTTAAGCATAACCGACATCTTTCTATTTTGTTTTTATAAATCAACAATTTTCCTTTGATTTAAATCGAAAAGGTCATACAAAAAAGTCAAATTTTTATATATTTTTGTATAATTTAAAAACATTATAACAATATTTTTGCAATAAATTGACGCCCGAAAGATAATAAATTTAAGTTGCAAAAAAAAAAAGCAAAATTTCTTAATGAAATTTAAAAGATGTTTAAAGAAAATTTTTTTAAAATTAAACCAAAAAGAAATTTCAGACTTATAGAAACTATTTACATAGAAAAGTGAAAAAAAAAAATGAGTTACTAAAGGTTGTTTAGTCAAACTTTTCGCACGTTTATCAAATAAAACGAAAAAAATATAAATATATTTCATATCGTTGTCATTTTTGTCTTTAGAAAAAAAAAAAATTAATGAAATATTTTTTACCGTTAAAATAATAATAGTAGTTATTTACAGATTTTTTTGTCTTAAAGAGGAATTATTCATACGACGTGTGTAGGATTCGCATCCACACTCAGTGTTTACCCACTTACTCACTAGGCCACCGAGGCCCCCAGAATTTTTTTAAATACATTTTAACTAGTGCACACTAAATTTTCATGAATTTAAAAAAATCGTTCATCCTATAAGTATGCAATTTATTAAGGTTTTTTAAAAAAACTGCCACATCTGCAAAAGTTCTTTTCTATTGGGAACAGCTACAGATATTTTTCAAATTTTAACTTTCTACAAATCTAAATTTCAGTTGTTTTGTTTGTTTGAGTCACTTTGGCTTTCACAGAAAAAGAAAGAAAAGATATGAGCAAAATTTTTAAGTTTTTAAAAGAATTCCTACATTAATTAAATTTCTGTTAGTTAATTTGTAAGAGTTTAACAAATATTCTAGCCTTGTATTACCCATGAATACCGTTTAAAAGTCTTCAATCAGAATACTTCATAAAGCCTTTTGCTCTTTTGTTCTTTTTAATATGAATACGATTTTAATATATTATATTTTTGAATTGATTCATTTTAGGATAAATGATAAAGTAGACATACAATAATCAAAATTATACACACTTTTTTTTACATAAAATAAAAATAATCTTATAAAAACTCTGCATGAGACAAATATAATTTTTCTGGCTTTTTAACTAAGATTAAAATATAAACACACCTACGTTAATATAATATATATTAAAATATATTATGTATAAATACTGATGAAAAGATTTAATATTTCCTTTATTTTATTAATTCTATACTCCCCATATATTATAAACATGTATTTATATATATACCTATATACATATATTATTATGTAAGCTTATATCCTTCTACTTTATACTAATGTATATATATATATATATATTTATATTCAAAATTATTTCAATAAACTTTACTATGATTATATTTACAGTTCGTTTTACTTCCGTTATTATAAAGTCAATGCAAAGTATTTTATAACTGTTCTATTAAAAATTCAAAAAAAAAAAGAAGACATTTAGTTCTTTGATTGACACAAAATGAAAAAAAAAATACCTTTAAATGTGTTTTTTTATATTATGATTTAGCAGAACTAAAGAAAGTGTTAATTTTAGAAATTTTATTTAAATTTAGGAATTAAATTAAAGAAATATTATTTTAAATTCATGGAAACGAAATTATTTTTAGTATAGAAAATCTTAATTTAACTTATCTTATTAAAAATTTATAAATTTTTTTTTTTGAGTTATTAATAAAAATACACAATTTTTAAAACCTGATTTAATTAAATTTAAAATTGGCATAAGAAAAGACTTTAAGAGAGTTCAGATTAATAAGACATCATATAATAAGTGTTCGCATATTTAATCTAATGTAAAGAATTTCACTCAAATGCTTCACTCTAAAACTATACATGCTTGTTGTAAAGTTGACGCCCTTCTAAATAGTTTTACTTTATCATCAGATCTAAAATATTTAAGTGTCTGCATATTGGATTTCAGAAAGAGCTATTTCATGTTTGGATTTAATATCTATAACAAATTTATACTGTTTTAATGTAAGCAAAATAAATTAAGAAATGTAATCTAAAATAGAATGAAAAATTTAAACTTAACAGTTCCAATTATTTCATAAACACTTGCCTATGTTAAAAAATTCTATTTAAAAACACATACATATTTATATCTATTATAACTATTCTGTAAAAAGATTATAAGAAACACGCGTAAAATGAAATCTTAATCTTGATTTTAATTTTTCTTTTGCTTTTATTTTCAAAAACTTTTCTAAAATAACATTTTCTTTTTGTTTTTTTTTTATTTTTTTATTTTTATCAAGGTATTCATGATAAAAAGATTTTTCTCATGTTTGCTCCTTCTTTGAAAGGTAAATTTTTCATAATTTTTTTACAAATCCAAATACATGTTATATATTATGTTTATATAGATGTATATGATAAGAAAATACAAATTTTCTCAATCTTTAAGCTGCTAATAAAATGAAATATTATGACGTAAAAACTTATTTTAAATTAAAATGAAATTAAAGTAAAAAAAATAATTTATATAGTTACGATTATTTATTGGAATTAAAAAAAAGAAAAAAAAAAAAACAACCATGTTCGATCTTTGTTACACAATAGTATAGGAACAATTACTAGTTACTTTTTGACTTAACATTAGACTCGAACCCTAGCATAGATTTTAACTCTAACCATAACATTTATCAAATTTTCTTAAAATATTTTGGAGGGAAAGAGTTAGAGAAGTTGTTATGAATCGAATTCAAGTATAACATAAATTTTAGCTATAAAGTCTGCTAAATATAGATTAAGCTTCTCTAAGCTATATATCCAAAGATTAATAATTTAACAGTGTCCATTTAAACCATTACTATATTTTGTGCTATTCAGTGTATTGTTAATGTGTTGCAAAGGAAATAGAGATATTTGATAAAAAGATTTAGGTGTAAAATGAAATAATATTTTAAAATTTCAATTGAAAGATGCGTCAAGTATTCAGATCTATATTCAGATCTGAATATAAAATTTTGAGATGAAATTCTGATAAAAATAAACTTTTTTCTTATTTTAACTTTATTTTGTTTTTTTATCTGAAATCTGAAAGAACATTTTTTTTAACCTTTTTTTTCTGTCAGGATCTCTTAAATTGTTAAATTGTAAAACTTTATTCAGAATTTTTTTATGAATATCAAATATAACCTTTTTTTGGCTTCATCAAAACTGGTTCTACTCGGGTGGGTTTCTACATCATTTTTACTATATGATACCTACTATAACCTACTATATGATATTACAAACGAATAGTAAAATCAATATTTCATTTTGTATTTTCTTCTTTTCTTTTTTTCTCCCAGTAAATAAATGCTTTTTTTTTCTATATAAAAAGAAAAGTATTGAAATCGCAAATTTTTGCATTTTAGTATTAGAAAGATTAACATTTTAATGGATTTTGATGTTTTAGATCTCAATAAGTTCGAAAATACAATGTTTTGAAATGTTTTTCAAAAATGAAAGTCATCATACTTATTTGGCTGTAAAACTTAGTATTCAAAGGTACATAACTTGTACTTAACTTAATTACGAGTATATTATGAAAAAGTTAATGGGAAAAAACTCTCAAATTTGTTTAATTTTTTTTTTTTTTATTATTACGAACTTAAATTTATATGTATGTATGTATATATACATTTTAAATATAAACAAAATTAAATTCTAAAATTAAAATTTAGAAAAAAATTTATCATTTTTTTCATTAAAATTTTTCACATAAAAGAAAAAAAGTTTAAAAAGAAAACATTTCAGGAAATTTGTAAATGAAAAATTTTTTTTTTAAATATTTTGGGAAAAAAATTTTGAGAAAAAAATAGAAATAAAAATAAGTTTTTAATAATAATTTCCATCAAAATTAATTTTCAAGCCATAAAAAACGTGATAAATGATTTTGAACAGGAAATCATAGAAAATGAAAGAAAAACTTTTTATAATATGAAAATTATATAAATTATATGAAGTGTAATATAAAGTACATTATTTATTAAAAAGTGAGAGAGAAAAAAAAAAAAAAATAAACGAATTTAAAAAGGGCAACCTAAAAAAATATTAAAAATCGCACAAAATTTAATTACGGAAATTAAAAAACATTATAAAAAGGAAATTACACGTTTAATTTAATAATAATTTAAGATCGTGAATATGAATAAAAAATCATAACTAAAAATTAAACTGAAAATTTCAGTAATAATCAAATTTAATGTAGCTACATTTATTTGAATCTTTTGTTCAAATTCAATTAAATTATTTAGAATTTATAAGTTAAAATTAAATTATTTAGAATTTATAAATTTACGCATTTATTGCAATTGACAATTATAGAAAAAGAACAGAAGAAAAACGCAAAAGAAACAATGTGATAATCATTAGTGAAAAGTTCAAAATTGGATGTTTTAATTTAAAGTAACCCATTTTTATGCAAATTTCTTAAAATTAAAATCTGTAGGGATTAATAGTGAATGTGGAGAACACAGAAATATGTAATTAAAAGTAGTTTAAATATTTTAATTGTTAAATAATGGTTATTTTTATTCAAGAAGAAATTTTGTATAAAACAAAAAATTAAAATTAAAAATTATCTTAAAATTCAATTTAAAAAAATTTCATAATAACATTACAAGCCCTAAGTTTTCATAACATTAGAAGTTCGAGATGGTTCTCCATCAAGTTCTTACAACTGTGCTCTTCAAAATATTGAAATTTTTGTTAAATACAACCAATTTAATCGAAAATACTTCAATTTAGTTTTAGTAGTTATCCGTTCATTATCACGCTATTATATAATTTTAAATTCATATTAAAATTCTTTTAAAGTTTGTTCAATATAATTAAGTTTTAATTATTAAAAAAAAAAGAAAAGTAGATACTATTATGTTCTTCTATAAAGAAATAAAATTTCATTTTTGTATAATTAAATTTTTTTTTCTTACAGAATAATGAAAAGTTATAATTATTATTCCTATTGAATGAAAGAAAATTAGTTTTTATTTTAATTTTTTTTTTTTTAAATAGAAATCTTCATTTTCAATTATCCTAGTTGAACAGAAAAAATAAATTGAAATTTTTTTTAAACAAAAGAAAAGGATATTCACAGTTTCTCTATTCAATTGCTGATTTTCCATTTTTATAACCTTTATTATACTGTTCATATTTTTTGCCTTGTTCATTATTATATTCGTTTTCTTTATTTATGAATTTTTACATTGTTTAACAAAATAATAGTCATAATATTTAATATAATATCTAATGTTTAAAATTTTAGAAAAACGTACTGCAATTTCAAATTAAAGATATTGTCTTAAATAAAATTTATTAGTAGAATTCAGCCTGTAATTATGCAATTTAGAAAACAATATACATTTATAAATATAAAAATGTAACAAACAAGGTAGAATGTAAACCAACGGTTTTTAAAAGCGCACATTTCCAAAACTCAATAAAAACTGTTTAGAAGTGTGATTTGCACAATAATTTGAAAATTTCATGTAATAAGAAAAAATGTGAAAATAGGACATTTTTGAAATTTTGAGGGGCCGTAATTCCGGAATCCTATATAACTAAGAAAATCCGTTAACACACGTAAAAATATATTATTGAAGCTTTAATTTTCATGTCTTGCCGAAGAAAAATTTTTACAGGTGTCTAAAAATAGCAAATTTTCAATTTTAGAGGCGTTACAACTCTTAAAGAGGGGGCGCTACCAAAAAATTTTCTAAGGAAACTTATACTAATTCTAAAAGTTATTACTTGTCTGAAAATTTCAGGTTCCTATCTAAAGGCGTGCCGGAGTTATGAAAAAAGAAATTTCATGCAAAATGTGGTTTTCAGATAACGGTAAATTTTAATAGTAAATTATAAAATATTGCATAATTTTGATACTGTGTTATATAGATAATAAAATTTTCGATCTTCTGGCGGTTTTAGATTGTAAAACTATTACGCAGAGCCTTAGATATATACATCTGAAAATGGGGCTTTTTCGAAATTTTGAAGAGCTGCAACTTTAGAACCCTCTACAATTAAAATAAATCTTTAACACACGTAAAAACATATTACTGTAGCTTTAATTTTTATATCTTGCAGAAGTAAAATGTGCACAGGTTCCTAAGTTACAGGTGTTTAAAAATAGCAAATTTTCAATTTTTAAGCCCTAATAGCTCATAAACAGGGGGTGGACCGAAAAAATTTTCTGAGCAAACTTATACTAATTCTAAAAGTTCTTTCTTGCCTCAAAATTTCAAGCCTCTATCTAGAATCGTACTGGAGTTATGAAAGTAGAAAAATCATGCAAAATTTGGTTTTCACATAACGGTAAATTTAAATACTAAATTTTAAAAAATTGTATAATTTTGATATTAATTTACAAAGATAAAAGAAATACCTGTCGAATGGCGTTTTCAGATTGAAAAAATCTTAAGCAGAACATAAGATATATGCATTTAAAAATAGGGCTTTTTCACAGTTTGAGGGGCTGTAGCTCCGTAATGGATGGGGCTACATGAAAAAGTTGTTCCACAAAATTATTTTTTTTATGAGACCTACCCATGGTTAAAATTTCTTTTCTCTATCTTTAACGGTGTAGAAGTTTTGCAAAAAGACGGACGGACGGACGGACAGAGTGAAACTAATAAGCACATTTTTTCAAAATTTTTTTGGAAATGTGCTAAAAAAGTTAACCCTCTGGTAATTAACCCATTTATATTATATTAAATAAAGTGACGTTTTCTTTTTATTTTAACTTTAAAATTACATTACTTGTAAGTCAATGTATAAATGTAACTCTTTAAGTGTAATTTTTAAATTATATAAGATTTTTTTTCTTCTCAAGGACAACTTCAGTTACAGCTTCATTCACTTTTTGAATATAAAAAAAACTACCTATAACTATTTAAGTTTGTCCGTAGCAAACTATTATAAAAATGCATTAAATTTACAACTAATGCTGAATTACGAAAATAATAGAAAAAAAATAATTAATCTTGAATTGCATTTTCATTAAATTTTATTTTTCTAGTTTTTTTTGAGGTTTCTTAAAATATTTTAAAGTCTTTATTTAAATCTTTTTTACTGTCTTTTCTTACTTTTCTTTTTAGAAAAATTTTTAATCCCATTATAATTTCTATACACTTATACCCATATACATTTAATACTTTGAAAGTCATTTATCTTCTCAATGGAAATGACGGTATTTCAGTTTAAAAAAAATTCTTCAAATAAAAATGTAGAAAAAAATGGAATGAAGAAAAAAAAAGAAGATATTTAAAAACGATCTGCTATTATTCTTATTCTCTTCCCAAGTTAAATTTACTTTTAATTTAACAACCCAATATAAGAAATAAAAACTGTTTATGCATTATGGTAAAATATATTTAGAAGTGAACGAAACCGTATTTTAATACCATAAGAAATTTAACGGTATTATAGAAAAAATTTAACAATAAAACAAAAAAAAATACAAGAAATCAAAACTACTTTAGTATTAAATTATAGAAATTTGTTCTGTAAAATATAAAAGAAAGAATATAAACGAAAAAAAAAAGAAATAAGTAAGAAATTTGAAAAGGATTTAAAAAGGAAAAGTTGATACGATAACAGTGAAAGGCAAAAAAATTGCTTGTCTGTAATAGAATTTAAGAAAAAATTGTTTATAAAATATAAGAAGTTCTTTTTTTGTCACAAAAAGGCAAGTATAACTTAAAATAAATTTTAGGTTCCTTAAACATTGTTAAGTAAAATCCTTGTTTATTTAAAAAATTATAGAGAAGAGAGTTTGTGTCAAGTTTGTAAGTTCCCATAAAGTATTTTTAAAATGATTTTGAAATTCTTATGGAAATCTTGTCATCTTAATATATGCTTTTTCCAATTACACGATTCATTCTGTCCATTGGATTAAAATCATTTATAATAGGATTGCTGCAAAACGAAAATCATATAATTTCGTATTTTTTGCTAAAATTTTGAAGAAAATATTAAAAGAGAATTTCTGAACTTGGAACTAACATGTTTTAGAATGGAGTGCGCCTGAGTATAGAGCAACTATACAAATTTGATAAGTCAATTTTAACGTTTATATAAAAAAGAAATGTCAAAATAATTGTTTTGTTATTTGATCCATAATTTTAAATAGAATTTAAATATATTTTATTATATAAAATTCAATAAATACTTTAAAGATTTATTCGAAAATGTGATTAAAATAGTATTACTTATATAAAAATACAAAAATGACAGTTTTTTTAGAACTAAATAATCAAATTCAAAGATCTGATCGCGCTTTCTGTTTAGTCTGCTCAGTGCTTGCTCATTTTAATCAAATTCTGCTCAGATCTATGCTCAAATTTAAAATCTTCTATTGAGAAAATTAAGTTGTGCACATGGTTTGACAGATTTTTTTTTGGGAAATATGTATGATATATTAAGATATTTAATAGAATCCCAATATTAAGAGAACGTGACAAAAAAATAAAAAAATTAAAAATGCATTTCAATTTTTAATTCCATCACTCTTTACTGTAAATATAATAAATTGCAAATATATTCATTTATTTCCTTTTATGAACCAATTAATATTGAATAGAATTTGTGGAAAATTGCATGATTCCCGTTAAATAGAAAATAATTTTCTATAATTATATAGTTTAAATTAACTTTTTTAATATTAAAATGGAATAGGTTGATATAGAATGAAAAGAAAATTCTTTATTTAATTTAATTAAATTAATTTGATATACTTTTTACGGTTATTGATTTAAAACGGAATTAATTTAAATAAATAAGTCATGAAAAGGGGTTGTTTTTTTTGTTTTTTTCTTCTTTTATGTAATAATATATTATTTTTCTTGAAACTATATTTTATTCTTCCAGTTAATTAAATTATGATTGATTATAAATGATTTCAATTAAGTGAAATAATATTATTTAAATTAAATTTATGTAATTATATATATAACAATGAAAAAAATATTTATAATTATGTAAAATTTAAAATGGAAATTACTAAAAAAAAATGATTATGGAATGAAAATTATGTATTATTGTCAATTAAGTAGGGTAAAAAACGAGGAAAAGTGTATAGATGATTTTGTAAACTCTAGGGTATCCTTACGAACATAAGTTATGCTGTTATCACAAAATTTCAGATGTTTGACTTAATTAGCGGGATCTATTTATGTAAATTTATGTATAATATGACAGCTACTCGAATCCGTCGCACCGAACCAATCAAATAATTCTGCAGAGTCGTTGGAGTCGTCGAAGTTTTATAACTTCGTTCCACAAAATTTAGATATCTAATGGTAGGCAGATATGATGTTATGTTCATACAAAAATGAAGTTGTATTACAGCAACCCAAACCTGTTGCGCTAGAGCAATAAAATTTTTCCGGAGTTACTGGTATTAAATTGAACTTAATTTCATAAAACATCAGATATTTAACTTTAATAGACATTGAGTTATTTTCATATAAAAGAAACGTTGTATGCGGTAACTACTCGAACGCACCGATCGAGCTAGTTTTTAAGAATACTAGCTCAATTATTTTTGGAGTTATCGTGCAGACGGACGGACAGAAATAGATACCTAAATCTATTCAGAATTTTATCCTTACGAAAAATATATATACTTTTCCTGTTTCCATATCTATCTTGTCTATTTTAAGGTGTCACAAGCGTTTAAGCAAATTTATTATACCCTGACAACTAAGTTCGGCCTTACTAGTATAACGAATATAATATCAACGAATCTCTTGGGATCATTTAATATTTAATTATAGTTCATCATAATTAAATTTTATAACTAATTTTCATAAAATTCTTCCGCTAATATGCACAAAAGAAGTATCTAATATTAATATATAACTTGAATTTTCATTGAATATGTGATTTTATAATTTTTACCGACAATTCATCCGTTAAAATGTTTATAAAGGTTTATATAAAAAAAAATCACTCTTATTTTTAAACATTTTAAGTATAAAATTTTAATTTATGTGCTCATAACATAATAATTTGCCTTCTTTTCTATTTGTTAAGTTAAATGTCGACATGTCATTTATTATGTCGACGTTGTTTGATTTATAGAACGTTGATAAATGTTTTTTCATACCTTAAAATCATTAACAGTTATTTGACACAAGTCTTTGTTTGATTTGAACGGTTTCACTTCTGTTACCATTGTTATCTTCCACTTTCTTCTTATTATTATGTACCTTTTCAAATTACATTCCAAAAATCATTTTTCTAGACCATTTAGTTTGGAAAATGTAACTAATATGTTAACCCAGTTTTCTTTGACAGATCTCAAAGTCAATGCCGTTCTTTTATTTGCCCTGTACAAATTGTTGGTTGTAAACTGTTTGTGTCCAACGGATTAAGTGGAATATTTAATAAACTTATATTGTATATTGTAAAATGTACTAACAAAAAATATTATGAAATATGAATTTTCGCGTAGATTAGATTTGATTATCTAAAAGGGGTAAGTAACAGTGCGACCTTTTGACGTAAATTTATTGTGTAAAATAATTCTTACAGTCCTACTTTCTCTAAGAATTTAAAGATCTATAGAGGGTTTCTTGCTGACAAGTCATCTTCGATAAAGTAATATATTTCTAGGTGTACATATCTTGCTTGGAGTAAAGCTCCGCAAATTTTAAGTATGTCTTCTGGAGACTCTTCTTATTATTGACGAACATATCTCCACGTCCCTCTCTATCCTAATTTACTTTAAGTATCCTTTTAGCAGACACTGTCCGGATAGGAAGATTTTTAGAATTTTCAGTTTTTTTTTATTGGATCTATGTTTTTTCACATCTTTTTTCGGTTATAGCTTCCCAGAACTTCATAGATTGTTTGAGCCCGAATTATTCATTTCATAGTTTGCTTCTACAATTTTCTTTTCCGATTGTTAGTGCCTTTCTTATTTTAAATTTACCTATGCCACAAAATGGAACGTTACCTACTTCTTTTACAAGTCGATCCGCTTCCACATTTCTCTCTATACCTGTATTCACGTACCCTGTAAAATGCTTTTTTTGCATATTTCTATTATATCTTTTGCATTTAAGGTTTTTCTTCTACTGATTACTACTCAGTAGTGTGATCGAAAATAAGATTGCTCTACTTTGAAAGTAATTCAATAAATTTAATTTTTTTATTTAGTTTTTCTTAATAGTATTTTAATCGGATTAACTTCATGAATACCAGTTAATCAAATACTATGAGTGACACATTTTTTGTATATATTTATTATGAACATGAAAACTCTTTAACTAATTTAATTTTAGTTCAGTTACGTCTCTTTCTATTCTCTCTAGTCATAATTTATTCTTAGTTTTAAATCCTTTTTTTGTTTGATGCTTTCTCAGATTAATAAAATTTTTCAACTTGAATAAATTTTCACTATTGGTATAATATTTTAAAAATTATTTTACTCTTTTAAAGTTGTTTTTGTTTTTTTTTTTCAAATACTTTTTTGCTTTAAACAATTTTTCCAAAAAATTAATTTTTCTTGATGAAATAAGCAGAAAAAAATTCATCAAAATTTAAGAGTCATTAACAAGTAAACTGTTTAGTTTAATGTTTTTTTTTTTGTTGTTTTCGTTTAGAACTAATACACTTCGTTTACTTTACCCTGAAACACAAAAATTGTATAAAAGATGAGTTCTCAAATTTAGTTAAATAAACACACCTGACATTTTTCTTTAATCCTGAGCTAATCATTAATTTTTAGTGTACGTTTACTATACGCTAGAATAAATTTTCCATGAAATAATTAAGAATAAAAATGATGATACTACCTTACCTTTTTTTTTTTTTTTTTTTTTTTTTTCGAATTATTTTACACTCAATTTAATCAGTTGATGTTCTCTGTTGAGTTTGATTCAGGATGATATGAAGAAAATTTTCTTTCTTCTATTTATAAAAATACACAAAAAAAAAAAAAAAAAAATACTTCTTTTTAATATTCGAATGAAATAAAGTTTCTTTTTTTTGAGATCTTTTAATTTAAGTTTCTTTAAACTCGAAAAATATTAAAAGAATAGTAAAGAATTTTTTTAAGTGAAAAATAGTTTTAAATTATAATCATTATTATTTAAATCGTAACAATGAGGGGTACGTAGATAGAAGTAATAAAAATGTGATTTTGTTTACCTTAAGGAAAATTTTGATGAAAAGAAGTACATTTTTATATTTATATAACAAATTTCATATCCTTAACAGTAATTATATGCTTAAACGAATCACTTCAGAGCATGTACACTAATGTCGAATCTATGGCTATTACCATATTATTATAGATTTTGTGTTTTTGATCAATTTTAATGTTCTAATTTTGTACACTACAAAAAACTAACATATAGCATAAAAACTGCATATAGCATAAAAATTGGTAACGAAACATTTTCAAAACTGCCTGTTTAAGTCTTATGTTTTGTTATTATAACTTTTATTTCCTTTTTTTAAGATAAATACAAATGCTAGAATTCTAAAGTCATTTTACAAAAAAAAAATTTGTTGAAGATCAAGTATGTAAAGCTATAATTACCCTTATTTGGTAACATCATTACATCATCATTACCTCATTTGACTTCATTTATATTTCTCGAATTAAATGACATGTCAGCTGATTATTGATTCAAACAACTTTAATAAATTTTGTTTCATCTATCAAAATCACTAACGAGATATTTAACATAAGTCTATGTTTGATTTTCTTAATGGTTCCCACTATTACCATTGTTATCTTCCATTTTCTCCACATTATTATATAAATATAATAGATTCATTATATATACCATTATATTTAAACTATCGATTTTATTATACTTTTCATTACCTTTTATTTTAATAATTTTTTCGAGGTTTCCTTAAAATTGTGTTTTATTTATAAATTTCGTATATTTTAAATTTAAAATAATTAATATGAAAATTATATTAAATTAATATTGGTTAGCTAAACCAATATTAATAATGTTTTGTTTTCTATTGTTTTAGGCGGAAAAATTTATATTGTTTCTTGTTTTAGGCGGAAAAAATGACCTTCGGTACAATTTACATATATTTTAAGATTTATTTAAGTCTAAAATGAAAATGAAAAATTAATAGGTAGCCTAAGCATTAGTTTTTTTTTTTTTTTTAAATTTAATGTTTCTAAAAATATAATCAAACAAATTTAGAGTAGTTTTTTTTTTAAATTTAGTACATACAAATAGTATTCTTCAAAAAAAAAAAATGTAGAATAAGAGTTACAAAATATAATATAATATAAAAGAAGAGTTTTTATAAAAAAAATTTAAAGACATTGCAATCTACAAATTTCTACAAAATTGAATGAAATATTATGGCGAAATGAAATAATGACGGAAAAAAAATTTAAATAACGCCCCAAAATTTTGTATGGAAAATAATATCACAAATATTCGGACGTTCTTTCATTTTTTGCAATGTTATTTAATTTTTTTACAGCTTTATTTCATTTGTTGGCGGCACTTTTCTCAAAGACCATATTTCATTATTTTGTGGCGCTATTTCATTTACATATTTCGGTAAATCTTATTTTTTCATATTGATAAAGTGTTGTTTAAATGCCATATGCGTTTTACTTACTGCGAGCAAAAAATAGATTTATTAAGTGGGTTGTGGTGGTGCCGGCAGCAATAGAATGATATTACGCCGTAATAAAATGAAATAACGCAACAATATAATGAAATAAAGCAAAAAAAAAAATTAATTTTATGGCATTATTTTATGCGGACCATATTGTTTTAAAAATATTTTCTGTTTTCTTTTAAAATTATAAAGATATTGAAAATCCTTTTTTTTTTTTTATAAAACAGAAAAAAAACTTATAAAATCACTTTTCTTTTTGTTTTTATGTTTTTTATACATCCAAAATTAATATCTGAAGATATGACACACGTAATACAATAATATTCATTTTATTTCATAAAACTTTAACAATGGCTAATAAATCATCAGTAAGAAAAAGAGCAAATTGAAATTTCATCCTTTTTCAATCATTTCAAACATATAATTTTAGTTTTCTTATTAATTGCCAATGTAATGTAAAATAATGTTTCAATGCCAATGTAATGTTATTCTTTTATTCCGAACCCATTCAGAGTTCTATTCATTCAATATTAAATGAAATTTCTTATTTTTTGTACATTTTACTTCTTTTCAAACCACGTTACGATTCCATTCCTTGATTTTAACAAGTGAAAACTATATTTTTTAATATTAACAATAACATAGTTGTAATTTTTTTGTTGTTTTTTTTTTGTTTTGTTATTGTACAACAATCAACATCTACAACAGTCTCTGCACAATAATATTTTTTAGTTATAAATGAAATGAGTAACAGGTGTGAAATGCTTACCTAAAATTCTACTCTTCGTTTGCTCTTCATCGTTTCCATTTTCAAAGGAAAAGAAAATAAAAGAAAAATTTGTTTATACGATATGATGATAATATGCTGTTGTTACTGCTTATGTTTTTAATACCATTTTATTTTTTATTGAAATTATTCCAAGCTTAAGTCAAAATGAACCCATTCCGATAAAGGAAATAAAAGAACAAAATAAAAAAAAAAAAACAAAATAATAAAATGTTTTTTTTCGCATTATTGTTATTACGATTTTTTAACTACTCTCTAAAATACAATCATATTATATACATATAACTATAATATTATAAAAAGACAGCGATTAGCCTTTTAATAATTCATTAATGGGTTCGACGGTGTACTTCCAAAATTATTTTAAATTATTTTGATATTTTACTTCGGAGTTCGTTTTTCTTCTAACTATGCATCACTAAATAACTTTAGATAACCATCATTTAAACTTGAGATTGTTTTAAAAGGAAAATAGAAGTTTTCTATGTCTATACGATAACGCCTAATGATTTGCTTATTATCATCTTATGATATGCGTTTATCTTATGTAGTCAAGAAATAATTTTCATTGAAAGGTTAATCGTATTTATTAAAGGCTTGAAATTGTTAGTAAAATAATTAAATTTAATTTTGTAGGAAAAATCAAGAGTTTTGCTACTTTTTTATTCCGACTAACCATCTAAACCATCTCATATCCATTACTGGTGAAAAAAAAACACTCACACACACAATTATTATTAAATAACATAATAACGGTATACACATTTTATAAAATTCTGAAGATCTTTAGAACCAAAAAGAAAAAAAACTTAAAACAAAAGCAACATATTAAATGAACTGGAAATTACATTTTTGTAACAGGTGTTTAATAATTTTTTATATTCAACCTGATAAAAATATCCCAAAAAAAACAAAAAAAAAAACAATAATCCTTCCATGGGTATTTACCTGTTATTTTTAAAAAACTGTGCTTGAAAAAAAACGAAAAAATTATAATTTATTAGGTAGTTAAAATAAAGTGTAACAGTATATTTTTAGAAGAAAATAGTTAGATTGTAAAATAATTTTATATCGTATAGTACATATTTAAGTAAAACAAGAGAAAAAGAATTAAAATAATAATAGCAAGGAAGGATAGGAAGGATATTCACAAAATCTCTTGCGTAAAGTTTATTATCATACCAACGACAAAATTATTCTAAAATATACTGATCTAAAATATTCTTTAAAATTCCCTTTAAAAAGAAATCCAATAAAACTGAAACCAAAAACAACAATATAACGAACACATTAAAAATAATACCAAAGAGATTTATTATTCTTAAAAGAATATAAATTATGATAGACAGAGATAGAAAATAATAAAGTAAATAGAAAATCTCTACATAAGAAGTAAGATTAAGTCTTAAGGACATTTAGATGGATATGGACATGATTTTTTTTAAAGCATATTAAATTGAATATATGATTGAAAATTATTCCTTAAAAAAAAAAAAATTTATTTTAATTTACTGTCCAGTCAAAATGTTTTAAAATGGTTTTTATTACGTAAAATTTTACAAAAATCTTTTCAGGATATTTAAAGAAAAAAAAAGAACTGACTATTAAAAATTTAATTCAAAGCAATATTAAAAAAAAAAAGAAAAGGTGTTGTATAAATAGAAAATGTTCTCATTTATGAAATTTGAAGAAAACTGTAACTTAATTTTAAATAAATTTTAAATTTTTTAAAATATAGGATCCGGAAGCATTTTCCGGTTGACCTTGTAATTCACTTACATATAAAGATATGCTGTTAATTAGTAAGAAAATAAACTTGAAATAAACTTGAATGATTAAAAATGAATGATACTAAAATATTAAGGTCGATTACCAGTACAACAGCACGTGAAAACATCGTCGTACCGTGACAACAGCGTATTTTTTTTCTATTTATTTTCCAAATAATATTAATTTCACGTTGTCACCACGTTGTTCTATATTCACATGTAACAACGATATGATTTTTATTTTATTTTATATTTTTTAATTTTTTCTTTATAATATACATTTCTTATGAAAATATTCACACTATACCGGCAATGACAACGTGACGGCGTTTTGCCGGCAAAAGAAAAAATTTATATTACTGTACGGTGTCAGTATCACTTCACTCATAATATAAGTAAACATTATGTCACGTTATTGCCGTGCCATCATTATATCGTCGTTCTATTTCGTGATAGTGGGAATCAATTAATTACTTACTCTTAAGTTTTAAATTCTTTTTTAACTAAAGAAAATTAATAATTACTCCATATAGAAATTCATACTTCCGGCTATTGATCCTTTTTCAAAATTTATTATAAAAAGAATTTTCTTTTTGTGTTTTTTGGTTCAAATTTGATATTTGGTCTTAATCACTGATTTCACGTACCTATTATAAAATCTTTCGTCTAACTATAAAAAGAAAAAAGATTAGCTGCGTAGTCATAAATAAAATCAACATTTAATAATATTTTAAGGCTGCTTCTCTATAAAAAAAAAGTATAGAAATTCAAAAAAAACCTTTTCATAAATTTAAGCTTATATTATTTCTAATGTTTGCGTTCCTTTTAGACGAAAAGAGTAGTTGAGTAGTTAAGAGTAATTGGTAAATGGAGCGTTAATTTTTTTGTTGAAAAATTTTAATTAAAGTCATCTGCTGGAAAATTTTTGAGTATTTCTTATCCTATCATTTACTCTTTCTCAAAGGTTGGTGTAGTTGGGAGTAAAAAGGAATAGTATAAAACAAAACGAACATAAATAATATACAAATTTTGAACATAAATATTCAAAATATAAATTTTCAAACTAAAGCTAAGAACTGTTTTTTTTTTTTTTTTACGAGGGTTGGTGAAAAACTCGAAAGTCACCAAGAGGAACTGCACGTGGTTTCTCAGGGTAGTGTTGGACTTTAACCAACCAACACCACCCCCTTTTTAGAACCAAACTTTAGGATGGAACCTTTAATACAAATGTACAGCTTGGTTTTGGGGATAGGAATGTGGGAAAGGATGGTTGGGGAAATTGGGTTTGGGAAATTTGGGATTATGGGGGATAGGTAGGAAAATTTGGAGAGACATTTTGAAGAAAGATGTTAATGTTCTTCTTAAACTTAAGTAAATCGTACACATATGAATTACCAACTTTAGGGAACACATGTGATGGTATATGGTTCCACAAACGGGATGTGCGTGTATCGCCATCTTGATAACTCTACATGATAGGGATGAGCTTCTGTTGCACTCCTTGTTTCTCCTTGAAAAAGTTTGAGTGGAGGCATTAACTGTTTTATTTTTTTGGAACAGGTGTTAATCCCTACGAGATATCTATAAAACAAGGTTAGTGACCCAACTGTACGGCGATGACTAAGTGGAGTGAGCATTGAAGTTACACACGTTGATAAGATGAATAGCTCTGTTTTGCACATTATCTAGATAACTCAGCTCAGCTGTTTGAGAGCCTGCAGTCCAAATGTGTGCATTATACTCCATTTTTGGCCTAATGTACGTTTTATATATATTAAGAAGGTCAAATGCAGAAAAGAAGGTTTTGCAGCGGTTCAAAAAAAAATGTGATTAGACTAAGTCAATTTTTGGTTTAGCTCAATACCCAGCATGAATGCTGTCGTCTGCGAAGTTATGAATAAGATTGGAGGTTAATGAAAGTAGGTCATTAATAAATATTAAGAAGAGAGTGGGTAATAAAACTGATCCTTGAGGGACACCAGCATTTATTTTGAATTTGTTAGATGAATATCCATCGACCACTACACGAATCGTACGATTTGAAAGGAAATCTCCAATCCTGTAGCTAAAATATTAAAAAACTAAAAGATCCTTATGAAGAAAAAAGAAAAGAGAAATATTGAATTTCAGAATAAAAATTTTAACAAGTATCAAAAGTTTTTTTTTTTTTTTTCTAAAATTGCATTTATTGAAATTTATGCACTTTTTTATTTAGGTATTCATCTTCATTATAATAAAAAAAATTAAAAAAATATTCATAAAATATAAATTTATTTCAAAAGTTTTTAAATTTTCCTAATTAAAATTAAAATATTAGACCAACCAAAAAAAAGAAAAGAAAAAGCAGAAAATAATAAAAATAATTATACAATTTTTTGATGAAATTCTTTTTATTTCTTATGAGTATTTTAAAAAGTTATAAGTTTAAAGTGGGTAAATTTATAAAATTAAATGAAAAACTAATTTTCTTCAATTTTCTCGACGATTTTATTTTTGTTTTTTCTTTTATAAATTATAATTACTATAAAAATAATTTTATTCAAAGAATTTGCTATATAAATTTCAAAATTACAAGTTTTTTTAAAATCATTTCATTATATTTTAAAGATGATAAAGAGTTTTACTAATTTTATTTATTAGTTAAATAATTTGCGATTTGCGAGTCATTTAAAAACTTTACTTCATTTAACTTAAAATTAAATAGATTTATTAAATTTTTGTTGTTTAATTGGGAAAAATCAACTACAAATTATAAAAAGTATTGTGATGAACATGTACTACTTGCTTAAAATATGAATATAGTTCGCATAATTATTTATTCGATAAAAAAAAAAACAGATCGTAGTGCACCTAGACGAAATGAAAAATGATTATGGACCGAATGTTAATAAAAATTTAATTTAATCCATTTAACAATATATGTACTCTTAAAAATTGAAAAATTCCCATATGTCCTTTATGTCCTTTATTTTTCTTTAACAAATATTCAACTAAAATTAAAAATTGAGGTTTATCAGGTCTGAATTTGATAAATTTTAAAATTTTATAATTTTTAAAAATATAAAATGAAAAAAAATTTTAAAGAATATAATCTGATGCTTTTTGATCATAAATATCTGAAACTTATTACTAGGTAATTAAATATTAAACTTTTAAACTGGTAATAAAGAGATTATATCATTTATATCATTTTATAAATGATATAAAACCTAGTAATTTAATTCTGATTCATTAATATTTTTCGAATAGTACAAAATAAAGCAGAAAAATAAACCTTGGAAAAGACACTAAATTGGTTCAAGAAGACTTAAAAAAATCTAAAAAAGTGCATAAATTGCTGAATAAAAAATGTTTGAAATTACAAAAAAAAAAAAACAAAAAGAAATAATTAAAAAACTTTTTATAACAAAAATATTTTTTATTAAAAATAAAATTCTTATACTATGGTATTTTTAATTTTTAATATGTTAGAAACTAAATTTTGGAGTAGTAAAAAATTGTTCATTATTTATTCTATAAAATTTTTAATTAATCGTAATGTTTAAGGATATGAAGGATTTAAGTAAACCAAGAGCGTAATTTAACCTTTAACCATCATTGTTTTTCCTTGGTTTTTAAATATTTCAAAAAGGAAAATTTAATTAATATTTTTAAAAAATATTTTATAAAAAAAAAATTCCGTTTTTCCGTTTTTTTTTAAGATTTTTTTCGAAAGTTCGCAGTTTATTTAAAAACATGAAATTTAATTATGGTATATATATTATACAAGTTTTTTAAATTTTAATTTTTAATTTTTTTTAATGGATAGTTTAATTGATAGCTAAATTATAAAAATTGATGCATTTCTTCTTCCCATATTAATGAAATGCAAGAACTACACATCTACCATCCCACAAAGAAGTTTAGTTTGGTTCCATGTAGAAAAATTATGATCACTGAGAATACGTTTCTTTAAATATAACCAATCGATACCCTAAAACTTTCTAAACTTATTTGGTTTTTTTTGTACCAATATGAAAATGATACTTTAGATTTAAAGATAATTAAGTTATAGTTTTGCTTATATTTAGACATTAAGTATTTTTCCATAAGAATTCACATCTAAGAAAACTTAAATTTTATTTGGTCTGCTAATTTCTTCTTTATTAATTTTTGTGTATAGGAAATGTTTTGAATTTAATTACACTGACTGTGCAAAAAGTTATAAAAAAACTTGGCCTTACAGACAAAAAACCTTACCAAAGTGCAAAATTAAAAATAAAATTTAAGTTAATATAAAAATTTTCTGGAAATAATCTCATTCAAAATTCAGTTTGCATATTAATAAGATAATCACATATTAAGCAGTTGCAAATTATATTTTAATTTTCAGAAAGGTCTTAGAAAATAAAATAAATTTTCGGCTCTAATGGATTGGTTTATTTTTTAAATATAATTTAATATGTGTAAATAAAAATATAATACAAATAAAAATTAAAGAAATAGCTAAATCTTTATTCTTTAAACATTTATTTCTGTTTTTTGCTTATTAACTTTCTTTTTATCATTACCATGAAGTACCAAAACACCATTCACTAAAACAATTTTTATGTTTGTTTAAAAAATAAAATGGAATTAAAGATAAGTTGAATATACTTTTTTTTGAAAATTTTCCTAATAAGTTTTTTATTAAGATGTCAGCTGTGCAATCTAAAATTAAAATCAACAACTAAACAGAGAAATGTTCGAATGACAAAAGAAAAAGGATTTAACTCTATACTCTGTTTTTATTAAATTTAATTATCTCTAATATAACTTTTGTTAAAGATGTTAAGATACTGGGAAATTAAATATAAAATTATTCTGAAATTTTTAAAGTTAATTTAAATGATAATTATTATCAAGTATATCAAGTTTCTTTCATTAAGAATTTAGTCTAAAAAAAAAGACAAATAATTAAAAAAAATTATATTAGTGATGGTACTAAAAACTCAAAAGTTTTAAATTTGCATATCAATCGTAACTTTAAAATATGATTTTACAAATGATGATTTATCAATAATATTCGAAACGTTATACCAAAAAAAATATTCCAAAACACTACAAATCATAGTTTGGGTTTCTTCTTCTTATTGAATTAAATTTAACATTGCGGTGTATAGAAGTTTATTATTCGTTCCAAAGAGTCCTAAAATAAAAAGAAATTAAAACAATATGTTGAAAATTAAAAAAAATTGCATATTTTATGGGGTTATTTATAAAATCTTCAACTGGAACCATTTCGAACACTATTGTAAAGAAATCTTCAATTCAATTCTTCTTCTATGGAATTTTTGGTTTGTTAATTAACCTTGTTCAACTTTATTTTTCACTAATATCAGAGAACCTTGTATAATTTGTGAAAGAAACCACGTTATGGATTTTGGATTCGACTATATTCGATTTTTGTAAGTTTAATATTTGTATGACGTTTAGAAATATGGCGTTTTTTAAATGTTCCACGAATTTACTCAATGTGGAGATCTGAAAAGAATTCGGAGAGCAACTTTTAAAAGTTGTTATCATAATATATTAATGTTAAGCCATTGTTTATTAAATAGTTAAGATATGATTTCTAATGCGATTTTTTATATCCCACTTGAGAAATTTGGAAGACTTCAAAATATTTGCAGAATCTAATATCTAATATTTTAGATGTGAAAAGTATAGTATCTGGTTTAAGTTTAATAATTGCATGAAATATAATAAAAACATATTGTAGAACTTTAATAAAAGGAGAACTACAGTTGTCAATTAAATATTTTTGCATGTTTTGAATAAATAAAAAAATATTTACAGAAATGATTGCATGATAATATTGCAACTGGTCATTTCTTTAATTTCATTTTTATTTTCAATATTTTTAGCATGAAATGAATGTATATTTTAATATTATTGAAAAATTCTAGATTTAAAAAAAAATCTATTTCTAATTTTACAGGAATGGTTTCGTATAATTTTTAATATCGAGAATGTCTTTGAATTCTATCATTTGAAGTAAATGCTTTAAATTTAAATTTATTGAATTTTGTCATTATGATTTTTCTAAAACCAAAATAAAAACACACAAATTTTTGTGATTATTGAAATCAATGCATGTCCTTTTTTTATGTTTTTTTTTTTTTGTATAATAAAGACAATATAAGTGTATATCGAATTTATTTATTCAATGTTCATTGTATAAATGTTAATTAAAAAATAATTTTAAATGTTTATTAATTCTATAAAAATTTTCATTTTCTTTTGAAATAATTCTTTAATTCATTTTCAGTTGGTATCTGGTAATGCAAATCAAAAGAATTGGCGTGGAATATGTATAGCAATATTGGTTATAACCGTAGTTTTAGCACTTATTGTGACATCTGTTGTAAGTATAATTTTTTTTTTTTTAATAATTTTTTGAATCATTATTATTATATAATGTTAAAATTAAAATCATTGTATTATTTTGAATTTATTTGGTTTGAAATTAATTGGTATTTAAAACTACAATATCTGCTTATCTCCTTTTTTATATTTCATTCTGAAAGCTTCTTCTCTAAATTCCTTTATGTTTTCCTATATTTTTTTCTGCCTTGGTGTCCAATGTCTGATGTGCCACAGATATTGTTGGACGTATGAGAATATAACGGATTTATCTCGATTATTATTGTTGTTGCAATGGAAAGAAAAAACGAAAAATATATTAGAAACTATCGAATTTATATAAAGATTATATATTTTGTCAAAAATCCACCACCTACTGTCATAGGAAAACTTATGGAATAAGAAAAGGAAAATAAAATTCTTAAAACATTCTTAGAAAATAAAATATGAATTTAAAAATTTTCGTTTAAAAATAAAATCTGCCACCTTTGGTAAATTTTAATTTCTAATTTTACTTTTGTACCTTTTATTTTAAGATTTAATAAAAAAATTACAAAAAAAAAAAAACCAATTGCTTTTTTATCCTCTTTGTAACTACTTTGAAAACAGTTTATTCTAATTTCTGAATTTATTTTTTAATTAAATGAACTTAATTTGATTGATAACGTTTATGGTGTATAAAATGAATTCCAAGAAAAAACGAAAATTTCATTTTCTCTTTACAATATTATAAAATTATTATGTTTTTTGCTTTTTTTTATAAGAAATTCCAGAAAACATTCATTATATTCCAATTTCTATCATTCTTCAAAAATAGAAGAAAGGAACACAGAGAAAAGTAAAGAAAAGAAAAACAAAAAATGAAAATTTTATTCCCATTAGTATATTTTACCAATTAAGCTAATTTTTTTTTTTTTGTGTTTCATCTATCAAAATAGAAATTATTTTGTAAATCTTAAGATAAAATGTTCCTGGAATAAATAAAATTTCCGAAATCATATCTTAGATTAGATCAGATTTAAATATGCGGAAATTTTTATTTCATTTTTTTTGTATTTATCTAATTTTTATTTTTGTTGTTAGGATATAGGAGGATATTATACATATGTATATATTAGTACTATATTTGATATAATATATCTTATCAATCACCAAGAATTTTTATATTTTTCTATATTAATAATTATTCTAAACAGCTATACATAATGGCTTTTATTTTATATTTAAAAATATTTGTACTGAAATGAACATCTGGTATTTAATGCTTTATTTATTTTCAGTGAAAAAAAGTGAAAATTATTTATTTTATTTTTCCAAGGATTCTAAATTTAGAGAATGAAGAATTTTTATTAAAATATGCTTTTAAAATGTAAATTGACTAAAAAAGTGAAATTTTTTTTTTAAATTTTTTTCGATAGGTTTCAAATAATATTGCAATATTTTTTTTAGGTTATTTTGATATTTGATATTTGAAATAATACTTTGGCATTCTTTGAAATATTTGTGTTTTATTTTATTTAGGTGGTTTTGTTTTATATGTTCCTCCTTTTTTTGAATTGTGGAAGCTGCTATTTTTTGTTTTGTTTCCCTTTTTTTTTGTAAATATGACAAGCAAATTACACAGTCTTTTCTTTTGGAGAGTGGCTGTAACTGTCGTAAAGATGAATTAATCTTACGACATATGTGTGTCGCGAACCCAGACTTCCTTCATATTTACATCGTAGTTTTTAATATCTATTTATTATTTATCAATAATATTTAATATAATATTTATGAAAATCTTCTTCTTCTTCCAATAACTTGTGCAGGACATAGTCACACTATTTATGAAAATAAAATTGTATTTTAGGGAAAAACTAATAAAAGTTTTGTAAATTATTTTTAATTATATTTTGCTATTATTAAAAAAAATTCTTTTTGTTGAATTGATATTCTGAAATTTTCCAAGAGTTTTTTAACATTATAAACTCTTAAACTATTAGTTTCTCAAATCAAATCTTGCTAAATATTTAAAAAAAAATTAATAATTTTAAAATTAGTTTAAAATTTAATACAGACTAAGGAAAAACTAACCTTAACTATAAGTTACAATGCTACAGCAGTTATAGCTATTATTAAAATTCATCATTGAAATTCGTTTCATCGAAAACTTACATTTTTTAATCTAATTGCGATTACAGCAATCAGTAAAACGTTTCAGTAAAACTAGGTCCCCATTTTTCCATGACAGAATGGCAAGGATTGAAAAATATATCATGGGAAAAATTTTGTTTCACATTGAAAATTACTGATCTGCTATTCAGGGAAATCATTCGTATTAAAAACAATATTAAATTAAATTAAAAATTTCTATAAATCTATATAAAATTCTTATTTCTTAATATATCTCTATAAATAATCATGAAGTTTTTTTTGTAACAAATACTTTAATTTAATAATTTCACTTTAAAAAAACAAAAACTTAATTTTTTTAGCATACATATTTCGGAGATCTTAACATTTTTATTTAACATTAACATAAAAAAAAACCATTATTTTATTACCATTTTTTATAACAAAGATATTATCCTAAAAATAAAGTTGCTGTTTAAAAATTTTATTATAAAAAAAAATAATCAGTTCATTTCTTTATCAATATTGCATAGCTTTAGGTGTTTTTTTTTTTTTTATTCTACAATAAAATTTTCTTAACATAATTTTTTTTTTCTTTTCTGGTTTTTTAAGTAAAAATGATTGTAAAGGAATTTTGTAAACTATATTTAACAACATATACTTAATATTTTATATTCTTAATAAAAATAAAGATAATATGTTATATATATATATTTTTTGATTATTTTTATTTCATTATTTCCATTTATATATTTATTCATCATTTTGCAACATATAAAAAATAAAATAAATAAAAATATTTATTTAGATTAAAACAAAATATTTGTTTTTTTTTTTCTTTTCTTTACATTTTTACATGGGCATTATTAAGGTACTACTGACCCCACCCGATGAAGGTCCACGAGTTAAAGGACAACGTATTAAATTACAAGATATCATTGATGGATTATATCTGCCTCAGCGATCAAATGGAACATGGATAAATGGTAAATTGACCAGAAATAAAATGAAAATTAACAGAAAAAAATTCCGAATAAAAAAAAAAAACACTCAAAATAACCAAAAATACAAAATTTATTCCAAGAACAAAACAAAAAGAAACGAACCGAACGAGCTAAAAATAGAAAATGCTTTTAAGCAATAAAATCTTGATATTATATTATACAACCTTACATATTTATAATATTATTATGTATATTCTCAAACAAATATAAGTATCCATATTCTTATATTTATTTTTAAAGGTAGCCTTATTTACAAGTAGTGGCAAACATAATATAAAATAAAATCAACTTTAATGAATGCTTATTATGAACATACAGTGGTGGCAATATTCTTCGAGCAATATTTTCCTTTATTAATTTTTATTATAGATTGTTTTATAAATATTGTGGTTTAAAATTAAATTTTAGCAGTTTCATATACAAGTACCCTATTATTGTTTGTGAATTTTCACTTGAAATTGAGTCGATTTTATTTTCAAAGAATGATTCACCGACTCAATTTCTGTAGTAACTTTTCGAGATTGTGAAAACTGAAATTTTTCTAATCAAATAAATTCGGTAAATTCAAAACATCTTCACTAATTAAAATTAAATTTACATTTTTTAAACATTGGGAAGAATTCATTGGCTTATATTCGTTTCAAAACACTTTTGCCAAGATGTACAGAATAGAATACTAGTATAATATTATTTATCATAAAATTTTTCTTTAAATCCTTCTATGTATTAAAAGCATCAAAAAAAAAAAGATAAAACAAAATTTTATTTTCTTTCTTAATTTATTTTTCTTTTGTTTTTACTTTTTGTTTTCCATTTTTTAGCGGAAGAATTTTTATATCAAGATCAATGGGGTCAAATCTGCTTATTGAATGTTGTAAATTCATCAGATCGAGTCCTGATGTCCAATATTACTTTTGTAAGTAAATATTATTATATAATACATATAAATATAATATAATAATATAATGATTTGTATTTATTTAACCGTTATTTATTGTGTCAACATTGTGGTAAATGTCAAATATGGTAAAAAGGAAGTCAAAAAATAAAAATAAAAATAAAAAATAGAATAAAGGATATTATATAGTTATTATTGCATACTTAAGGGAGTAGATTATGTATGTTTTTCTGGCTTTTCAAATAAAAATTCGTTGTGTTTTTTTGGTTTGTTTTTATTTTTTTATTTTTTTTTTTTGATATTTATTTGCCCTCGAATATATTTAAGAGACATTATCCGGATCAAATTTCAATTTTTTGATATACTATTAAATTAAGTAGGAAGACAATTATCTTATTTTTTGTTCTTTAATATATTCTCTAATATATTGGCTAGAAATGATTCTCAATAGGTTTATTGGTATTTTAGCAAAAAATAATTTAAAAAAATGTGCAGAATTACAATTTTTATGCTGATAAGATGAAAAACAATATTGTTTTAAGAATTTTAAAGTTGAATAGTTTTTGTTTAACAAATACTTGATCTAAGAAATAAATGGGAATGGAAAAGAAAATTTAATAAAATTGTAAAAACTTACGGTTCAAACAAGAGGTGCTCACATTACCGAAGGTTTCAATTACCAGGTTATACTGTTCAACAAAATAATGAAAAATGTTGTTTGATTCACAATTTTATAAAATAAATACAAAGGATTTTTAAAAATTTTAGCGTAATTAATGAAACTGGTATAATTGTCAATATAGCATCTTAGTGCAGTGCATACTAGTGCATAGTCTAGTTCCTCTAGTTTAGAGTAAAAATTAATCTTGAATATGAATTCTTAATTGAATATATTTTTGTTTTTTATCATTATTTTTAATCAAAAATCGTTCATTTAAAACCTAGAACAAGATTTTACTACGATTTTATGACAATTTAAATTCAAAAGTGAGTCACATAAAAATGATTTTTATTTTCTGCTTTTTTTTTTGTTTTTTTTTTGTTTTTGAAACAAAAAAATAACTTTATTCAGGCTTTCTTCAGGCATTTGTAATTCTCTTTGAAAATCGAAAATAAATTAAAAGAAAATATTCTAAAAACTTATCTTCTCTCTTCATTTATTACACAAAAGCGAAGGCAATTAAAAACTAATAAAAGAGGACGAAACAAAAAAATAAAATTTTAAATCTTTCGTTTTTTTAAATATCATCCGGTCACACTTTTAGACTTTTCTAAGTGTTGTCTCAGAACTTATAGATATAATAAAAAACATGAATTTTCGAGTCAATTTTGAGCTCCAGGAAATAATTCTTAAATAAAACAATCGGATGTGATTGAAGAATTCTTTAAAATAAAAAGTTCAGAAAAGAAATAATAAAGTTTGTTCGAACAGGATAAAATAAAAATAAAAAAATAAAATAAAAAACAAATGCAATAGGTAAGGAGTAATATACGAAAATTATTTTAATTAATTTTCTTTATTTATTGACTTGATTCCTTCAGGCCATAATTAAAATTAAAACAATAATTCTTTGCAAAAATTTTAAAGTTTTTTTTTTTAATAAAATTCATTTAATTATAAATCGCATTTATAATGATATAAAGTGATTTATATAAAAGTTCATAGAAACTTTTTTGAATTATCTCACGTAAATCATTTACTAATAAATCACTTAATTTTTTTTAAATCTTTTTAAAAACGATTTAAGATCATGAAATTTTTTGTTCCATTCCATGTTATTTAAAGGTATTGTAAATTCATTGTGAATTTAATGTAAATTAAATTTAATTATAAGTCCATTGTTGGAAGCATCTTGTTCGGGTACACTTAAAACTAAACTGGAGTAATCGCATACTGTATTTTGAATAAGCTGTGAAAATCATTATATTAAAAATTAAATTTAAAAGATTTAAAAGATTTTGTAAACTAATCGCATTTCCATACTTCATCGTAAATTATACGAGAATTGTTATTTTTAATATCAACTTCTTTCAATATAAATCTGCAATAATATACTTTTTATATAAATTTAAAATTTATACAGATTATTAAATATTAAATTTAATTTAATTTTTATGTTACGCAATTTAGGAAGATATCACTTAGAAAGATTAATCACCTCCACAAAATCTAAGCATTATATGCAATTATCTTATTTTAAATACAGTAGCCAAATGCTATGAGATTTTGTCTTTCAGTGTTCGTTAGATATTTGACTGTAATAATAGATACTAAGTATCTATATTATATAAATAAGATAGAAACTTTTTTAATATATTGATTATTGACAGAATGACTGGTATAACTTGTCGTATTTTTCATGACAAGATCAAAAATTAATTCTTGCATTCTTTTATATTTTTCCTAATATGCGATTTCTTTCTATTCCTTTTTTATGAAAGACATTTTCTTACAAAGTATCTTGTAAGAAAAGGCACTTTCTTTGTTTGATTAATAACTTGCTTACTGAAGTGGTTTAAGCTACTCTTCGCAATAACAAAGAATAGCTTAGAATTCACACAATATTGTGGAATGATCAAAGTGGTTCGAAATCATATATAGTTACTTGGTTTTTGACAGAGAGTGACAGTGACAGAGAGAGTTTGAAAACAGTGTCTTGCAAGAATCTTCTATTATTCAAAACATATAATTCCTATAGCTGATTACTTGCAGATTTAAAATTTTATTATATCTTGAATAATTAAAATTACCACATCTATTTTTATTTATATTGCCATTATCCTTCTTACTTCCAAATCTTTGCAAAATAATCAAAAAGTTTTTTAAAAAGTTATACAAACACGAAATGACATTAAAAGTGTCATTGAAGTACCATTAAGGTTAAAGATAGAATATAAGGGAAAAGTATAACCATTACCTATATATATTGACAGCAATATATATTATTATTTTAATCACATTAGTTATTCACAATATTTTTATTGAAAGTTATTGGAAACTATTAAAACTTTAACTGTTTTTTGCAATTAAATTTATAATTTTGCAATGTTTATGAAATATTTTACTCTCTTCATATAATGGATTCGAATGGATAATGGAATCATTTTATTTTAGTTTTTTTTTTTTTAATGCAATCAGTAAGAATAAAGGTGAAAATTCTCAAAACTTTTCCAATTTAACAGCTATCCTTAATTAAAAATTTTTATCATTAAAATATAATTTGTAAATTTTATCTGAATTTGTTTTAATATCATGAAGAAACGGAAGATAAAATTTTAAATTAATTTTTCTTTTAATTTTATTCAAATTCAGAAAATTTGAAATTTTCCTTAGAATTTTAAACTTATAAAGGATTTTGAAAAAAGTTTTGAATTTTCGTAATAACGGAAAAAAAGGTGTACTCTTATGGGACAATGAACAAAAATATTGTTTTGTATTTTTTTTGCTTCACTGTTGCTTCCAAACTTTTCAATGTTATAATAAATACTATACCTAAATATTCCGGGAAACTTTCCCGAAATAAAAAAAACAAACAATTTTTATTTCAAATAATTGATTCTTAAATAAAAATTTAATGAAAATAGTGACTATTAACTATTAACAATGGCTTATGCTTAATTTCATCAAAAAGTAAGATTTTTGATTTTTTTCTTGAAGTATTGAATGGAACGAAAAGAACGGAATGTAAAGAATAGAAAGTATTGGTCTGTTTTGTTAAAAAAATTAATGAAAAAAGTATAATAAGTATTTTGAGCAAAAGAATATTAATGTTTAAAAGGTAAAATTTAGATACAAAAGAAAAATAGTATTAGTATATGGATTTTCCTATTTTTTGTCTTGTTTTATTGAGAATAGTATACAACATACATAACAGTATTGTAATTCCAATTTAATATAAACGCAGGTGTAATAATTAAAAGATCCAGAGAATTGTTACTTCGAAAATAACCATAACAGAAAATTTAATACTTCAAAGCAGCCATAAACACTAATATTCCTATAAACTGCGAATTGGTTATTATATTTAAGTTTAAACAGGACCCATTTTTTACAAAAACGAGGAAGAATACAGTTGCCATTGTCAACTCTTAGATACCCGTACGAACCGTTAGTATGTTCACAGCCTGTCACTCTGCTCACAATATTATTTTTTTAATATTTTAGTATTTTAAAATAATTTGGGTGAATTTTATAATTTCTAGAACTATGGGTTGTACATATATTCAAACTATATGTTTATATGTACATTCTTCAAAAGCAGATTCTAACCTTTCACATTCTATAGTACCATTTAATACTAAGCGGTAAATGTATATTAAATTTACTTAGTACAAAATAGTAAATATAATTTTAAATATTATATTATATTATATTTAAATATTCCATTGACAGAATAATTTCTTATAAGTAGAATAAAATACATATGTATATGTATGTAAATACGGCGCTATATAATATACATCTATACTCTTATCATTCATTCACTAGTGACATATACGATATGTAAACATGATATTATATAAGTATGTATATATATTAATATCATATAAATAAAAATTCTTCAAGCAACCGTTATGTTGTTTATTTATTTACATTTTTATGTACTACGCATTCCTCAACAATTTCAGTAAAGTAAAATCGTAATCGTTTGAAAAATATAAAAATAGTAATCGTTCATAAAAATAGTAATCGTTTGGCGTTTTTAAAATGAAGATATACCTTATACAACTTGTGCTATAACAATTTAAATATAGAGCTTTTTTGAACCTTTGGGGAGCTGTAGCTCCGTAACGGGTGGGGCTACAAAAAAAAGTTATTAAAAATAAAATGAATATTTTTATGAGATCTATCAGTAGTTAAAATTTCATAGCTCTATTGCAAAAAAAATGTGGGGATCTAAAAGTTAGGTGTTCGAGAGCTATCCTAAGGCTTGGTCCAAACTCAACCAAAAAAAATAGGGAACCTACAAATTACTCCTAGAATATTTTGTGTAAATTTCAAGATTCTAGTTTTCTTAGTTTTTGAGTTAGCGTGCTGACGGACGGACGGACGGACGGACGGACGGACATGGCTCAAAAGTCTTAGAATTTTTTTCTGATCCGATCCATACCTTTGAAGGTATATCTAGCTCGCTTATTTCGAGGTGTTACAAACGGAGGAGTAATTTTATTATACCCGATCCTATCGTACGGCTATAAATATACAAAAAGGAAGCATTGAAGCTCTCTATACCGTATGGCTCTAATGCATGAACGCAATTTCTGAAAAATAATATTAAAAAAAGATAACTAAGATAATATTCATTAATTATTTAATTTTTATTTGCTAAAAAAGATTACTAAATCATATCATAATTATCAATTTATTTATATCTCTTTATAATTATATTGTTATGATCTTTTGTATATCCTTGTCGAAGCTCACATTTATTATTTTAAAGAAACTTTTTGAATTTTATATTAAATATATTAGGAAACGAGGAGAGAGGGTCGAATATGGACTGTATTAATTCTAGAATACCCGCATAGACATAATATATGCTGTTTTCATAATAATCATAAACACCGTTTACCAAATTGAAGATGTCTAACTTAATTAAGTTTTAAGTAGCTTGTATATCTATCTACCTGAACCTGTTGCGTCATAGCAACCAAAACTTTCTAGAAATTATTGCGATAAAACTCGATAATTTTTTTCTTTATACCAATTTTAATAGACACTGAGTTATTTTAATATAAATAAAGAATTTGGTAACTACTTGAACGTGCCCGAACGTTGAATTTTCTTAATTTAAATAGCGAAACTAAAAATTTCACAATACTGTAGCTCTTTAAGTTATCGAGTGGATCGAATAGGCGGGCGGACAGATGGCTAAATCGATTCAGAATCCAATTTGAATAAATGTATACTTTTTTCATGTTTAGCTCGGTTCCATTAAGGTGTCACAAACAAAGTGGTAAATTTATTTTACGGTTAATTTATATTCTTTCGGTTTTTATGTTTATGATAGATTTATTTTATAATATAGATTTTATGTAATGACTAAACGTTCTAGAGAAGCATTCTAAATGATAGGATATTTGATAAAATGATTTGTATTTTTCACAAATTTTTTACTCTCATAAATTTATTCCTGCGCCATTAATCTCTCTGTGTTTTTTTCTGTCAACTGAAATTGTATAGAATTAATTCACAAACAACAAAAAAAATTAATTGTCATTTTAATATTTAGTTACTATGCATCTTCTATATACTAAATACAGCATCATAATATGAAAACAAAATTTATTTTCTTTGATATTTTCAAAATTTATTATTAGATTCAATTCAATTTGCCAATTGAAAATATTATTGTGTAGTACTCTCGAACATACTGTGTAAATGACATAAGATACAATAGTGATTGTCATATTTTAGATTTTTGGAAATTTTTGTCAAAAAAATAAAAAAAAAAAACAAAAAAAAAAATAAAATCAGTTATACGCCAAAAAAAGATTTTAATCAAATTGATTGACAAAAAGAAATAAGTCATTTAAAACATTGGCTCAGTTTTTGTTTGCGTGTGAAAATTGATTTGTTTCTAGTATTTTTTTTTTCTATCTTTTTTCTTTTTTTTATTCTATTCACTATTTTGTGGAGTTAGATTTTTAACCATTAACTATTATAATTGTGGTGGACATTGAAGATTGATTGCTTCATTCAATTAATATTAATTTTTTTGTATTTTTTTTCTTTTTTGATTGATTGTAAATGTCAGAATGAATTTAAGTAACAAAAGATTAACCCGAAAACGGTTTTAATTTTTACTGCTATATGTACGTATATATAATAATAATGATGGTATATATACAGTAATACTGATGTTCTTGTTGTGTGGTGCATTTAGTGATTGATAATTTGTCAAATTAAGTTTTTTTTGTTGTGTTTTTGTTTTTTTCTTTTGTAATTTGTTTGATGTAACGGTTAAAATGTACTTTTTCTTTGTTTGTTACAGATCTGATGAAATAAATTACAATATAATAATAAAATACAGACATGATTTTGACATTTTCATTTAAGTAACAAATTTATAAGAGTTCTATGGTTGAAAAAAATTTTTTTTTTTATAAAATCACCATTATTTTTGTTATATATGTGATTGATAAATGGGAATAAGTTTTTTTATCCTTTTTTTTGTTGTTATAAATTTTTACATCGGTCAATTACAATTCTAAGAATTGAATTTCTAGAATTGAATTTTCCAATTATAATTTGATTTATTATGAAATTTTGTAAAAGTTTATGACATTTTATTATTTGATTTACAAAATTCCTAAAATTTTTTAATAACAATTCTTTAATAACAATTTAAATTTTAGAATTTTGAATTTATGTGCGTATATTTTTTATATATATTTAAGTATTTTTGAATTTATTTTTGCAATAGCCTTGAAATCCAAAATAAATTATATTTTTTTTTTCTCTTTCATTAGACTTTTTATTTCAGATTAAATAAAATAGTTATTTAACATTTTTTATAATCAAACAGTTTTTTTTTTTTTTTAATTTTCATCAACTTGGAGTTCAGCATGCGGTTGCTACAATATTTTATTTGTGAAAAAACCAAATATGTATTTTAGTTTTCGATTTATAGCTATTATTGAGTTATTGTGGAATGGTTTGTGTCTCCACTCAATTTCACAAATAAGTAATTTAAAAATCGAAACATAATGAAAAAAGAATTAGATATAATGAATTATAACGGGAAGAAAAGAGAAAGAAGAAACAGAAACTATATTCAATAAATTTTAAGTAATACCTTGTCCAATACATCGTTAGATAATAAGATTTGTGTAAAGAATCATAATGCTGATATAATAAAATAATAAATTACGAAATAAAAGTAATTTCAAAATTATTAAATAAAATGGTTTTTCTAGATTTATTAAAAATATGTTCAGATTTATATACAAAACTTAAACTATATATAACTGCACTGTTCTTTATGACATAAAATTCTGTTAGTTCAAATAAAGTTCAAAGTAAAACTAATCAAAAAACGAACAAACGAAAAATGAAACAAAAATAAATTCAATTTATTCAAAAGCATTGTCAATCATCAGGAAATGAAATATTACAAATTAAAAAAATATACGTGTAACATTTGACATTTTTTCAATATACCCTTAAAAATCTTAATAAAAATTTTTAATTTTTTAATCTAAAATTTAAAATTTTCTATTTTTAATAAAGTAAACATATTATGATAAAATAAAATTAGAAATTGGAAAAAGAAGGATTTATGGATTTTATTGATTATTATAAAAAAAAATATAATGTAATGTAATATTAGTTTTTTTGAAAAAAGTTGTTTATACGCGCAGTAATTTTTCATTTACTTTGAAAATTGCATCGAAACACAGAACTTATTAGAATTATTGCGGCAAAATCTTGTGTTCAATTAAAATAATACAAGTTTTTTTATTTTAAGAATGTTTCTCTCTTTTTTACAATCTAATCATTTAATTAACTTTTTTTTTGGTGATTGAGATACTTTTGAAACTGAATTTCCCTTTGAAACAAATTTTTTTTTAAAATAGAAATTTGAGACAGTTTAGCAAAATTATTAAATTTAAATTTAAATTTTCACCTCTACAAGCGGTTTAATTTCAGTTTCTTGATGAAAGAAAATGTTTGAATTTTTTTCAATTTATCTCATTTTTTTTATAGTGTGTTTGTTTTTTTGATTAGGTGTTCAATGAACTGAGAAAAAAAAATATTTGACAAAAAGTTCTGATGAAAAAGCACGAAAAGATGTTATTTTTAAAATCAACTGAAATATATCGAACGGTTTAAATTTTATTGTTTGCATTTTAATTTTCTTTTTTTTTTTGTATCCCTTTTTTTATAAAAAAATTTTCTTTTAGTACAAAAAATATATATGTAGTATTTATCTCTATTCCAAATGTATCTTCTTTATTTTTATCTCTTTCTTGTTTTTTGCAGAAGACTTTATCACCCTACACATTTTCATTATCGCCTGACAAAAGATTTATATTGGTATCACAAAATGTCCAAAGAATATATCGACATTCATTTTTAGCACAATATACAGTGTTTGATATTCAAACAAGGTAAGTTTGTTTTGTTTTTTTGTTGCTTTTTTGTTGCCTTGATCCTTGATTAGAATAAAAACCTTGATTCATTTTTATTTTTAATTTTTTTTTCCCCATACCCTATTTAAATGTTTTATTTACAGTGAGTGTCAAAATTAAGTTATGATGTTATAATTTTTTTTTAGTCATTTAAATGTTCTTAATTTTTAAAAGTAATATTTTAAATTAGATGAGATGATTGTTTGAATGAAGGTCAATCGCTGAAATAACCTGTCAATATGATTACTACTTTAAAACTTTATTATTTTATTACTTCAAGAACTTCAATTCTACAATCTTAGAATGCTTTACAAAATTTCGATTCAAACTTTACAATTTTAAAGTAGTTAAAAACTAAAAAATGAATGTAATACCAAAGATAAATATTGAATCTATAGTAACTACTTATTAGTTTAGAAGAAACATAGAATCTGGCTATTTAAAGCCAATGCTACCAAAGAAAATGCCCGTGAGGCCCTTATTAATAATTTTCAAAATTCTCATCTACGAAAACAGCAGAATAATTTTTTAACTTCTTATAAAGAGCTGTGGCAGAAAGTTTTCAAAATTAAAGATATGAAGGTCCCGATCATTGTATAATTAAATAAACCTACGCTAGACTCGAAAAATAAGTCGCATGTCATTAGTCAGACGAAATAAAATATGTCTTTTGCCAAAAAAAAAAGCAATTTTCAAAAATTAAATTATTAAGGAAAAATCTACCAGGACATTTTAAGAAACACATTTAATTCTGAAAAGTAATATAAAAAAAAATTCTATTTTATTAAAAGTCGTTATTTTTATTTCGCATATTTTTACCCACATTGACTTTACATATACACAAATCGTATATTTAAAATTGAAGTTTTATGTATTTGGTATTTCGAAAAAAGAAACTATAAAATGAAAGGATATGTTTTGAATTTAAATATCGTGTTTATTTATTGTCCTTTTTTTACTTTTAATTTTTTTTTTTCTGATTATATTTTATTTTATGTCCGTCTACTGATAATTTATAACTCTGTCCAACTTTTAACAAAATAATGTTTAATTCACTTGAATGATTGAGATATGCAAAATTTTAAGGTGATGTCATTAATTACCAAATGCAAACTGAATTTTAAAATTTAAAACTCATAAGGAATAAATTTTGTAGATAAAACATTTTTAACCATTAAATAAATTCAAACCAATCGTAAAAAGAAGAACAAATGTTTATTAAAGTCGGAAAAAAAAAATTTATTTTAGTAAGCAATTAATCGTATAGAAACTTAAATTTCCTTAATGTAGCATTTTATATATAAAATTTAATGCAATGTTTTAAACTGAAGAAGAAGAATAAAATTTTGAAAATTTTTCATTTTTATAAAAATTATTTTATCGAGTAAAAAGTTAGTAACGGACATTAATATAGAATTGTTCTACAGTGCCATATTTTTTTATTGAATATCATGAAGCGGAGAAAAATGAATTAAAGTTGAAAAGAAAAATTGTACAGAATTTTTAGCCGCAAAAGATAAAATCGAAATTGTAATTATCATATCTTACATCCGTAATGGATAAAATACAAGAAAAAAAAAAATGGTTCAACGGATTCACTATAAATATAACCTAGAAAAATTGTATTTATTATTTAAGTTTTAATTTATATAGCAATTTGCAATGCTTTACTTTACAAATTTCATTTTTTATTCCAACTTTGTGAATTTTTCTCTTTGCGAGTAATGAGATATTTTGACATTGTATAAATCTCTCATGTGATATTTTCTTTATTTATATAAATCCAACCAATTCTGTATACAATCCAACAAATTCTGTATACTCTATGTATACAATTCATCCAATTCTGTATACAAATATTTTCTTTACTTTTTAGCACATTTCCAAAAAAATTTTGAAAAAATGTCCTTATTTGTGTCACTCTGTCCGTCCGTCCGTCTGTTCTACACCGTTGATAGAGAAAACAAATTTTAACCATGGGTAGGTCTCATAAAAAAAATAATTTTGTGGAACAACTTTTTCATGTAGCCCCCCTCCCCCATTACGGAGCTACAACCCCTCAAACTTTGAAAAAGCCCTATTTTTAAATACATATATCTTATGTTCTGCTTAAGATTTTTTCAATCTGAAAACGTCATTCGACAGGTATTTCTTTTATCTTTGTAAATTAATATCAAAATTATACAATTTTTTTAAATTTAGTATTTAAATTTACCGTTATGTGAAAACCAAATTTTGCATGATTTTTCTACTTTCATAACTCCGGCACGCTTTTAGATAGAGCCTTGAAATTTTGAGGCAAGAAAGAACTTTTAGAAATAGTATAAGTTTCCTCAGAAAATTTTTTGCTAACACCTCCTCTTTAAGAGTTATTACGCCTCAAATTTTTCTTCGGCAAGACATGAAAATTAAAGCTTCAATAATATATTTTTACGTGTGTTAACGGCTTTTCTTAGTTATATAGGATTACGGACTTACGGCCCTTCAAAATTTCAAAAATGTCCTATTTTCACATTTTTTCTTATTACATGAAATTTTCAAATTTTTGTGTAAGTCACACTTCTAAACAGTTTGTATTGAGTTTTGGAAATGTGCGCTTTTAAAAACCGTTGGTTTACATTCTATCTTGTTTTTATTATGTTGAACAAAGTGAATTGATTAAAACATCATGCACTGACGAACAAAATACAACATAAAAACCAATACCAAAAAAAAACAGAAAACAAAAATTGCTATAATTCTTTTTAGAACGTTATAAATAACATCAATACAACATAAAAATAGTAGTTATTTTTATCATTTTAAAAACTCTCTTTTTATTTTTCAAATATATGATCAACATCAGACACATTTGTAATACATTAAACTCTTGACATTTGTTATAATAAAATATCCTTTTTATTACCATCTCCCCTTTTCATTTTTCTAGGTATGACAAAAAAATTTTAAAATTATGTTCTAAGAGATATTGATGTTAACGATATATTTTGTTAATATAAAATGAATAAATAAATGAATAAAAAAACATTTACTAATATCTTTTTTCTCTTTTACTCTTTAATTTTTCTTCTTTTTTTTTATATTTATGTAATTTTTGTAAACAACAATAAATTATAGTGAAAGTATCAGACTTACAACGCATTCACATGATGTTGAATCATGGCCATATCTGCAATATGCTCAATTTACACCATTGGGAAGTGCAATAATTATGATCTATAATTCTGATATATATTATACACAAGGACCCCGTTCAAAACATATTTATCGTGTTACAAAAGATGCAATACCTGGTATTATAACAAATGGTGTACCTGATTGGTTATATGAAGGTAAGTTTATTCAATTATTATTCGTTTATTATATCAATAATTTAAAATGTAAATAGAACAGAATGAAACTGAAAATAGGCAATGTGTTATTTTAATATATGAAAATATGGGGTGTCAGGCAAAGACACACTCCATCGGCAACGAAACATTTCCCAAACCTTAATAACTTAAAATTATATATGGCGCAACTGAAAATGTTTTTAGTGATAATTAATTATATTTAAAGTTTTTATCACTATAATTACTTATTTTCATTAAATATGATATATATTTTCATTTCTGGGAACGGAAAAAATTTTATTCAAAATATTCAATTTCGAAAATACGTCATTTACCATCTTTCATAAAAATAGTTTTTTTTATAGTTTCTTTCTACGCTAATAAAAGAGTAAAAATTTCAAAAAACCATAAGATTTTTATATTGACTAAGGAAATAAAACCCTTAACTACCCACAAAGTATATTGCCAAGATGATAGGGATAGGAAAAGATAGAACACGGTTGCGGAAATTTTGAATTGTATGTGGCTCTATATGAGACAATCAATATAAGGAAATGAAACTCTTAACTACCCACGAAGTATGGTGCCAAGATGGTAGTGATAGGAAAAGATAGAACACGGTTGTGGAAATTTTGAATTGTGTGTGGCTCTATATGGGACAATAAATCCACCTATTTTATATTATTACTAGTGCGCTAAAAGTAACAAAACCAACATTAAACTTTTAGATTTAATTCGGGGTATCCTTACTAAAACAGAAGTAATGTTGCATATTTATATTATGAATAGCCTGAAAGTATGCAATCCTTTCTAATAAAATTATTTAAAAGTTTATTAGTTAAAAATACTTAGGGGGGCTTCGGTAGCCTAGTGGGTAGGCGTGTGGCGTATTAACCGAAGGAGTGCGGGTTCGATCCCTGCACAGGTCGTAAGTGTTTTTTTTCTTTACCCCCTTACGACCAAATATAATGTAAATATATAGTATATAATATAAACAAAATAAATAATATTAGTATATAATTTAATAATAGTATAAAAACCTATAATGGCCTTAGTAGCCGATGGTTCAATAATATTGCATTACATTTATGTATGTAATATTAATATAAATAAATAAATAAAATAAAAAAAATACTTAGCAAAACTTTCGTTAGAATATAATTTATAACAGTTTAGATTTTCATAATAATAAAATCAAATTTAATAATACAGATTTAATAGTATTACAAAAATTAAACCGAAGTAGTACTAAGAAAAATTAAATTTAAAAATTCACTCGAATCGGGTAAAAAGTTAAAAATATTAGGGGCTTCGGTAGCTTAGTGGGTAGTATAATTTAATAATAGTATAAAAAAACCTATAATTGCCTTAGTAGCCGATAAGGAATTTATAAATTAATTTAAAACGAATTATATTTTTTAAAAGATATAAAAAAAAAGCTGGATTTACTTGATCTGTGAAACTTTGAATCTCCTCTCCATCGACATAATTATATTTGTTTCTGTTAGTAGAGTTTTAATACAATTCAACTAACGGAATTGATTTCGGTACAGTTTCATCAACAAACAGATGGTTTCGTTACAAATTTTTTTATAGAAAAGTGCTTATATTTCCTTAATACATAAAATATTGTCAATAATATTTAATTAATACATACTATTACTTGTCACCCTACAGACTAAAGGAAAATACTTGAATACAGTCGTAGACATTTTTATTGTTTGTTTAATTTATATTTGTGGTACTTGGTTCACCAAAACTGGACAGCATAATAGATATGGCTCGAATACACAAAATAAAGCTCTGAATATAAAATTAAGTGCAATTCGATATGATTTAAATGTAAAATGCAATAGAAGTTCGCCTTTAATATAGAAGGGTACTAAAAATATTTTATTTGTATTATATAATTCGACTTGTTACTCGGTACTGTAATTTGATGAATTTTCTTGATATTATACATTTTAGTTATCATATCAAAATGAAAATTGTACAAAAAAAAAAAAAAAAATTTTAATATTAATATTAATTAGTTTAAAGTTTTCCAATTAAATATAAAAATTAAGTTTTCTGAAAACTGAAAATTAATATTTTATTACTCTCAAAACGTATTACTACAAAAGTTAATAGTCATTTAACTTTTAATATAATTTTTGTGTATTTTGGTCCATTAATTTTCACAAAAAAAAAAAAAAAAAACAAAAAACCATTATTACAGATTCAAAAACTTGAAATTGAAAAACAAAAACTATGATAAATCATAATTTCAATTTTAACTTTATGAAAAATCAAAAAAAAAATCAATGTTCTGTCGCGCTTTTGTTTTCATGTTATTTTAACGTCATGTTTAATCAACTTAACTGACATATTCATTCAGTTGACAACGAAAACGTAAACAGTTGACAAAGTAAATAAAAAAAGAAATCATTTTTTTTTTTTTTGTTTTCTCTTTCTGTTAATTGAAGAGAAAAAAGCAAATTTTTGTTTTTTTTTTTTCGGCTAAAAACAAACAAAAACTTTTTTTGTTTTTGTCTCTTGCTCTTTTCTTCTTTAACCATACTTTAAAGTTAAATTTTAAAGGAATGTTTTTTTAGTAAATGGGTTCCCTAGAAATTTTGAAAAAATGGAAATTCTTTTCCACTTTATGTAAATTTTATATTAGACTAACTATTCTTCAATAAGACAGCCTAGCTCCGAGAGTTAAATGTTTGAATAACGTAAAGATTGACAACTAAAATTTTTAAATTTGAGAAAAACTTGTAAAATATTTTGGATAAATTGACTTGAATTTCCAAAATTTCGCCACAAAATACATTTTTCCTACTTCTTCAAAGTATTCATTGACTCTTCAAAATAAGTTTTTGAGAATTCATCGTGGTTTTACTTTTATATACAAAATAAGAGCAGACTAATATTTGATCTACTATTCTAGTTGTTGAGTGCGATTTTGCTAAAAATCTATTACGAACCTTTAAATTTTTTTTTATATTGAATTTATTCCACTTCTTACAAAGAATAAATGATCTTAATAGGTGAAATAATCTACCTAATGTTATCACAATTTTGTTGAAACTTAGATCTAATTAATTTGTCTAAACGAATGTGTCAAAAAATTTTATCAATTTAAATCTAAATTCATTTTTAATATTGTCAATTATTTCAATATATTGCCTTTTCATTCTACTATAATAACTTTCGTTGGTTGTGCTGAAAACTTTAACAATATATTATATATGTACATATGTATATATATTATTTATTTATTAAATAATGTTCTATTTACAAAACAAAAGTTTATTTCTTTTTAATTTGTTTTAAAAATTTTTTTTTTTTTGTGTTCATTGTTTTATTATACTTTCTATTTCTAATTTTAACAATTCTTTTCTTTTCTTTAGTTTTTCCTATTTCAATTTTATTTATCCAATAATTTTTTTTTTTTTTTATGTATTTTATTGTTATTTGTGATCTACACGACATCACCATAAACCAAACAATCCATGTAATATAATAAAAAACAATGTAATAGAGGAAGTTTTAGAATCGAATCATGCAATTTGGATGTCAGATGATGGCCACCAAATGTTATATGCTACCTTTAATGATAGTCTAGTTGAGGAACAACATTTTGCATGGTATGGTACACATCAACAATATAATAATGGTTTAAGTGGTAGTATAAATAGTGGAAGTGGTAGTAGTAGAACTGCTGGAAGTAGCAGTAGTATTGGTGGTGGTAGTAGTAGTTCTAGTGGAAGTGATGCACCACTTTATCCAGAAATTAAATCTTTAAGGTTTGTATTAATATTATTATTATATTAAAAAAAAAAAAATTAATTTTTTTCTTTTGTAAACAAAAAAGAAGAAAAAAAAAATTTTTTATTTTTTTCTTATGTTGCTGTTAAATAAAATGTTTAGTTTTAAATCGCCTGAAGAAAAGGATTTTTGTTATATTGTTGTAAAGTATATTTAAAGACAAAGGGGAAGTTTTGTAAATTTTTATTTCTCAGTTTTTTTTTGTGTTTTTTATTTTTTTATTTTTGTTTTATTGACAATTTGAAAGATTTTATCGAACTAACTGTAAACAATGAAAAACTTAAATAAAACAAAAAGGATTTCGATAAGGGATTTTTCTATTTAAAAAAAAAAAAAAAAAGAATAAAAATATTTTTTTTTTTTAAACCAAATTTTATTTTCCAAAACAAAGAATTGAAAATGAAAAATTGTTTTTTTTTTTTTTGAAATTGTATATTGTAAGTAAAAGTACATAATAGTTTTGAATGAAATTTTCAAATAACTGAAAGTTTTTTGAAGGTACACAATAAAAAGAAAAATAATATTTAGGAAAGAAATTTTAAAGCAGATCAGCAAACATTAGTTATTTAAACTTTTTTTTTTTTTCAATTTTTTAGACTAGAAAATTTTTTTTTTTGTTAAAAAGAACCAGGAAGGATACGAAAATATTTAAAAAAAATGATTTTAGATTAGTTAAATTTTTTGTTTCGTATTAAAGTAGATTTTCTTTTAAATTTGTAACGATTAAGAATTTTTTTTATCTATTCAATTTTTTCATTGAACGAAATACAAATAAAAGAGTAGAACAAGTGTAATCGTAAATGTTAGTTTGTCTTAGAAATAAAATCTGATTTGATGTAAAAATTTTACTCTTTATTAGTTAATTTCACTTTATAGTTAATTACACAATTAACACACCCAATGCATAGAAAATATTTTTTATTTAGGAAAAAAATTTGTAATAAAGGCTTTAATTATCTCCAGTAGAAAATCATAATTAGGAAATCAAATATTAGTAGATCAAATATTGAGAAAACAAAAAGTACAATAGGTTTTCTCGAGTTTAATTAGAAAGAAAATTCAGAATTGGGGTGGAATGGACTGGAAGCTGTTGTCTTAACTACATTCTTTAGCAATAAATCTAGCAGAAATTCGATAGTAATGTGTGTTTGTATGACATAAAAAGAGAGGTCTAAAAATTTCCTTTGTGAACATATGTGTTTTTTTCATATCTAAGAACTTATGTTTTAGCTTGAATGTTTTAGCTCAATGTTGATCTATATTCACATTGAAGCTAAATGTATCTGGCATTACAGAAAAATGTTTAAAATAAATTTATAATCTGAAAAAAATATATATGTTTGGCAAGAGCATTTTTAGGCATTTATTTATTATTTTTTGTTATAAATGCTTATGGAGTAATCTTAGACCTTTAATATTTAAAATATCGTCAGCGTCCTTAATTATGTTTGTGGCAACTGATTCTAGACAGAATTTCACTAAATGAACCAATGTATCTGTATTAAAAGAAATCAGATATGGTAAATAAAAATAAATTTACTTCAACATTTTACAACTGCAATAGTTCAAAAAAAATAATCCAATGTCCATTACATAATTAAATTATAATTTTTATTAAAAAGTTGTGAAGAAAGTTAAGATAATCAAAATTTCAGCTCTTCTTAAAAGTTTTTATAAAGTAACTTAAGTCGATTTCATTAATGATCTTAAGTTAATTATTTTAATTTTTTTTTCATTTCAATTTTGCTTTTAATTTATATTTTATTAAATGTCTGTAATTATACTTAGCTTTTAAGATTATTTTTTAAAAGTCAAAAGAGTATAATTAAAAAAAGAAATTCAATATAAATGATATATTGATATAATTTTCATTTTAATCCCATATTTAAGAAGTGAATTAAATTATAAGTGAATAATAAACGGGTGGGTCCTTTGAATATATGAGTACATATTTAACATAAAAATCTTATAATCTGGTAACAATCAACATTATTATTATGTTTACTTCTTATTATAAGCTCTAGAGATTTTCAATTTTATTATAATTTCATTATTTTAATTTTTTTTTTTTTTTGTTTTGCATAACAAAAGGAAGTGTTAGATTTTTCTTTTTTCTTTAACACAGCTTAGTATATAGTAACTATATTTCAAGTCAGCCCGACGTTAATTTTTATTTCCAAAGGTAATTTATAAGATATAGAAAAGGAAAATGGGTACAGTAACATTTTATAGAATTCGATTAAGAATGATGTTTGTTATTTTTTTTGTTACCACAGAATCTAATGAAAGATTTTCTCTACTTTAATATAGAGTTTAATGTTTATTCTGGTGATTCATTCATTTATTCTTTTATTATCCTGAGCCCTTTAATAATAATAATATTCTTCCTATTTTTTTGTTTTTTTTTTATTTTTTTTCGTTTTTTAATATCTTTTTTATGCAATAAGATGATGTAAATGAAGATGATGATAACGATGATGAGCTTTATTGCGCTTGACTTCAATTCTTCTAAAAAGTATTGTACATATTGTGAAAGAAAATCATGTCATCAAAAAGACATTACTAAAGTCTTTATTACTCTTCTATCTTTTTCTAAATTTTTTTTTTTTTTTTGTGTTATTCCTATTATCATGTAATTTTTTTTTTCTTATTATTTGTGGAACAAAAAGGTAGGCTTGGGGGGCTGAAATAAAGTTCCTGTTTTGAATTTAGAATAGAAATATTAAAAGGAAAAAAATTATGAAAAAATAAAAAAATGAAAAGTTGAGAATTGTTGGGTTGGGCAGGACATGTCAAAGATTTTTTTAGTTGAGAAAGTGTGTATATAAACAGTTATGAATAATAGATGAAATTTGCTTTAAGAGAACTTGTTGCACTATTAACATCCTTTTAAATTTTTTTCTTTGTTTTAAAATATAACACTTTTGGAATAATAATTCAAAATATAAACTGGTTACTAGGCAACTATAATAGATGGAATGATGGAAAAAAATTTATTTTGTTACCTGTAAATTGGTACAAAACGGGAATGCATTTTAATAAAATTAACAGTAACCAGAAAAAAAAAAAAGAAATTTTTCTGAATGAATAGTTAATAAGTTTTTAATTGAATATTAAATAATTTGGTTTTATAATTAAGATATATAATGTTGTATGAACTTATCGAATAATTGAATTTATATTATGTATATAGATGGGGGTAGTTAATAATTATTCTTTTTTTTCTACAACGAAAAAAGTTTTTATTATAGAATATTCGAAAATGATTCCAATTCTAAACACTTTAAAGAATAAATTTTTATGACATGATAAAATGCAATAATTTTATTTCTATGGATGACTCATTATATTCTAATTTAATAGACTTTTTCTGGTTTAATATTGTTTATTTAACGAAGACACCTGCAAGGTACATCGATGAATAAAATTCTTAGATACTAAGCAAGTTTAGTGCTGTAATTATTTTCAAAAATACATAGACTTGAATTTATTGAAAAATTAAATATTACCCCCTTTTTTACGCGCTAGCCAAATTCTAGAAAAGGATTCCTTTGTACATTGATATGGTGTAAAATGAGTGAGGAAGAGTGGAAACATAATTGGGGAAAAGGGAGGAATTGTAAAGATAAAATGGATACTAACTTGAAAAGTTTCTTTTTAAATAAATGCAAAATGTAAAATAGAGTATGGCCAACAGAGGGGAATACATTTGTTGGTAGCATGTTCCAGATTCTAGTAGGACTTCACAATAAATATTACGATTAATTAAATATGATCAAAAAAGATTTGTTAACAAAACCTGGTTAGCTAAATTTAAATCAAAATATGTACATACAAGTCATAAATTCTTAAAAAAAAAGATGTAAATAACGTCCCAAATTAGGTTTCCTTAAATATTAATAAATTTAGATTCAGTAAAATGAAACAAAACGATATATACTATTATTTTTAAACCAAGTCACATCAAAAACTAAATTTGTCATGTACTAATAAAAATAAACTTTCCAAAATAATTTCGAACAATAAATGAAAACTAAATTGTTTTATGGCACTTTACTATCTTAAATTTTTGTATCCTTTGTTTTATTTATTTTCGTTTTCATTAAATTCTTTTCCAGAATCTTAAGCTAATTTGTGAAGTGCTAAAAAAAAACCATGATGACAACAATAATATATAATAAAAAGAAAATTGTCCTTCATGCAATCCAATCCTTAGAGTTCCTTTCAAAAAATAAATAAGTAAATTCACTTTTTAAAATTCAAATCATGAAAAACTGTTCCAGAAGTAAAATAAAGAAAATAAAAATCGGTAGAAGTGTCATAAAATCAATTCGTAACAATAACAATAACAAAAACAAAACAACAAAAACAATATCACAATATTACCATCAACTCATATTATTTTACATTTTACATCTTTTTCAAACACACACATATATATACAATAAAACATACAACAAAACGTACTTCTTTTATCTGCTACAAGAAAGATATTTGTAGTGATTCCTTGATTTTTTTTCAAGGATAAATGCTATAAAAAAAAAATACAACATTATGAGAGATACAAAATAGGGAAAAAAAGGAAAATCAATAAAACTTAAAATTTTACTTTAGTTACCTTCGTAAAAAAAAAAAAAAAAAACAGTCCCGGATAAAGAACAACAAAAAACCAAACAGGACGAAGTATACATTTTTTTTAAACAATCAAAAAAGAGTTGAAATTTTATAACATTCATGTTAGAAAAGTTGTTAAGAGGTTTTTTATTTGGTAAGTAAATATTATTATTTTTGATAAACGAAAGTTTTCATCTCAAACACAACAATTCTCTCACGATTTTCAACAATTCTTGTTTTAATATAATACTTATTTTACAAATTCGTATTCAAGAAAGTCAAAAATAAATTCTGGTTAATTTTTATTATTGTTTAAAGAAAATTTGTGATTACAATTTTCATTTGAAAAAAAAAAAAAACTCTAAGTTAAACATCAAAAGAAAAGATTTATAACAATTTTAATTTATGATAAATATAAAATTATTTAAAACGTAAAAATTAAGTTATAAGTAGTATAATATAAATGCAATAAAAATAATTAAGTTTCTAGTATTTTGTAAATTATTTTGAGTTTTCATCAACTCATATATAAGTCAAAAATAATGATTTAAATTCGGTATAATTCATTCGTTTGATTTAGAGCTAATATGGAAACAAAGTGTTTTAAGAACAGACTTTCTGAAGAGACTCAGTCTCTCAATGTGATTCACATTCTGAATCTTCTGCTGAGAAAGTAATACTTCTGTGATATTTTTGAGATTTGAAGTCGATTTGTTTTTTCTCATTGCACTATTAGTTAAAATATTAGTATTTTGCTTTAGTATATCATTGACATTACTTAAGCAAAAATTTTATAGTGTAGGATATTTAACATATAGAAGAAATAGTTATATGTACTTATCTTTTACAACTTTTATTTATTGCAATGACATGGTCTTAAAATATAAGAACATTTAAACTAATAGAACGTACAATTTACGATTGAATTTATTTATACTTTTTTCAATTTTTGGGGGATATGTTAAATCCAAACAGTTGTTTTTTAAAAAATAAATTCGTCAAAAACCTTATACTATACTATAAAAAAACTTTCTTATTTAATTTTTTTTTACGAAATGGAAAATGCGTTAAAATAAAAAAAATTAACCAAACAAAAAAAAAATAAAACTACCTACTCAAATATATATATATATATATATATATATATATATATATATTTATTTGTACTGACTTATTTTGCCTATTCTTCAAAAGTCTATAGAAATCGGAATCTTTTGTTTTAATCCTTTAAAATTTTGCTTTATCCTTTAAATTAAAAATCAACAGTATTTACATAATAACAGTTTTGTATTTCCGACACAAAGAAAAAATGGTTACGAAAAAAGAAAAGCTATTTTTTATTCAAATAAAAATATTCTTATCTCTTTTTGTAAAACGGTTAAAAGAAAATTGTGGAAAAAACAAAAATCTTTTAAGAAATGTAAACCACAAAAAATAACAAAAATATTTTTCTTTTTTAAATTCGAATTTTTACATATTTTTAACTAATACTCGAATAACTAACTAGGAGAATAAATCCATCTTAAAATTTTCCCGTGATGGGGAAAAATATTTACAAATCATTGCAAATGTTTTTTTCTAATATTGTTAAGTATATGACACAAAAAAAAAAATTTCAAAACTACAAAATCTCTAAAGAGATTAACACTTAAATTAATATTTATCCCTTTTCTTTCATATTTTGTTTTTTTTTTAAATAAAAGAAAAATATCGTTATTATTATTTTGATATTTTTTTTTATAAATTGAATTTTCTTTTTTTAAAAACAAGATAAAACCTTTAAAAACTCACTCTTCAGTAAAAGAACAAAAATAAAAACCAAAAAATTGAAACATAAAAATAAAATGTTCTGACATGTTTTTTACATTTTCAAAATTAATGGAACAATACCATATCGAAATAACATACATTTATATATCGTATATATGTGAATATATAATATAATATATAAGGTATAAGGTATAAAACAAAAAAAAAGTAAATTTAGGATTTAAAATAATGTCAAACCTTATTTATGAAAACAAAAAAATTAAAATTAACAAGAATAATATTTCAAAAAAAAATTATTGTAGGTGGATTAGTCACAAATTTATTTGTATCCAAAATATAATTTTGCATATCTTTAGGTAAAAATTATGAATTATGAAATATACTTGGTATGAAAAAAATGTGTAGGAAGTACAAAATAATGGAAGAGGAGGTGAAACTAATTTTCCATGATCAAAGAACCGTGACCGTTTTCAAGATAATTGAATAAAAAGATTTCTTATAAATAACGAGGGAAAAAAATTAAATTTTTTCTTGAAAAATTCATCGTAGTAAAATAAATTTATATATATCTTGAAAATGGATAGTATTACGGAAAAACCTATGATATTATTATGAATTATGTAAAATAAGCAAAAAATAAGAGAATATTTCTACTGAACACCAAATGAAAAATTATTATAATATTTATGTTGGTCATTCGTTCATTCAATCTTGCTAGTTCGTATTCTACCTCTTAATATTGCCTTAAAAATAACAAGAAAGTTAATGGTACGTCATTAGTCCTAAAACCGTCATCATCAGTCATAGTACGAGAAAAATTAAACAAAGGTAAACAAAAAAAAAATTAGGAATATTTTGTCGTACTTATGTCATTCTTGATTTAGTACTTATGACTTTCAAACTTTAATGCTAGAGAAGCTATAATTGTAATTTTCTAAAATTCGGTCATATATTGCCGCTTCAAAGGAGGGTTTTTATTTTCTTTTTCTAGAAAATCTTAAAATAATTAAGAGGAATAAATGCCTTGTGATTAGAATAATGTAAGTACGAAAAATAAATAGAAGAAATTTTATGATGGTACGCTTTTTGCAGAAAACTATATATTCATTTATATTCAAGTTTATGAGAGATTCTGAATTAGAATAGATTTTATAGTTATTAAAATATCAGTGTGCCAATTATTTGTCCAGTGGGTTAGCCTCACTATTTTAAGAATACATTTTTTATCAAAATGCTCCAGGTATAATAATAAAAATTATTTAGTTTTGATAAAAAGTAGTAAAACAATGTGTTATTGAAAATTGCAGTATATTGAATTACAAAGAAATATTTTTTTTATAATAAAAATAACCTCGGTGGCATTGTAAGCACCGAAGGAGTGTGGGTTCGAATTTCATACACGTTGTAAGAATAATTCCTTTTTACACCATTTACCAAGCCTGAAAAAAAGGCTGTGTAATTTCTTTCTCACATTTATGTGGCAGGGGAATAAACTAAAAAAATAAAGTTCGATTTTTTTCGTTTTACATTTATTTCCATTCCAAAACGGTAATATAGTGCTGAATTTAAAAAATTTCGATTTTAATTTTATTTCCCTTTCGAAAAAGAACCTTATTTAAAATTTTATTTATATTTTTATAAGAATAAATTTTTTGAGGATAAATTAATTAAAAAATTTTTAAAAAACGACTGTTTGGATTTAACATATCCCCCAAAAATTGAATAAAGTTTAAATTAAATTATTTTCAAGATTTTTAAAATAATATCATATCTTTTTAACATCAGGAGGAAAAATTTTTCTTAATTGATAGTAAGTAATTTCTCAAGGGAGCTCTACAAATGCTTTATCTCCTACCTTTTGTTTTATTAATATCTAGTTTTTTAAAATCTCGTTTCTTAAAATTTCGTTTTATCAAAATGTCGTTTTATTAAAATCTCGTTTTTAAAATCTCGGTAAATCTGTATTTTGTTTAGAAAATAGAGAAGAAATAATAAATCGTAATTTTTAATTTTTATTGAATAATAGGCGGAATTTTTGAGTTGGATTCAAAATCAGGGTTTCAATAATTGAAAATGAACCTATATGAAATGGTTTTGTTTTGAAATATATTGGAAAAAAATAATTCCGTGAGATTTTATGGTTGGATTCAAAATCAGGGTTCCAATAATTGGTTTAGCGTCGGTTTAGGGGCGACATCCCCTACTACTGATATGATATCCCTGATATCCATAACTTTCTTGTTAAAATTGTAGTAAAAATTAAAAAAAAAGAGATTTTGATAAAAGGAGATTTTAAGAAAGAAGATTTTAAAAATTTTGAGATACGAGCATTCGTACTTAACCCATTTCTCAAGATATTTTCAAGATTATTATAAAATTTTGTTATAAATATTTTAAAAATATATAATTTCTTTTTTTTTTGTTACTTAAGATATTTAACCTTATACAATTTATCTTAAATATCACTTAAGTGCTTTATATTAAACAAACATCAATTTCTTAAAAACAAAAACGAAAAGTTTACTGTACATATCATATTTTATATTTTATCTATTCTTAAAATAACCACTATAATTGCATTTTATGTAATTGAAACCAAAATTGAAATGGACCTCCATTGATTGAATGAATTTACAATACGAATAAAAAGTCAATACAATTCAACAAAAACGGAAGGGATACACTTTCATTTGTTTTATGGTAAAGTAATTTTTGTAATTTAATCATCAGCACAAATGTAAAAAATGTGAAATTATTAATGGATGTGGTAAATAAAAATGGCAAAGTTTTAGTTTTTTTTTATTTGAAAAAAAAAAAAAAAAAATGAATCATAAAAATATAACTTTGGTACAAAGTAAAATTTTTTGATTGCATTATTATTAAATCAAATTTTGCAGTTCAAATAAAAATAAAATATAAATATATTTTTTAAAAAATTTAATTAAAAGTTTTAATTTAATTCGGAACTTTTTCGGAAAAAAAAAAAAAAAACAAAACCTCTTGGTAAATTATTGAAAATTTCTTTTTTACTTTATTTTAATAATTTTTTTTGTTTTTATAAAATTCTCTTAAAACAAATACAAAATTTTGAAGTTTTTAAATTTATAAAGTTTTTAAAAATTTATTATTTATTATTTATAAAAAAAAAAAAATATTCTCCTTATAACGAAAAAATAGTTAATAATAAAAACTTTTGTTAAATTATTTTAAAAATTTATGACATTTTCATTTGCAAGCAAAATATGCTGGTAACAAGAAAATTAATTTCTATAAAAGTTTATACAAATATGGGTTTAGATTTTTTTATATGCACATCCTTAAAATTAAATAAAATATTTGCCCAATTAGTCTATTGAATAGGTACTATTGGAAAAATTTTTCTTCAGACTAAATTCGAAAATTTCTTAAAAATTAAAAATATTCTAGTTAACGAACATTTTGATTTTAGGGGAAAACATTTTACATCTCATCAAGTTTGTAGAATTAATATAATTAGTCTTCATCAAAAAGAATCTTCAACTTAAAAATTCAAAAATTCTGTAGGCATGATTACGAAAATTTATATTCATCTTTATACAAAGTTATTTCTCTAAGGGGAAAATTAAAATAAATTACCAAAAAAACAAAAACGATATTCTTCACTAAAACGAGAAAATTTGGGATTCTGAAAGAATCATATATCTTGGCATTTACATTGATAAGAAATTAACATTTAAACCTCATCTTTTAAAAATCATAGAAAAAGCTAACTTGATCATCTGCATGTTTTATCTATATTAATTTATGGTAGAACAATTCTAAACACATATAATAAACTGCTCATTTTTAAAACAATATTTCGCATAAAAATTAAATTTTTGTTTGTTTTTTTTTTTTCTGGTTACAAAAAAAATTGTTTCAGATTCGGTATTAGCCCTTTTCGTTGTTTTTTTCTTAGAAAAAAATCGTATGGATATCGTTTAAATAATACACTTCAAAAACAATCTCCTCCTTAGAGATTAAGAATATTAGTTCGAGTACAGTTTTAAAATTTTAGTTTTTTAATTAAAAAAATTTAGATATTGCGCCCTACAATATTTAGTATTATGGGTTTTTTTTTTAGGAAAATATAATATTTTTAATGGGCGAATAAATCGTTATATAACCGACTTTCATGTCATATAACCGAGTCAATTTAAATTAGAAAGATTTTAAACTGAATTTCTTCAACAAATTAAATTTCTAAATTAAATAAAATATAGTTTTATTAGCACATTTCAAAAAAAAATTTGAAAAAATGTGCTTATTAGTTTCACTCTGTCCGTCCGTCCGTCCGTCCGTCTGTTTATAAAACTTCTACACCGTTAAAGATAGAGAAAAAAACCAACCATGGGTAGGTCATTTTAACGATGGGTAGGTCTCATAAAAAAAATAATCTTGTGGAACAACTTTTTCATGTAGCCTCACGCATTACGGAGCTACAGCCCCTCAAACTTTGAAAAAGCCCTATTTTTAAATACATATATCTTATGTTCTGCTTAAGATTTTTTCAATATGAAAACGCCATTCGACAGGTATTTTTTTTACCTTTCTAAATCAATATCAAAATTGTATATAAATTTTAAATTTAGTATTTAAATTTACCGTTATGTGAAAACCAAATTTTGCATGATTTTTCTACTTTCATAACTCCGGCACGCTTCTAGATAGAGACTTGAAATTTTGAAGCAAGAAAGAACTTTTAGAATTAGTATAAGTTTGCTCAGAAATTTTTTTTCGATCACCCCCTGTTTATGAGCTATTAGGGCTTAAAAATTGAAAATTTGCTATTTTTAAACACCTGTAACTTAGACACCTGTACACATTTTACTTCCGCAAGATATAAAAATTAAAGCTACAGTAATATATTTTTACGTGTGTTAAAGGTATATTTTAGTTGTAGAGGGTTCCAAAGTTACAGCTCTTCAAAATTGCGAAAAAGCCCCATTTTCAGATGTATATATCTCAGGCTCTGCGTAATAGTTTTGCAATCTAAAACCGCCAGAAGATCGAAAATTTTATTATCTATATAAAACAGTATCAAAATTATGAAATATTTTGTAATTTACTATTTAAATTTACCGTTATGTAAAAACACATTTTGCATGAAATTTCTTTTTTCATAACTCCGGCACGCCATAGCACGCCAACTCCGGCCGGCATAGGAACCTGAAATTTTGAGACAAGAAGGAACTTTTAGAATTAGTATAAGTTTCCTCAGAAAATTTTTTGGTAGCGCCCCCTTTTTAAGAGTTATTACACCTCAAAAATTGAAAATTTGCTATTTTTAGACACCTGTAACTTAGGCACCTGTAAAAATTTTTCTTCGGCAAGACATGGAAATTAAAGGATCAATAATATATTTTTACGTGTATTAACGGCTTTCTTTAGTTATATAGGATTGCGGACTTACACCCCCTCAAAATTTCAAAAATGTCCTATTTTCACATTTTTTCTTATTACATGAAATTTTAAAATTTTTGTGCAAGTCACAAATTCTAAACAGTTTGCATTGTCTTTTGGGAATGTGCGCTTTTAAAAACCGATGGTTTACATTCGACCTTGTTGATTTTGGCCTTAAAAATGTTTTAATTTAAAATTGTTGTATATGCATTTGAAAAAATTAAAGATCCAAAAAGGATTCAATTTGTCTGGTTCAAATGATCATCCTTCAGTTCTATTAAAATATTGTTACTAACAGTTTTAAGTCAAATTTATTTAATTTTATTTTTAAAAAGAAAAATATAAATCACCATACTTATATTTAGTAACATTTAGTAAAAGATTTCCAAATCTTTACATTTTTCAAGTTTTCTCAAATGTTCTTAAATATTATTTTTGACAATTTGGAAAAAAAAAAATTAATGAAACTGTTTTTTGTCTAGATTTGTGTAGATTTTGTGTTTTGTCTACATTGGTTTGTTGTGTAGATTTTTCTCTTACTCACAAAATGCAAAGTAATATTTTAAATAAAAAAAAAAAAAAATATTAAAAAGTAGAAAATAAAATTTTGCAAAATTATTTTGTTCAAATCAAAGTTTTCTTAAAAATATTTATTTCAATATAAAGTCTGCGAAACCAAAAATAAATAGTTGGAGGCGATATTTTAAAAATTTGATTTAAGGTATGCGTATTATTTCCTTCCTCTACCTCTTTTTTATTGATTTCACAGAAAATTTTTTAGGAATCTAACAAAATATTAACTACATACGTTTCTGACCATTGGTTTTTAGGTTATAGCTGTTAGTTTGACTTCATAATTTTGTATTATTATTCCGTATAATTTTATTTTTTTCTCAAATTAGAAATAGATAATTTTGTTAATATCATCAACTTCTCCTAATTTTACCAACTACATACATTTATATATAATATTGTAGGTATTTTTATCATACTAGAAATTTGTATCTGAGATTTTGGCAAATATGTATTACTCCGATGAGTAGAAAGCTGAAAAAAAAATTTCGGCGTGATGTCTGTCTGTTGCGTGTATGTGGGTATGACTGTGGGCACGTGTACAGACTAAACAACCCATCGGAATTTTTAAAATTTCATATTTAAGGTTTTGACGTAAATGTCTGGGATTGACAAGTTTTCGGACAATCGTAAGTGGTAGTTTACTAGTGTAATTTTTAAGTTGTTTACCAATGTGTCGTAACAGAAAAATATTATGGGAAAAATTATTAAGAAAATATTGTTACACATGTAAAGAGCAACAACTTTGGCATAGAACATTTTTTGATTCGACTAACTTTTAGTTTTATTTAATTTAGCATATATTTTTTTAAGTCCAAATTTTATGCATATTACAACACGCCATTATATGAATTATATGAACGCATATTGTGCATTATGCTTTTCCTGTAATGTGGTCGGTTCTGTGGTGGGCACAGCTGATTTTTTTTTGTTATAATTATATTAAAATCATGTATCTCCACTGCACTATGGCAAATAAACTGTGCGCAAAATTTAAAGTCTCTATAACTGAACAAAAAGTGTGTATCTACAATGATTTTCGAAGTTAATAAAGTTAATAAAAAATTGTTTACATTATTACATTATTTTACTAACTTCTAAATCAGTAAAATCGAACCAAGGAAGTTAAACACTTCATCATTGATTTCATGTATATAAACAAAAATTACACCTACTTTTATTTTAAATTTAAATTAATTTAAAAATTATAGATTATCTAAAAAAAAAAATGAAATTTAATCGACAAAGAAATTTTTGTAAATATGAAAAGGAAAGTTATGTAAATATAACATTTAAGACTTAAGTATAATCTACTTAAATTTTTAGACTAATTTCATAGTAATTATATAGCAATTTACCTTCATCAACAGGAAAAAGAAAATCTTTTACAAGAAAAACATGTTTGAAATATCAAGAAAATTTTTAGTTATGAAAACTTTTTTTTTAAATTTTAAATATCAAAATGTCAAATATTGATACTTATGTATGAATATTGAAAAATTTTATTCAACTAGTAAAATTTTATATAATTTAAAAATAATAAATGTTAATTGTATACATGTATTGTATATATGTATATACTATATTGAGCAACAATTTGAAAAAAACGAATCATAAAAAATCCTTAATTTACATACAGATACTCTTCCATATGTTTCTAAACGTGTTATACATATGAATTTAATTTTTTCTATATACATAAATTCATATTCAGAGTTAGTGTTCCACTTTTATAGAATCCTTTTGACCTGTGATAACTCCTGTGTTACAAAAAATTAAAATTATTCTATTGGTTTCCTTATTATTAGTACAAGTTACATTGTTAAATTAAAGCCTATTATCCTTACAATTTCATTTTTATATAAAACCATAAGACCATAATCTTTTCTGTACATATACTTACATAAGTGTGTATATGTTAAATTACAGTTATGAAAAAATTATAAAAAACGGTTTTTTTTTAAATTTTTGTTACAATATGTAAAAGAATAACTACAACTACTTATATTTGCGTTGTCAGTACCTTATGAATCCCCGTGAATTTAATCAACTAAAAAAACTATCATGATTTTGATAAAATCCGTTATAGTCTAAACATAGGTCCTGTGGTCACGGAAGTGGTAGCAAAACGGTGCTAACGCGCTAATTGTGGTCTTGCCATGGTTGACAGGACTAGCCACGTAAACCAACCAACCAACCATGATTAATCAAATGAAAACTAACTGTTCACCGTATAGAATTATTTAAAGGCAAAAATATATTTAAAACGTCGTGTATATTGCATTAATACCATGGGTCTTACAGTTGCAGCCTGTTATTTATTATGGAACGATACTAAAGCAAATACATCAATTATTAAAAACTATTGGGATTCTTAAACAAGCTTCTCAATCAAACCTTAGAGCATTATTATATTTAAATTTCAAAAAATTTCCAATTAATTTCCGAAAAAACGAAATGTTACAACTGTTTCGGAATGTTACATTTCTATACTTTTCATTTCAGTGCTAATGCTTAAAACAAATTCAAGAATAAAAAATTAGAATATTATCTATCTCTTTCTTAAGCAGATATTCCTTAATTTTGTTTACACTCTAACAAAAAAAAATGTATCCTGGATATTTACCTAATATCTTACTATTACAATATTCAAAAGTTCTTTTTAAGTAAAATCCCTTTTATTTGAATCAAAAAAAAACAAAAATTCATATTAACTTATTTTTTTTTAAATGTCCTTTCAAATCCTTATAAAACGTACCTATACATGTTTGCAATTTTTATAAAAATTATCTTTTTTTTTTTATTTTGTTGCAAATTGCTTTCCGGACTTAACTGGACATTCTAATGCCAATAAAAAAAAAATTTGAATACCAACTTTTCATTATGAATACATAAATAAGGATTTTGATAAAAAGCAAAAAAAAAAAAAAAAAAATAGAAATACTACACACATTCATTAGAAATTAATGTATTCACTTTTTTATATGTTAGTACTTATAAAAATTATTTCCTGAAAGTTACATTTTTCCAAGTCTTTGTGACAGTGTCGGATTGTTGACCACCTCTTTGTTTTTATACCCGTATGAACTATGTTCACCTTATGAACCTTTATACCCGTATGAACGTTTGTGACACCTTAAAGGAGTCGAGCTAGATATAGTGTCAAAGGTATGGATCGGCTCAGAATCGAATTCTGAGTCGATTAAGCCATGTACGTCCATCCCTCCGTCCGCCCGTCCGCACGATAAACCAAAAAATAAAGAAACTAGGAGGCTGAAATATTTTTTACGTCACTTTTGCAAAATTGTTAGTTTTGCTATTTAAATGCAACAATTTCGGTCGGCGGGTTCGAGTAGCTTCCATACAACTTCTTTCTTTATATAGAAATAACTCAGTATCTACTCAAGCTAGGTTTCTAAAATTTTGCAAATGATGATCAAGTTTTATGGCAACAACTTCTGTAAAATTTTGTTGTGGTGGTGGGGCGGGTTCGGGTAGCTGTCATACAACTTATCCGTTTAAATGAGAATAACTCAGTGTCTATTGAAGCTAGGAATCTGAAATTTAGTAAAGAGGTGTCGACTTACATGCCAACAACTTTTGTAAAATCTGGTTGGTCTAGAGCAGCCGGTTCAGGCTTCTTGCACCTCTTGGAACTTAATGAAGCTAGGCGTCTGAAATCTTGCAAATGATGATCAAGTTTTATGGCAACAACTTCTGCAAAATTTGGTTGTGGTGGTGCGATGGGTTCGGGTAGATGCTATATAACTTCTCCGTTTGAATGACAATAACTCAGTGTCTATTGAAGCTCGGTATCTGCAATTTTGTGAAGAGATGTCGAGTTACATGCCAAAAACTTTTGCAAACTTTGGTTGGTCTAGAGCAGCCGGTTCAGGCTTCTTGCACCTCTTGGAACTTAATGAAGCTAGGGGTCTGAAATCTTACAAATGATGATCAAGTTTTAAGGCCACAACTTTTGTCAAATTTGGTTGTCATGGTACGACAGGTTCGGGTAGCTGCCATACAACTTCTCATTTTAAATTAAAATAACTCCGTGTTCGTCCGCACGATAACTCAAAAAATAAAGGAGCTAGAAAGCTGAAATATTTTTTACGTCACTTTTGCAAAATTGTTAGTTTTGCTATTTAAATCAAGCATTTTCGGCCGCCGCGTTCGAGTACCTGCAATACAACTTCTTTCTTAAAATGGAAATAACTCAGTGTTTATTCAAGCTAGGTTTCTGAAATTTTGCAAATGATGATCAAGTTTTATGGCAACAACTTCTGTAAAATTTGGTTGTGGTGGTACGACAGGTTCGGGTAGCTTCCATACAACTCCTCCGTTTAAATGAGAATAATTCAGTGTCTATTACAGCTAGCAATCTGAAATTTAGTGAAAAAGTGTCGAGTTACATGCCAAAAACTTTTGTAAAATTCGATTGCTCGGATTGCTTGGAATTTAATGAATGCTAGGCGCGATAGATTCTGCTAGCTATCGTACAACTCCACAATCTACATAAATATATCTCTGTAATTAACGTCGGTACTAAAACAACTGAATAATTTTGAAAGATGATCAAGTTTTATAGAAACAAGATATATTACGTTCATACGGGTATCCCAGAGTTGACTACGTCTACTCTACTGCACTCTTCCTCGTTTAATAAAACAATTTTTAAATTAATAATATTTAAAAATATTAATTAATATTTAATAAAATTTAATTTTTAAAATCTTTAAACTCAATTTTAACCCATTTGGAAGCGTATTTTCGCGTTTTTAATGAATTTTGGTGTCAAAATATTTTTTTGCACCAAAATTCAATATTTGTATGAAAAATATTAATTTTTAGTAACAAATTGATATCCGTATGAAAAACATGAATTTTAGGTACAAAAAGCATATTTTTTGATATTACAAGGAATTTTTTATAAAATCTTTAAACTCAATTTTAACCCATTTAGAAGCGTATTTTCGCGTTTTTAATTGAATTTTGGTGTCAAAATATTTTTTTCAATAAAATTCAATATTTGTATGAAAAATATTAATTATTAGTAACAAATTGATATCCGTATTAAAAACAAGAATTTTAGGTACAAAAAGCATATTTTTTGATATTATAAGGAATTTTTAATAAAAAAAATAAAATTTAATTTTCAAAATCTTTAAACTCAATTTTAACCCATTTAGAAGCGTATTTTCGCGTTTTTAATTGAATTTCGGTGTCAAAATATTTTTTTCAACAAATTTCAATATTTGTATGAAAATATTAATTTTTAGTAACAAATTGATATCCACATTGTTTAGTAACAAATTGGTATGAAAAACATGAATTTTAGGTACAAAAAGCATATTTTTTGATATTACAAGGAATTTTTTATATAATCTTAAAACTCAATTTTAACCCATTTAGAAGCGTATTTTCGCATTTTTAATTGAATTTTGGTGTCAAAATATTTTTTTCAACAAAATTCAATATTTGTATGAAAAATATTAATTTTTAGTAACAAAAAGATATCCGTATGAAAAACATGAATTTTAGGTACAAAAATCATATTTTTTGATATTACAAGGAATTTTTTATAAAATCTTTAAACTCAATTTTAACCCATTTAGAAGCGTATTTTCGCGTTTTTAATTGAATTTTGGTGTCAAAATATTTTTTTCAATAAAATTCAATATTTGTATGAAAATATTAATTTTTAGTAACAAATTGATATCCGTATGAAAAACATGAATTTTAGGTACAAAAAGCATATTTTTTGATATTACAACAAATTGATATCCGTATTAAAAACAAGAATTTTAGGTACAAAAAGCATATTTTTTGATATTATAAGGAATTTTTAATAAAAAAAATAAAATTTAATTTTCAAAATCTTTAAACTCAATTTTAACCCATTTAGAAGCGTATTTTCGCGTTTTTAATTGAATTTCGGTGTCAAAATATTTTTTTCAACAAATTTCAATATTTGTATGAAAATATTAATTTTTAGTAACAAATTGATATCCACATTGTTTAGTAACAAATTGGTATGAAAAACATGAATTTTAGGTACAAAAATCATATTTTTTGATATTACAAGGAATTTTTTATAAAATCTTTAAACTCAATTTTAACCCATTTAGAAGCGTATTTTCGCGTTTTTAATTGAATTTTGGTGTCAAAATATTTTTTTCAATAAAATTCAATATTTGTATGAAAATATTAATTTTTAGTAACAAATTGATATCCGTATGAAAAACATGAATTTTAGGTACAAAAAGCATATTTTTTGATATTACAACAAATTGATATCCGTATTAAAAACAAGAATTTTAGGTACAAAAAGCATATTTTTTGATATTATAAGGAATTTTTAATAAAAAAAATAAAATTTAATTTTTAAAATCTTTAAACTCAATTTTAACCCATTTAGAAGCGTATTTTCGCATTTTTAATTGAATTTTGGTGTCAAAATATTTTTTTCAACAAAATTCAATATTTGTATGAAAAATATTAATTTTTAGTAACAAAAAGATATCCGTATGAAAAACATGAATTTTAGGTACAAAAATCATATTTTTTGATATTACAAGGAATTTTTTATAAAATCTTTAAACTCAATTTTAACCCATTTAGAAGCGTATTTTCGCGTTTTTAATTGAATTTTGGTGTCAAAATATTTTTTTCAACAAATATCAATATTTGTATGAAAATATTAATTTTTAGTAACAAAAAGATATCCGTATGAAAAAGATGAATTTTAGGTACAAAAAGCATATTTTTTGATATTACAAGGAATTTTTTATAAAATCATTAAACTCAATTTTAACCCATTTAGAAGCGTATTTTCGCGGTTTTAATTGAATTTTGGTGTCAAAATATTTTTTTCAATAAAATTCAATATTTGTATGAAAAATATTAATTTTTAGTAACAAATTGATATCCGTATGAAAAATATGAATTTTAGGTACAAAAAGCATATTTTTTGATATTACAAGGAATTTTTTATAAAATCTTTAAACTCAATTTTAACCCATTTAGAAGCGTATTTTCGCGTTTTTAATTGAATTTTGGTGTCAAAATATTTTTTTCAATAAAATTCAATATTTGTATGAAAATATTAATTTTTAGTAACAAATTGATATCCGTATGAAAAACATGAATTTTAGGTACAAAAAGCATATTTTTTGATATTACAACAAATTGATATCCGTATTAAAAACAAGAATTTTAGGTACAAAAAGCATATTTTTTGATATTACAAGGAATTTTTTATAAAATCTTTAAACTCAATTTTAACCCATTTAGAAGCGTATTTTCGCGTTTTTAATTGAATTTTGGTGTCAAAATATTTTTTTCAATAAAATTCAATATTTGTATGAAAATATTAATTTTTAGTAACAAATTGATATCCACATGAAAAACATGAATTTTAGGTACAAAAAGCATATTTTTTGATATTATAAGGAATTTTTAATAAAAAAAATTTATTTTAATTTTTAAAATTTTTAAACTCAATTTTAACCCATTTAGAAGCGTTTTTTCGCATTTTTAATTGAATTTCGTTGTCAAAATATTTTTTTCAATAAAATTCAATATTTGTATAAAAATATTAATTTTTAGTAACAAATTGAAATCCGTATGAAAAACATAAATTTTAGGTACAGAAAGCATATTTTTTGACATTACAAGGAATATTTTATAAAATCTTTAAACTCAATTTTAACCCATTTAGAAGCGTATTTTCGCGTTTTTAATTGAATTTCGGTGTCAAAATATTTTTTTCAACAAATTGCAATATTTGTATGAAAATATTAATTTTTAGTAACAAATTGATATCCGTATTAAAAACAAGAATTTTAGGTACAAAAAGCATATTTTTTGATATTACAAGGAATTTTTTATAAAATCTTTAAACTCAATTTTAACCCATTTAGAAGCGTTTTTTCGCATTTTTAATTGAATTTCGGTGTCAAAATATTTTTTTCAACAAATTGCAATATTTGTATGAAAATATTAATTTTTAGTAACAAATTGATATCCGTATTAAAAACAAGAATTTTAGGTACAAAAAGCATATTTTTTGATATTACAAGGAATTTTTAATAAAAAAAATTTATTTTAATTTTTAAAATCTTTAAACTCAATTTTAACCCATTTAGAACAACATTTTTAGAACATTTAGAACATTTAGAACATTTAGAAACAAGAATTTTAGGTACAAAAAGCATATTTTTTGATATTACAAGGAATTTTTTATAAAATCTTTAAACTCAATTTTAACCCATTTAGAAGCGTTTTTTCGCATTTTTAATTGAATTTCGGTGTCAAAATATTTTTTTCAACAAATTTCAATATTTGTATGAAAATATTAATTTTTAGTAGCAAATTGATATCCGTATTAAAAACAAGAATTTTAGGTACAAAAAGCATATTTTTTGATATTACAAGGAATTTTTTATAAAATCTTTAAACTCAATATTAACCTCAATATAACCTCAATTTAAACTCAATATAAAAAAAATTTAATTTAATTTTTAAAATCTTTAAACTCAATTTTAACCCATTTAGAAGCGTATTTTCGCGTTTTTAATTGAATTTCGGTGTAAAAATATTTTTTTCAACAAATTTAATTATTTGTATTAAAAATATTAATTTTTAGTAACAAATTGATATCCGTATGAAAAACATGAATTTTAGGTACAAAAAGCATATTTTTTGATATTACAAGAAATTTTTTATAAAATCTTTAAACTCAATTTTAACCCATTTAGAACCCATTTAGAAGCGTATTTTCGCGTTTTTAATTGAATTTCGGTGTCAAAATATTTTTTTCAACAAATTTAATTATTTGTATTAAAAATATTAATTTTTAGTAACAAATTGATATCCGTATGAAAAACATGAATTTTAGGTACAAAAAGCATTTTTTTTTGATATTACAAGGAATTTTTTATAAAATCTTTAAACTCAATTTTAACCCATTTAGAAGGGTATTTTTGCGTTTTTAATTGAATTTTGGTGTCAAAATATTTTTTTCAACAAAATTCAATATTTGTATGAAAAATATTAATTTTTAGTAACAAATTGATATCCGTATGAAAAACATGAATTTTAGGTACAAAAAGCATATTTTTTGATATTACAAGAAATTTTTTATAAAATCTTTAAACTCAATTTTAACCCATTTAGAACCCATTTAGAAGCGTATTTTCGCGTTTTTAATTGAATTTTGGTGTCAAAATATTTTTTTCAACAAAATTCAATATTTGTATGAAAAATATTAAGTTTTAGTAACAAATTGATACCCATATGAAAAACATGAATTTTAGGTACAAAAAGCATATTTTTTGATATTACAAGGAATTTGTTATAAAATCTTTAAACTCAATTTTAACCCATTTAGAAGCGTATTTTCGCGTTTTTAATTGAATTTCGGTGTCAAAATATTTTTTTCAACAAAATTCAATATTTGTATGAAAAATATTAATTTTTAGTAACAAATTGATATCCGTATTAAAAACAAGAATTTTAGGTACAAAAAGCATATTTTTTGATATTACAAGGAATTTTTTATAAATAAAATAAAATTTAATTTTTAAAATTTTTAAACTCAATTTTAACCCATTTAGAAGCGTATTTTCGCGTTTTTAATTGAATTTCGGTATCAAAATATTTTTTTCAACAAAATTCAATATTTGTATGAAAAATATTAATTTTTAGTAACAAATTGATATCCGTATTAAAAACAAGAATTTTAAGTACAAAAAGCATATTTTTTGATATTACAAGGAATTTTTTATAAAAAAAATAAAATTTAATTTTTAAAATCTTTAAACTCAATTTTAACCCATTTAGAAGCGTATTTTCGCGTTTTTAATGACCTTTGGTGTCAAAATATTTTTTTCAATAAAATTCAATATTTGTATGAAAAATATTAGTTTTTAGTAACAAATTGATATCCGTATTAAAAACAAGAATTTTAGGTACAAAAAGCATTTTTTTTGATATTATAAGGAATTTTTAATAAAATCTTTAAACTCAATTTTAACCCATTTAGAAGCGTAGTTTCGCGTTTTTAATTGAATTTTGGTGTCAAAATATTTTTTTCAACAAAATTCAATATTTGTATGAAAAATATTAATTTTTAGTAACAAATTGATATCCGTATTAAAAACAAGAATTTTAGGTATATAAAGCATATTTTTGGATATTACAATGTATTTTTTAATAAAAAAAATAAAATTTAATTTTCAAAATCTTTAAACTCAATTTAAACCCATTTAGAAGCGTATTTTCGCTTTCGTATATGCGTATGATATAATAAAATTGCCATTACGTTTGTGACATCTTAAAAATGTTAAGCTAAGCTATATAGTGTCAAAGGATGGATTGGTTCAGAATCAAATTCTGAGTCGATTAAGCCATATAAGTCCGTCCGCCCGCCTGTTCTTCCGCACCATAACTCAAAAAATAAAAGAACTAGGGGACTGAAAATTTTTTTTACTTGACTTTTACAAAATTGAAATTCAGCATTTTCGGCCGCCGGGTTCGACTAGGTGCCATACAACTTCTTTCTTTTTATGAAAATAACTCAGGATCTGTTCAAGCTATCTGAAATTTTGCAAGTGATGATCAAGTTTTATGGCAACAACTTCTGTAAAATTTGGTTGTGGTGGTGCGGTGGGTTCGGGTATCTGCCATACAACTTCTCCGAATCTGAAATTTAGTGAAAAAGTGTCGAGTTACATGCCAAAAACTTTTGTAAAATTTGATTGCTCTAAAGCAGTAGGTTCAGGTTACTTGCGTTTCTTGGAATTTAATGAGGCTAGACGCAATAGATTCGAGTAGCTGTCATTAAATTCCACATGTCAACATAGCAACTCCACAATTTACATAAATATATTCTGTAGTTAACGTCAGTACTAAAATATCTGAATGTTTTTGAAAAAAGATGATCAAGTTTTATAGAAACAGGATATATTACGTTCATACGGGTATCCCAGAGTTGATACAGTCTATTCTACTGCACCTCGTTTTTTTTTTCTATATCTGTATTTCTTTTTATGATGAGAAGAAAATTTCATACTTAGGTAGGGGCTTGAAAAATATAAGAACTACTATAAATAAATTAGACTTATATAAAAGTTCTGATTATTTTTCAAACTATTTTAGAAAAACATTGAGCCGCAACCGAAAATCTGTTGTCTTTTACTTTTGTAAATATATCGTGAATTTAAATAAAAATGTAATCGTCACCTTAGAAAAAAAAAACCTTTATTTTGTCAGTTATTTCATTAAAATTGTTTCAGTAATTTTTCCTGATAGAAATAAATTGTTTTCAAATAAAATTTTCGCCTTTGAAAACATTTTGCCAATTTTATGCTTTTGGCGAACACTCCTTTAGTGTTCTAATTTTATTGCATGGAAACAAATAAGCCGATTTAAAATAGACATTAATGTTGGAGACAAAAAATAAAACTATTTAGTAAAACACTTTAATATGTACTTCAATTTGTCACTCTGGTTATGATATCCTTTTTCAGTCACAATAAATTACCGAAATTTAATCAAAATGATTAGCAATTTATTATTTTTACTATCATTACAAATTTTCTATAACACTTATTGATTGTAATTTAACAATTCTAAAAATAACTGATAATTCTCTTAGGAGTATTATTTTAAATTCAGTATCTTGCGCCAAAAATTTTTTTTCTTCAATTCAATATATGCAATTTTCAAAACAGTTCTGAAAAGTTTTATTTTCAACTAACAAATAAACAAAATGTAATTTTAAATTTTAACCATTTCACTATATGCTGAATAATCACGTAATTAAGCAACATAAAATTGTATTATTCACGTGATTAAATCTGTACAATTGTACACAAAGTTACTGATAGGGTTAAAATCAGGGTTATAGTTTTGTCCGAAGAATTATTGTCTCGCAGAATTGAGTTGAGAAGAATTGTATGGAAATTTCAAATATTTTATAAAAGAGTCCATTAATTTACATTTTTGTACAAAATCATAATTATGTTTATTCTAAAAAATACCAATGTACTCTTTTTAGTAAATTTGGTGATCTTACTTTAGTTAAATGTGGGTTTCTATAAAAAAAAAAAATTTATTTTCTATAAAGTTTTCATTTTAATTTTTTTCCAGTTTTGAGTTTTACAAACTGGATTTTATTACACATTTAATGAGTAATAATAACCTGAGGCTTTATTTTTCAAGAAGTCGTCGATTAAATTTAAAATCAAATAACACCCCGAGGCTTTATTTTACATATTTTATCGTTTTATTTCTTAATTACCTATGGGAAAAAGCGCCCCAGGATATTATTTCTTAATAAAGGTGAAATAACAACCAGGTGGCTTTATTTCGCAAGATTTTAATTCATGACGCCGATTTATAAATATGAAATTTTATTTTTTTTTAATTTTATTTTAAAATAAGAGTTTTAAAGGTTTACTATGCTTTTGATTATAAGAAGGTTAATTTATGAAGGTATTAGTGAGTTACTGAGATGATTTTGATCACGTTCCAATTTTTCAAACATATTATATCGAAATATAAACATATTACGGAACAATAATAACAAATAAAAGGTTTTTCTTCTTGAATTTATTAACTAAATTTGTAAAACAAATAAAATTTCATTTATCGAATTTTTCACTTTTATATTCAATTTTTTTTTTAATAAATTTTTATAATTTTTTATTATTTAAAATTTTAGATATCCAAAACCAGGAACAGCAAATCCAAAAGTAACATTAAAAGTAGCAGATTTAGCAAATCCAAAAAATATTGTTACAAAACATGTACGTCCACCATTATCTTTAATTAATTCGTAAGTTGATATTTCTAATTATTATGATTATGTAATTTTTCTTAAGTACATATATTATTTTTTTATATATACATATTTTTTTATATACATACATATACATATATTATTTTTTGTTAATTATTCTTTGTTTTTTATTTTATTTTCAATTAAATTTCAGAGATCATTATTTTACGAGTGCCAGTTGGATAAGTCAAACCGAAATTTGTATAATATGGTTAAATCGACCACAAAATATGTCAATAATTTCATTATGTAAAAGTCCACTATTTCATTGTTCTGAGGTGAGATATTTAAATTTTAAATAAATTTAATTATATTTTTTTTCTTTTCTTTATGGCTCCTTCTAATGAATTGGTGGAAATACCAACAAATTTCCATTTTAATTGACAATTTTAGCGAAATGATTAAAATAATTTTTCAGAAAGAAATATTGAATCATAGAAAGCATTTGGGAGACTTTTAAAGATTTTAAGAAATGTTGTGGTGTTCATTAAAAATAGTTTTTAGTTTTTTAACTTAAAAATCAGTACAGACTTAACCTTAATGAATAATATATCTACTTCTTTGGAGTTTCCTTCTCCTATCAAAAAACTATTTTTTTGTTGACTCAGCCAAGATTTTTTCTTCCTTACGAATTTCTAGATTTTAAATTTCTTTTTCGATATAGGTAAACAAATTTATGTCTTACTCTTAGAGAATGAATATAAAATAAAAAATATTTTTCCAGCCACCTCATTTTTCCTTAACAAAATATTTTAAAATATTTTAAGTTTCTAAAACCAAATTAATTAAAATACACCAAAATATACAACTTAGGCATTACAAAAAAAGAAAAAAATCTTAAAACAATTAATTAATTATTCTGCAAAATGTTTTAAATTATTTGTATAGAATGGCTGGCATAAAAAAAAATTAAAATTTCAAAAATCGTAATTAATTTTTGGTATGTTTTTATTTTTATATTTTACTGAAGGATGGTTTAAATTAATTGTTTGTGGTTTTAGTTGTTCTGTAGAAACGCATGTACTTTTTCATAAAGTGGAATAGATTTACATATATCTAGATTGTAGTTATGTATAAATTAAAGAAAAAAGTGTTTCCGTTAGTTGGTTTTTTTTTATTTTCAAGTACAAAGTTTATATAAATGTTTATATGGTATAATATGGTATAGTTCAGGGTTTCAAATGTATTTAACCATTGATAAAATGTCATAAAGGAGTAAATATCTAGATAAATAATACAACTAAATATAAATAAATTAATAGATAGTAATTGGCCAACATGTCTAACAGGAAAGTTAAACACAATAATAATATTGATACTAAATAGGTACAAAATAAATAAATCTTCAAAAGTTTTTCAATAATACGAAACCAAAAGAACACAAAAATTTGTTTTACTGTCCTGGTATCCTTCAATATTGACTGATACCATTTGTACTTTAGTAACATTTGTACAAAAAAAAAAATATGATAGATATGGTTATCATTTTACAAAGTCGAAGGTTGAACATCACAGATCACAATAACAACCATTTTAGAAAATTTTCAATATTATTGAAATCATCAATTTTTTCAAATTTAGATTAATAGACTAATAAAAATTTCAAAACAGACACTATATAAAACCAAATATTTTTAAAGAGGAATATTTTCAAAATATCTTTTGAATTTTAGAATTATGGCCAGATCATTTAGTAGCATTAAAAGGTGAAGTACAAAACTTTTTTTTGAAGCAACTTATATTAATTCTCTGCGATCTTTCTTATTTCAAAATATAAAGATTTTGATCAAAATCGTTTCAGAAATATCAAGGAACCAAAATCTTGCAAATTGTGAACATAATGGTAAATTTAAATAATGAATTGCAGAAAATTATATAATTTTTTATTAATTTTATAAATTCTAAGAAAATTTCCAATATGAAACGCTTTTAGAATAAAAAAATTTAAAGCAGAATTTGAGATACAAACATTTAAAAATAGAGCTATTTTGCAACTTTGAAGGGTTATATAAAAAAGTGTGGTGTGGAAACCATTATTTTTGTTATAATAACTATCCATGATTAAAATTTTAATGTTGCATCTTAAACGACTTTTTAAAGATTTTTAAAAGGTTTTTGAATAGATGATTATACGAAAAGTCAGAGTCGTAACAATTAAACAAATTTTTCAAAATATTTTAAACAAAAAGTATTAAAAATCATAGACACATAGACAAGCTATAAAAAGCACATTCCAAAAAATTAAAACATCTTAAAAGGCTATAAAAAATATTGAATCAAATATCTTTAAAATATTTTTGAAAGCTCTTAAAATATCTATCAAATATTTACTCTTAATTTGTATTTTTTTTTTTTAAGAAATATGAAAAAAATATAATATTAAATTTATTGATCTGATATAATATTTATCCTAAAAGTATGTAAAAATATAAAATAACAAACTGTAGTACATGTTCCTTATACGTATATTTTCAAAAGATTTTCTTTAACTATTTAATCGTATTATTATAGATTAAAATTTATACAATATTAAAAATTTAATAATTTAATAAAAAAAAATAAAATCCTGTAAAATGTTTTGTTTTATCTGTTTTTTTTTTTTTTTTTTTATAAAATAATACTTGTATATGTAGAACTCATTTGTTCCCCTATTTCTTTATGTACTTGATATAGATATTTGGTACAGATTATGATTATAAATGACAAATTTATATTAAATATTCTGTACTTATGTATAACTACAGAATGTACATAATATATAGTAAATATATATTATATCTATAAATTTATATGCATGCGTTCTTTAGTTACGGTCTAAAAATTACAAAATTGTTATTTGAAATGTTTGGAAGTTTTTGTTTTAGTATTAGTTATAGGAAAAACAGTATCAGTAGTTAACGTACTCGTATCATTATAAATTTCAATTTGAATTTTCACAAATAATTAACATCCAAAAACATTTTAAAGTGAAAGAACACATCATTCAGTATTTTATATTGGCTTTATTCCAAATCTACAATAAAATAATATTAAGTATAAAAAAATTTGTCAAACTGCAAGAACAGTTTCTTTCAACCTTATAATACTTAAGTACGGTCATTTAGTCATTTAAAACTAAAAAATGAACCAAATTTTTTTACCATAATTGTTAATATTCTTTACAAATACAGACTTGAATACACATTAAACGCAAATATTATATTGGCACGTGCGTGTTTCTTGAATTTTAAATAAAATTCTTACTTCCATGAAAGAAAAAAAAAAATAAGTAAACATAATAACAGTACATCATGGTCGAGCAAAAGGATAATAAATTATCCTTGTTTCATTAATAAAAAAAAAAACAAAATTAAATAGAATTAAGATAAAATTAGGATAAAATTTTTTTAAAAATAGTGAAAAAGAAATTTGAACAAAATATTAAATAAAAGAGAAAAGAAAACAAAAAAAAAAAAAAAAAATTTTTAAAGGAAGGGTTTTAAACTGATTTAAGAACCTATAAATATCTTAAAAAGAATTTTCTAAAGTTATATTTTCCTTCAGCATTGTTAAAATATAAAAATATTTTTTTTTATTTTTTTTTCTTTTTTTTTCATTTTATAAAATCTAAACTTTTTAATATTTTAATACTTCTTATAAAAATTTTATTTTTGGATTTAATTAAATTTTTTTTTTTCGTAAAATTAATTAGATAAGAAATACAACAGATTTGGAGAAATGATTAAAATGAATATAACTTAAAAAGAGTGATTTATAACTTAAATTTTATAATAATAAAACTAGAGATTAACAAGACAAAGACAGTAAATGAAATAAAATAAAAGATTTTTAATTAGCACATTTCCAAAACAAATTAAAATTAAGCATTGTAAAATTATGGCAATTATTTCCTTCAAAAATTATTAAAGATCTTATTGCATTTTCTTGAAAATTAATACGGAATTTAAAAAGTCTTTTAATTTAAAATTTTAAAAGTATTTCCTTCTATCTTCTTCTGCTTCGCTTTATTTCTTATTGGTGTATCGTGTATGTGTGGCTTTTATAAATTCTTTCCAATGATTCTGATCTTTGGCCAAACGTTTAATTGCTGATCACATTTTATGTAGCCATCTGATATCAGCTAACACGATTGTCTCCAAGTTTCCTTAGATCTTTCAACACTCCGAGCGCTCTACAAATTCCATTCGAAGGACTGTTTAGTTAGATAGCTTTTCGTTTGGGGTCCGCAAGGTAAACCGATCCATCTCCATTTTTTTATTAGACTCGATATTAATCATTTTTTACCTAGTTCTTTGCCAAAGTTCTCGATTTGGAATCGTGTTCGACCATCGTATCTACATAATTCAGCAAAGGCAGCAGTTGATATATGATTGCGGATTTTATGTAATGTTAATTGTCAGCGCATTCATGTTTGAAAGGCATACAAGAGAAAAGATTTAACATTCCTGTTGAAAAATCTTAAATTGATGCCTAAGTTATTAATTTATTAATTTATAAATAAAACATTTTTACATAATATTATGTTAAAATTTAATGTTTGAGCTTTGATTATTACATCTCACCTTACAAATATTTGAACAGCTACCAAAGGCTCAAAATGTGTTAAAATTACAATATAAATTTCTTAACTATTGCAAAAGGGGAAAAATACAAAAATTCCTCTCACAAAATTGGAAGATTTCAACTTTTGCAATATTTATTTGGCAATATTGAAATAATCATATAGCAATAAATTTAAGTTAGAAATTTCAAAAAATTATTTGAGTTTTTCTTTCTTTATTTATACATACATATATAAATTTAGTAGGGACCTTGGTGGCGTAGTGGGTAAGAGCGTATAAAATATGCTGTAAACACTAAGGGAGTATGGGTTCTAATCCCACACACGTCGTAAGTGTAATTTCTCCTTACGACATGTACAGTCACGCCTGAACAGGAAAGGCTGTGTAATTTCCTTTTTACATTTATATGGCAGGGAAATGCAAAAAAAAAAATAAATAAATTTAGTTTTTCATATTATGTTATAAAAAAACATCATACCCTTTGACGTTTTATGATTCAAAAAAAATTAGTAAATCTTAAGCTATGTCTGTATTTTAAAAATGATTTTTTCCTACTTTCCTACTAAGGAGATTTTCCTTATAGTTAAAATGTTTGTTCGTACATCAAACCTTAAAAGTCTTGTACACAAACAAACTTATAAATAGGGAGACCGCCAGAGGGACAAAAAGGTAAAATTAAATAACATTTAATTTAAAAATACCCTAAAAACCTTGAATACAGTTTTTAATATATTATTGGATTTAATCTTTTTAAAATTGAACTTATCCTTTATGGAATATAAATTATAAAAGTATTAAAAATTAAAAAAAAAAAAAAAACATGAACAATTAAAATGAATGGTAATATGACAAATAATAAAAATTCATTGGATTATTATCTTTTTAAATAAATAATTAAATACCTATAAAAATCCATGAATAAATAAACAAAAATAAATTGACAATTTAAAAATAGAAAATTATTTATAATTAAATTTGGTTCATCTCTAGGTATATTAAAATTTCTTCTCCTTATTCATAAATGCGCAACTCTACCACAAAATTCTTTAAGATATTAGCTTACAAATTGTTTTCTAAGATTTAACTGTGCCGTTTATAAGACGATTGAATATTATATATATATATATATATATAACGAATAAATAATAGTTCGACTAAAAAACTATAATCTCATAATTATGTCAAAACTTTAAGGATAATGTATGTCAACTGCACGAAATTTTGCTAAAGTTTGTATCATTGAAATTTTAAAGTTACTTAAAAGCTTTAATTTAATTGAGTCATGTAATCTTTTCAAAATTGAAAAAACATTCGAAAAATAAAATTGATAAATTGGTATAATAGACTTCAGGAAAATATGCATTATGTTCCTTCAATCCGGATTGGATCGGATCAGTTTGACAAGGACTGAAAATAAGAAAAATTTAATTTTCAATTAAAATTAATTTAAAAAAAAAAGTGCTGACATTTATTTTGAAGCAATTAATTATTAACTATTAAAAATATTTGCGTTATATTAATTAAAATTTTAATGACATTTAAAATCAATTTTTAATTATTTTGATATACAATCATATTAATAATTAAAAATTAAAAAAAAAAATTTAACGATTTTATTTATTTATTTATTTTCATATCCAATAATTTTTAAAATGATGTTATTGTATAAGGGATGGACCTTTCGTTTAAGAGACATATGACCCATCTGATTTGGAAAGTTATTGTATATTTGTATTACAGTACAAAAATACTGAAAGCCAAATTACAAAGTTAGTAAAAAATGCTTTAATTTTGAGAAAGTTTTGCTGGTCCTTGCTTACCACTTGTTTATTACCATGTCATGATGTTAGTATGTTCTGGTTTCTTGGAATTCTTGTATAATATATTTGATGTTTAGCAAATCAAATGATGTACTTGTGTTACCACGACATGGAAAATGTACTTGTGTGTAGTGAGCATACATGCATCCAAGTTGTATTCTTGTTATTTTATGCCTTCCCCACTCTGTCCTTGTAAGGCAGGTTTGTGTTGTTGTTTTACAACGGAAGAGTGAAGCTTTCTAAAAGAAGATTAAAGTCTTTCTGTTCTGTTTATGATTTTTACTTTAATTTTTTTCTGTATATAAATTGTATAACACCTTAAATGAATTAATATAATAAAAGTATGAATACAAATTTATTATTAATTTAAATCCAATCAAATTTTATAATTTGACTATTTTATATTTTAATTATAAATACTAAAACTGATGTTAAATGAGTATTCATTCATGAGTATCTCTTTTTGGATAGTCTTTTTATAAAAAATTAAAAAAGAAGCTAAAACTGATTGTAATAATTTGAATTTCAAACAGATTAAAAAATTTAGAAAGCCATTAAAGATAACTTTTTCCCAAAGCCAAAAGAGCCAAGGTCAATAAACTTCAAGATTATATGAATTAAAGTATGTTCAACTTTTAGAATAAAAATTAATAAATATAAAGAATGATTACTGAGTTAAAAATATCACAGCTAAAAATGAGCTTGAAGAAAATTTTTGGTTTTATTATCTAAATATTAAAGAATTGACCATTGATTGGTCCTAACAGAAAGACCAAAGATCGGCCTTAAAAGAAATCAACTTAATTGATTAGCTTTAGGTAAGAAAACAACTGTATCGAAATAAAGGATTAAAATTAAGTTATTTTATATTTAATAATAAATTTGAGTTACTTAATTTTATATCATATACATACATATACTTACTTTTTAATATTTAATAATGGTTACATTTAATCGCAATCAATATGTTAGTCAATAACAATAAACTTCCTGTATTATTTCTCCATTAATTCTATTTATAAATATTTAACGAATAAAAAATAATTTATATTTACATAATTATATATATATATATATATATATATATAAGTAAATGTACATTGTAGACGGTATTAAATATAATATACATATAACAGATATAATATAAATTTAAATAATTCTTTTTTCTATATAAAAAAAAAAAAAATATATCTTAAATATTTCCAATAAACCAGTGTAAAAAGTTACTACCCATTATTATTTTACATTTTTTTATCGATTTTATGACTCATTTTTGTTTTTTTTTGTCATTTTTTTATTATACGAAAAGAGAAAGCAGAAAAAACAAGCAACAAAAAAAAAAGAAAACAGAAATAATCATCTCATGATAAATACTTTTGTGTCGTGATAGAAAATAAAATTTTGTTAAGACTTATAATGAAAAACTAGCAAATATCAAATAAAATAATTTTTTTTTTATTGATGAAGGCTAAACTAACGTATTTACTAGACTCTAGACTAGTCCATAGTGTACCTTAAAAATGTAGGAGAATCTATTCAGCCAGAGTGGGTGTTAAGTTTCCTAAAATTTATTCCACGATAATGCCACTTTGACGGAAGAAGCATCGAATAGTTTTCAGATTTATGTCAGAGAGGTTACCTAAATCTTGGAAAAAGAAACTACCGAGTTATTTCCGCCTTTTGCTTTAAACGCTTGGACAGGTATAGAGAAAGTGCTCTATGCTCTTTATCGCGTCAATTCTTCTACAAAACCTATAGTTAAAATCCACTTGCATTCTTAATCTTTTAGTATATCTACCGATAAGATAATGGTCCGTAATAATACCAAGCAATTGTGTTATTTGCGGTCGAGAGAGAGAGAGTATGCATTTGGATCTAAATTTAGATTCGGCCACAAGGTTGTGGTTGTAGTACAAGTTGAACTTACTATAGTCAACGCCTCTTAGCCAACTCAAGGAAGTACTTCTTAAATAAAATAAAATTAATAAATTGAAATTAATTTGGAAGGCAATTTTATTATTTATTACCTTATGCCTTTTTTAAATTTTTATTTTCTATAATTCATTAAAATGAAAATTAAACCAATTAGAGTTTTACCCCCAACAAAAAATTGTTAAGTTAGAATAGAACAGGATTTTTAGCAATAGGTGGATAATAGCAATAGTGCTTTGAAGCAAAAACTAAATTCTTTAACTAAGAAATTAAAAAGGCATTAAAAAATTGAAAGATAGGGATCGTCTGCTTACCGATCGAGAAAAAAATTTATTGCAAACAATTAGATTAAAGTATAAAGCAAAATGATAAAAATGATGTGAACTGTTATTCTACATAAGTGTAGATTTTAATGAAAATGTGTAATAAATTATTCTTTTCATGTATATTTGCCATAATATAATCCTTTGCTTCAACACTCTATTTAGTGATTTATTCTTTAAGACTTTTAAAAGCTTAATTTAGCTTTTAAAATTACTTATCCGAAACATTTAATGGACTCACTACTCTGACTATTATTAGAAGCAAAACGTAATTAAAAAAGAATTTTTTGCTTTCTTTTTTGAGAGTGGGTTTAAAATTTCGAAAAGCGCGCACGAACTACACGAGATTTTTCTTGATACTACATTGAACTAACTAAGAAAAATAAATGTTGTTATCAATAATGTTGCAATAATTAAATAATTTGGTGATCTTTCTCATTTTTTGTTCACATTAATCTTATTAACAAATAATAAGATTCATTGGGTATTCTAATCATTATATTATATCATAGGTTCGCTCCTCCCTCCTCTCTTTAAAACATCTTTCCTTCGACAGGAACTTAAACAAATAATCAATTAAAAAAACCTGGCTTGTTTTGATTATGAAATATATAAAAGGTCAATGTCATATGAAATATATATATAAATATATAAAAATCAATGTCATACGAAGTATATATAAAGATTACAAATATAAGGATATTCCCGGTGGACATTTTTGCTATTTGACCTTAACATAATATGATATAATTTTTTTCATATTTAATATTAAAGCATATCGTGTTGAAAAATAAATACCGGACATTTTTTTTTTTTTAATTTATATTCATACGAACATATATGTAAATATACATATATAATATATATATGTACATGTATAATTTAATATACTGTAGGTATATTGAAACAAATATTAATTTTCTGAAGTCTATTGAAATTTTTTTTGTTGTACAATTTTCTCTATAGAGGGGAAATTTTTTTTAATTACAAAAATTATTTCAACAATTAACAAAAACAACCAAAAAAAACACAAAACAAAACATAATACTGAGTACTGACCTTGTCGCACGACATGATACCAAAATGCAACACAATAGTTTACAATTAAAAACATGATAGAACTGCAGGAAAATGTATCAAATTAAAATACACCTACATATTATATTTATACATGTATATACAAATCATAAAAAATAGTTATGATTGGTATCACCCCAAAAAGTATCTTTAGATTTGCAGTAAAATTAAACTTATTGGTGTTGTATTATTTTAAAAAAATTTTGTAAAAAAATTTAAAGTCAAAATTAAATAAATGTTTTTTTTTTTTTAGTATTTTTTTTTTCCACTACAACATGCTGACTAAATTTACCACATTTTTATAGACTTTAAAATTTATTATTAGCAACATTCGACAATGCAATAATCAGATAATATAAACTAAAATGTGTTTAGCAAAGAAAAAACTATAAAAATAATAATTAATTTTAGAAATTTATCCTAAAACAGTTGTAATTTATTATAAACTCATAAATTTTAATAATAATATTTAAAATAAAAAAAATGGAAGAAATAAACGAGATTTTGCTATTTATTACATTTAATTATAAATTTCCAATTGGATAATAATTTGCAATTTTTGAGGTTTTACAAGTAATTAAAATAACTTTTCATTAAATAAATTTTAAATGATTATAATATTATAATAATTGACTAAATTTTTTTTGTATTTTTACACAGAGTGATTGAAAGTTTTATAAATGTTTATTTCACTTATTTTTAATTGGCAAACATAATATTTGTTTTTTAAACTTTAGAATGGAGAAAAATTCAATTCTGGAACTTAATGGCAATCAGTCCAGTACACTATTTTAAACGAAGTATTGTAAAACACAGCTATTATTAAAAGTTACTTCACAATAAAACCATTTTGTAATTTTTCCTTATAACAAAGGTAGATATTTTTCAAAAACCGTTAAAAGGATATTCCATTAAAATATGTATGTAATAAATAATTATACAAAAAACAACAGATGCACGATGAATTAAAGATATTTTTCTTTTTAATTATTAAATTAATCTGAAAAAAGCGAAAAATTAGTTTACTTCTACTAAGGAAAAACTCGAAATTGAATGTTATATTTTCTAATAACGGGTTGATAAATTCTTACACAAGGCTCAGTAAACCAAATTATTGAAACAATGATTTTGTGGTCCAACTCTTATACTCACAGTAAATTTCTTTTCTTTTAAATTTTATTGTTAAAATACAAAAAAAAAATCAGCTGTCTCCACCACAGGACCGACCGCCATGTACGAAAAGTACAATGCCAAAATTTATAGATTTTTTGCATAATAATTTAATATATCAAAGCAAAATAATTTCTTATAATTTAACAACATTTTGTTTTATTCAATAACAATAATAAGCAATGAAATCGTAAAAATATATATGCTTTCATTCATACATCCATTTACATTATTATGTAATGTAATGACTTACATGATTTTTTTTTTTTCATTCAAAAATATTAGATGTAAAAAATTTAAAAAGTACACTAGTAAACTACCACTTACGGTTGTCCGATTTGCTCCAAAAGCTTATCAATCCGAGATATTTACGTCAAAACCTTAAATATGAAATTGCAAACAATTCAGCTCAGTCGTTTAAGCTGTACACGTGCCCACAGACATACCCACACACGCACCCACACACACACAGGCAGACAGACATAATGCTAAAAAATTTTGACAGCCTTCTCCAAACAGGAGTAGTGCATATTTGCCAAAATCTCGGGTACAAATTTTTAGTATGAAAACAATATCCACCTTATACATTAATGTATGCGGTCGGTAAATAACATTGTACTTAAACTATAAAATAAACATTATAAAATTACCTAAATGTAGAAAGATTTCGCAGTTTTGAAAAAAACAGGATCAATTTATCATAATGTATGTCTACTTTTCCAAAAAAAAGCATAAACATTTACTTTCTCGAAGCAAAACTGTTTATTTAATGGCCCACATCTGAAAGGAAAAGATCCACCCTTTATAGGTATGTATATTATAGGTATGTATATCCACCCTTTATAGGTATGTACTATCTAATAATGATTATTAAAAAAACCTATTTACATTTAACTATTTAATATGTAACAAGGCTCTTAATCGGAATGATTTTTGGTACATGGGTTTTGTTCAAATATCCACTCAAAAAAAAGTTAAGAAAATTAAAAATACCAGAACGATAATTTAATACGTATTTCCTGTAAAATATTTCAAAGTGTCCCAAGATCTATACATAATATCTAAAGTTAAACTTACAGTATAATTTTTGATATTTTCACGAATTGACAAATAATAAAATATATTTTAATTTAGCAGTTCAGACACTAATGACAGTTCTTTTTGATAAAAACGTTTAAAATAAATAAATTCAAATACATAAATTAAATTTTATTTTTAACAGTTTATTACATTTGCATGTATTATTACTGTTGTTTATATTATTATTTCTTATTTAAACATTAAATCATCAATTGGTAATGCATTACAATACATATATTAGTTCAATAAAACAAATATTTCTCATTTTCATGAATGATTATAAATTTAAAGACAACAAAATTAAAATAAAAAAAAAGTTTTAATTGATAAGACATAAATATATTAAAAACAAGGCAGTATAAAAATTGATATTGAATAATTTTCGTAATTTGAATTTAACACGAAAAATTATAGGGGAGCTGCAAAAAAGTAACAAATTTTTGAATTATTTGACTTTAATTCTGTTAGTCAATTTTCGAGATAATGTGTAGACTTTATTATTTAAATGAAGGGCGCCAACAAATATGCAATAATTATAGATATATGGTATTATAACAATATTTTTGGGGCTTCGGTAGCCTAGTGGGTAGGAGTGTGGCGTATTAACCGAAGGAGTGTGAGTTCGATCACTGCACAGGTCGTAGGTGTTTTTTCTTTACATACCCCCTTACGACCAAATATAATGTAAATATATAGTATATAATATAAAGAAAATAAATAATATTAGTATATAATTTAATAATAGTATAAAAATCTATAATGGCCTTAGTAGCCGATGGTTCAATAATATTGCATTACATTTATGTATGTAATATTAATATAAATAAATAAATAAATAAATAAATAAATAAATAAATAAATAAATACATATACTTCGCCTAATATAGTGTAAATATATAAATTATTAATATTATTTAACTTATAGTGGCCTTAGTAGCCTACGGTTTAGTAATATTTTATTGTTTTGTATCGTATGTTATATTACTATATATAAATACTTCGTCGGTGATCGGTATATTAACTGAGCGGTTTTAAAACTTGTACAGGTGGCAAACATTTTTAATTGAAAGAAATAAAAGTAATTTAACCAACAATGGGTTTAACAGCCAACGGTTTTATTTATATTACATTAAAATCCTATTTTACTTCGTCTTCCAGTTTTAACCTTTCTCAACTCTTCTAAGATCTATAGGGAATCTACTATCTTATAGTAGCACGTTTGTTAAAATTTTGAAACTCTTTCCTCATTTTATCTATTTCAAAATACCATTAATGTTATTATATGGTAAAGAAAAATTATTTGCTCAAAAAATTATTGTAAACTTTAATATACAAAATAGTAAAGTTTTATATATCTATCTACTTTAAAAACAACAATATTGTAAGAGGTAAAACAAACAACATGGTAGTTTTTTACAACGTTATATTAACTCATTAATAATTAAAATGTAATTACGTTAAAATCAATTCCATTAAACGTATGTTAATTTAATTCTAATTATTGTTTATTACAAAAAAAAGTTATTAAAAAACAAAAATTTAATTTACTTTTGAATAATTAATTTCAAATTGAATCATTCATATAAAATCCAAAAGGGGTGATTGGTTCTAAAAACTTTAATAAAAGAAATAAATTAATTTTGAATCATTAATTTTACATGTTAAAGGCCACTTACTTCATCAGACTACGTGTATTTGTCATATTGTATTTTTTTGTAATGACATATTACTTTGTTAAACAGGTGATCAGTCAAAAGTGGATTGAATATCGATAGAAATCCATTTTCGATTCATTGTTTTGTATTTTCATTTTCGATTCATTGTTTTGTATTTTTTTTTTTTTTGTATTTTTTTTTTATGATATTATTTTAAATATTCTTTGCACTTTATCTTTATCTTTTGATAATACTAGAATGACATTAGTTATTGAAACGATCGGTAAACGGAACTTTCACATTTGATTAGATCTCTTATATAACATTAAGGATACCAAATACCATCCTTTGTACTACCAGATGATTCTTTTTGTATTATGAAATTTCTATTTTTAAAGATTTTCGGTATGTTCTATTGAATCTCCTATTTTAATTATGTTTTTATTAGAGAATTTTAATAAAAGTTAAGTTGAAATTAAAAATAAATTAATTTGGAATATCAGATAGTATCATATCCCTTTATTCTTAAAAGTTTTTAAATTATCTTCGATTTATTTGCATATTAAATGCAAAATGCCAACAATAAGGATTAAATTTTTTTCTCATAAAGTTTATGCAAATCACAATACTGCTAACAAAAATTTTGGAAATATTCCAAAATTCATATTAAAAATTTATTTTATAAATAAAATTATTTTTTTAAAGAACATTCATTCAATATATATTATGAAATTAAAAAAAAAATTAGAATATTAGAGTAGTTTTAAATAGAGTGGTTTTATTATTTCATCTTTTTATGTGAATACAAATTTTAAATATAGGATCATCACATTTAACAATGTAACAACAAGGCATTTTAAATAGTGGGGGCTACACGCTAAACAAATTATTATAGCCCTGCTTTGTAAGCAACTCTGAAATCTTTCATAATTAATTTTTTTTACATACGTTTTTCTTTCTATATTTATTTTTTTACAAAAAATCAAAATACAAAAAATTAATGCAAAATAAAAAAAAAAAAATTTTTTTTTCAAAATATTTTATTTTTAACTCTTGTATCGCCCCAACGATACCACCTATCTTTATTAAACAAAGCTTAAAATAATTCTTAGATGATTACCCCACCTAATTAAGGTGACCCGTTCAGTTTAAATTTAATTGAATTAAAAATATAACAGCTAAAGGTGACGTTACCATACGCGGGTTCCTGTTAGCTTCAAAATCCCAAAACAGATGTAGAAAAACAGATCTTCAAAAACAGATGTAGAAAAGTATTTCCAACTTATTAAATATTGCGTAAAACCTATAAAGTTAGTTTAAACTTAATTTTTGCCAACTTTTTATATATTATTAACTATCATTAAATTAAATTTCTTTATGAATGGTAAAGAAGACAAAAGATCGGTTCGTCAAAATTAAATATTTAAAAGATGTTACATGAACATTACCTTACCATATCTTATCTAAGGTATTTCATGTTTTTAATTTTGTTATTTAAAAAATATTTATATACATTTATATATATACAAAAAGAATATACTGGATTGATTTTAAAAAATTTGTGCAAAATCCAAATTAAATTATTTGCAAAAAAGAAAAGGATTTTAAGCAAAATTCATCATAGTCGAATATAAATCTCAGATTTAAAAATATAAGATAAAATTATAATCTAAGTCTTAACTTAATTGTTTCATTCATCAATTATTAACAAAATTATAGAAACTCCAATCTTCATCCTTAACTTCATCCAATTGATTTTAGACATAAATTAAATAAAAAAAAAAATGTAGAAAGAATTAAATATCAATTCCAAAATTAAATGAAATTTCTGAATCTAGTTTCTTCCAAAAAAATGAAAACCTTCAAATAAATTTAAAAAGAAATTATACGCGTATGTATATTTAATGCATCAGTTTACCTTAAATCCTTGAAAATACCATAGAATAGAATATACAGTTCTAGAAATCAAAATTTAATAACATAAGATTCAAAATCAATTTATTCAAAATTTATCTTTCATATTATTATTGTTGCCAGAGTTAATATATAATTTTTTTTTTTCATCCTTTTTTTTGTTTTTCTTATAAAATTATTTTTTAAATCTTATCTTATTGTGAATGAACAAAATTAGAATTTTATATTATGAATTTGCTAATAATATTGAAATATTTCCAAGAAAATTTTATACTCAATTTATATGGTTGTATATATATATATATATATATTATGAAAAATGTGTATTCAAATACGTTTTCATTGAAGCGTTGCTTCTGAATTCATCATACATTTAAGAATGTACCTACATATATTTTAATAATTTTAGAAAATTCTTTGCCAAAATATTTTATTTAGCATTTTCGCTTAATATATTATTTCATATGGAAATTTAATTTAGTTTATTTCTCTTTTTAGTTTTTTTTTTTTATAATAAAATTAAAATAAAAATAAAAAAAAAAATAGTAAAAAAACTAAATAAAAAAGTGTATTTATGCGGTAATGCGGAAAATAGAAACTGATTTTCTTCACTCAGAACAAAAAAAAAAAACGAAAATATGGAGAATATAAAAAAAAAGGTTATATTAACAAAATTAATTTTGTTAATGCAGAGAAAATTGAGCACACACGATATATAATGAACAAAAAAAAAAAAAACTACATTAAAAAATTGATGCATAAATTGCAAAATTTATAAATATCCTTAAAGTTAAACTATATAGTTGTATTCAAACTGTTTTAAAAAATAACTTAATATTAAAGTAAAATTTAGGAGAATGACTTTTTTAAATGGAAATATCCTGTTTTACGTTAGAAAAGCTCATAAAAGATCATAAGAAATGTCGGAGTAAATCTACATGAACTTAAACTTCTTTGAAAAGTAATTCCGATTCATTTATTTAACTATAACGAAAATTATAAGACTTTTAATTTCATTAAAAATGTGCTATGATTCTCAATAATGGTCAGACGTCCGTACCTATAATAAACGTCTTGGTTTATTATCTAAAGATCAGGTTAAATATAATATTAAGTGATTTACATCGTAATAGTTTATATTGTAATAATAATACTATAATATAAAATACATAAATACTTTATATATAAGCTAATAGAAGAAGCACATAATATTATTATAATACATGAGTTTCTTAATCTTGTACAATAGCTGTAAATGAGTAATCATATAATAGGTTACTGATGATTTATAAAACTGAAGCTTAGTCTAAAAAGAATAAATAGTAAGGAACTTAATAGATACTCTAAACTCCTGAAATTGAATCCTTGTATTGAGAGTACTGAGTAGAGTACTGAGTAGACTGAGTACCTTGTACTGAGTCTATCAATTCAGTCATCACTTTATCTCACTTTATCTTGGACTAACGTAAATTTTTAAACTCTTTATCATTCTAACATCATGTAATTTTCAGGTTAAGCGTAAGTTCAGTGACCAATGTATGATTTAAATATGATTATACCAACAAAAAACACAGTAGTGGTTAATAAAATTAACAAAATTAAAATTATAAAAATAATGGAGAAAATGAAAACTCTTTTATAAAAGATTTTATATTAACTCTTTTAACTCACAGAATATTTTCTTAAAAATATTGATATATATGTATTGGAAATATTAATATGCATTATATTGAAGTAGTATTATTTTATTTTTTTTTTTTTTAGTGCATTTCTCTGCCACATAAATGTGAACAGGAAATTACACAGAATTTTCTTTTCAGGTGTGGCTGTAAATGTCTTAAGGAGAAATAAATCTTACGAAGTGTGTGAGATTCGAACCCAGACTCCCTCCGTGTTTACAGCGTTTTTCATACGTTCTTACCCAATAGGTTACCGAAGCCTCCAGTAGTATTCTGTTGTTATAATATATTAACAACCGGATGCAAAAATGTGGTTGACATGATATTAAGCATCAAACTTTTATATTTAATAATTTAAAATAATTTTTTTTGCAGTATATTTTAATTGTATTTTTACTTTAAATAGCAAAATAGGTTTTTCATTTCACGATAAATAGGTTTTTTAATTTAAGAATTTCAGACCGTAAAAATGTAAGAATCACGTTTACAAAGAATTTCAAAGTAAAATTTTCAGTATTACTTTGAAAAACACTGCTTATAAAATATTAAAATTTTTATGAACCAACACTAAATAAAATACTAACCTCAAAGTGAATTTCTTTGTGATAGAAGGAAGTGTGACAAAAATTTCTTATAATTTTTCAAAAAATTATTTCAATTTTATTCATTCAAATGAAAAAAATATAAATCAAGAAAATAAAAGATGGTGCATTAATTTCTCATGTAGAAATTAATATATGCTTATTAAGTTACCGCAGTTTGAATAATTTTTTTTAGAAAATTTTTTACTGCCACATGAATAAATTTAAAGGAAAGAAATTTTATTGTAAAATTATCATAAAAATAAAATTTTTTTAATTTAATAAAAAAAAAAAAAATTTATTTATTTTTTGGGAAGGATACAACGAACCAAAAAAAATTAATTCTATATAAAACCGTTAATTTAATTTGCTTTTCTATTCATATAATTCATAAGCAATGAAAGTTATTCTGTTGTTTTTTGTTCTTTTAAATTTTATTTTCGAAGTAAATGTTTTTATTATTATGGAAATAAACGTTTTTTTCAATATCTTCTTAGCGATTTATGGAACAATAAATCTTCTGGCAAACTTATAATTAAAAAATTAAATGACAAAGGGTAAAAGTTAAGGGGACATTTCATCAGGTGACAAGGTGCAACACACATGTACAATACAGTGAACAGATATAATATATTTTTTTTTCTGTTTTTCCTTTATAAAAATACAAAATAATCCCATAAAATCCTTCAAAAAATTAATACTGACATTGATTTTCCTAAATCCTTGAATTTTAGTTCATTTTCAACGCCTTATCTATAATATTTTATTATTACAGAATAATGTAGGCAATATTTCGGTGTCCTAAAATAATCACTAAAGAAAATAAATCGAATCGGCTTTATTTACTTTTTAAAGCTGTAAAAAATCGTATATATACATTTTTTCTGTTTTTTTATTATGTTGTTATCATTTTTTTCCTTTTTAATTGACATTATCTTGTTTTTTTCGATTATTCCAGGAAGTTTCATTGTTGTTTCTTCAAAATTGTTAAAAAAAATAAGTTTGGCTTCAGATTTGCTATGCGAATGGTTATAAAAATGGATATAACATCTCGCCTCTAATATATTCTTAAAATAATTAGGAGAATTCATTTTAAATACCTACTTGTTAAAATATGTATGCAAGAAAGATATTTAGGAAGGATTTTATAATTCGTTTTATAGAATGTGTATGTACAGGGTGGCCTAAATGAGACCTAGCGATGTAAAACATGTATAACACTTGTAATAATCTTTTTTTTAATGCATTTTTTTTTATATTAAATAATTTTTGGCAATTTAACATGACTTTATGTGTGAAATATGACATCAGACAAATGACCACCATTTTGCTCGATACAGGCATTCGCTCTTTGCATAAAACGACGTAATGTTTCTGGTTGCACGCTCCGTATTTCGTCGCGAATATTCTGCTTCAGCTGTCCAATTGTTTCTGGTTTATTAACATACACTTTATCTTTTAAATATTTCCATAAAAAAAAGTCCGGCGCAGTTAAATCTGGTGAACGAGGTGGCCAAGGGAAATCTGAATTTTTTGAAAATATGCGTTCACCAAAAAACTCACCCAGCATGTCCATAGTTTGTTTAGCAGTATGCGCAGTCGCTCCATCTTGTTGAAACCACAAATTAGCATGTTGCTCCACCATTGGCCGCAAAAAGTTGTCCATCATTGTTCGGCAATTTTGTGTGGCCCCGGAGACCATTTCTGGCTTTTCATCCTCATTCTCAAAGAAATATGGGCAAATGACTTATGTGGCAATAAAACCGCACCAAACAGTGCATCTGATTGGGTGTAGCTGATGTTGATGTATTGTCCTTGGATTTTCAGTGCCCCACAATCTACAGTTTTGCTTCCGACATCAAAAGATTATTTAAAAAATCATTTTGTGTGGCAAATTGTGTAAAGCGAATAGCGTATTGTAGTCATTTTTGGGGGTCATTAGAAAATAAAAAAGTTATTTGTGTTTCACATCAGTTGGTCTTATTTGGTCCGTTATATATATTTATGGCGGATTGTTGAATTAGAAACAAAAACAATACGGTATTGTCAATACCTATCTTATACATTCATGAATGCGGTCGATAAAATATTTTATATTAAAAAAAAGTTGGACTTTATTTCCTTTTGGTTTTCTCTGGAATTGAAAAACTCCAATTCCGGTTTAATTTCCCTATCGAAAAGGAAACAAAACCGATTCGGACTTATTTCTTGATATATTATTTCTGAATACCTTAATTTTTCATATGAATGCTAATATTTTTTATAGAAAAAGAAATTTTTGGATTAGATAGCTATTTACAGCAGTTGTTTCTTCCAAGATCTTTAATTCGGTTTAATAATGTACTTTAAAGTTTCCGTTCTTTGAAATTTATTAATTTATTTGTTTTAATAATTTCTTTCTTTCTACATCCATTAAAGGAAGGCTTCCCATTTATTTAATTCCAGCATTTTCTGACCATTATATTCTTCCGTTGTTGGCTATTTTCCAATTCGAATGGCAGGTTTAATTATATTTATAATAATATGTTATATACCTTTTTTGCAAATTCGCTAAGAGTGTTCAATCCACCATTATATTGTTTTTTAATTATTTCTACCACTATTTTTTTAACTTCTTTACAAGAGCCTACAGCCATCATTAGTGGTTTTCTACTACTATTGATGCTTAATTATACCTTGTGTACGATACAATATTACTCTTTTTTATTGTATATAATACAGCCACTACATTTTAAAAATACGACAAATACGTGACAAAAATCTTGATAATCAATATTATATAAAAAAATTGTATTAACTAACGGTACAAAGATTTTCTTTTAAAATATTTTACTAGATTTATGTGAAAAATGAAAAACCTACTTGTTGTTAATCCGCCTACGTAAAACATTACAGAACCTTTCCATTTTTTTTTCAAAAACTTTCACTACTATTACAAAAAATATTAATTTAGCGGAAAAATATTATTTAAGGACTCATTATTAATAATTTAAAACAAGTTAAAAAACAAAAAGTTTTTCAATTTTAATTCTACCTACATAGAAAATCCATTAGAATAGAACCAAATTTTACAACTTAACAAAATAAACTAAAATGCTGATTCTTAAATTTTAAAATAAAAAAAATTTAACACCTTATGAAAAAATAAAAAAACAACAAAACCAAAATTTTTAGAGACCATTAAACTATTTTTAGAAATTCCAAAGAAAATATTTTCACACCACATCAAAATATACACAAAGAAGCACACGTTTAGATGTACACATATACAGTTTTAGATAAAATAACTTTCGCATAACGTAGAAAATGGTTTTTTTTTTTACAAATACGTTATTTATAGACAAGACAGTACTAAAAAACGCGTTTAATATCCCAAAAGATAAGAAATATATACTTTAATATAAAAACTCAGAGTTCTTAAAATTAAAAAAAAAAAAAAAGAAAAAAAAAATATAAATAAAAATTCATGAAAACTTTAGTGTCCTAAATTCTATTTCATTTTTATCTCATTTCCTAGACTGAAAAAGTAATTTTAAATGTAAATATTTATACTGAGTGTCTCCTTTTTAAGCTATAAACATCGAGGGAAAGTAATTTTAAATGTAAATATTTATACTGAGTGTTCCGTAAACAGCTATGATACACTAACATTGCAAAAATTAAAACTATATTTTTTCCTTTCAACAAAGATAGTCTCGTTTTTAAGCTATAATCCCACACACGTCGTATGAGTTATTTCTCCTTACGACATTTACAGCCACGCCTGAATAGCGAATGCTGTGTAATTTCCTGTCCACAGTTATATGGCAGAGAAATGCAATAATCAATAATCAATTACCTGAAAAAAGTTAAGAAATACAATTTTTTTTCGATATACCCTACTGTAACTTTACAATATTCAATATGTGTAAATCTGCACACCCTGTATATATTTCTTTATACAATGTAAATTAACATACATATATATTAAAGCAAGGTATTCTTATAATATTGCCTAAGGGATCTTTACTAAAACTTACGGGAAAATTCATTATAATTTTATTTCTAAGAAATAAACTTTAGGCTACAATTTAAAAACACAAAATCTACAATTTTAAATACATTTTATACATTATTTAAAAAAAAAAGTTATTTATAAGATCTTAGGATATAAACAAAATAAAGGATAATATACAATCAGGATATAAAATTTACTCTTTCTTTTTCACTTAAAAATTAATTTAAAACTTTTAAATTAACTTTGAAAATTTTTACAAGTTATTTATAAACGTTGTTAGAAATTTCTAACTCAAATTTAATGATAAATTTGAAAATTTTTATTTTGAAAAATAGCAATGGTGTTCATAAAAGTACTAAAAATATTGAAAATTGAATAGTTTCCATGTAATTTTAAAATAATTATGAACACAAGAAACATTAAAAACTTTTTTTCTACAATATTTTATTTTTTATTGAATTTTGCAGAGCATTCGTATAAGTTCCGATAATAGAGGTTGGGTTGATACATTATCAGTACCATTTTTTGCATCAAATGGTTCATCTTATATTACAATATATCCATGGAGAGATGGTGCTTCTGGTTAGTGTTAAACAATATAATAAATATTGATTTTTCTATGATTTTTCTTTTCAATAAAATTTTTTTTTTTTGCTTTGGTACTTTAAAGGATATTTTAAACATTTGGTACATGTACAAGTTAATGGTGGTAGAACATTACCACTGACACATGGTCGTTATGAAGTCACAAGAATATTACATTGGGATCAAGTGCATAGTATTATGTAAGTTTAATCTTTAATGTCATATTCAATTTACATTATAATATTTTTATCCTTTTTCTATTTTTACAAACTTAAAAGGATATTTTTTTTTTATGTTTTTTTTTTTTATTTATGATATTTTAATCTCTTTTTACACATAGTTATTTTCTCGGAACACCAGAACGATTACCATCACAACAACATTTATATCGAGTATCAGCAATACCACCAAGATTAGGTTCACCAATGACAGATCCACAATGTATGACATGCCCATTAATTAATAAAGGTGAAATAACAACAAAACCACCACCAAAATTAGTAACGTCATGGGATGATGATTGGGAGGATCAACAAGAAGAAGAATTTATAACATTACCACCACCACCAACAGCACCACCAGCAGCACGTCGACGTGGTAGTAAAAAAACAAATGAAGATTTAGGACCAACACCATGTTTATATCATACAGCAATTTTTCCACCAACAATGAGTGCTGATTATGTATTAATTGAATGTCATGGACCAACGATACCAACTAGTGTTATTTATTCAATAACAACAAAAAATATTAGTCAATTTTCATCATCATCATCAACTACATCAACATCATCTTTATCGTCATCATCATCAGCTGCTATCGGATCATCAGAATTTATTAATCAAAATCAAATACCATCATTGGAATTGTTAATGACTGTACAAAATAATACGAGACTGAAACAAAAAATTTTTAAAACAGCAATGCCACAAATACGTGCATTTCCAGTTATGATTTCTGGTGGATATCATGCTCAAGTTAGATTATTTTTACCACCAGGTTTACGTGAAGATGAAATAACAAGATATCCAGCTATATTACATGTATATTCTGGACCTGGTACACAATTAGTTACTGATAAATGGCATGTTGATTGGAATACATATTTGGCGAGCTCAAAAGATTATATTGTGATACAAATTGATGGACGTGGTTCAAGTGGACAAGGTTATCAATTATTACATGAAGTATATAGAAGATTAGGTACTGTTGAAGTATCTGATCAATTAGAAGTTATGGAATATCTTAGAGATAATTTACATTTTATTGATGGTAGACGTATGGGTGTATGGGGTTGGAGTTATGGTGGTTATGCAGCTGCACTAGCATTAGCTAGTACACAATCAATATTTCATTGTGGTGTTAGTGTATCACCGGTAACAAATTGGAGATTATATGGTAATAAAATTTTATTATTATATGAATATTATTAATTGGTTTTTACAGAATAATTTGTCAAATATTATGATAAATTTTTACTATGGCAGCATTTCCAAAAAAAATAATCACTTTAATATTAAAGAAAATTAATAAAATATCTTTGACTTTCATATTTTTTATTAAGTGTAAAGGTAGAATGAAATTTAATGTCCTTGAAAAAAAAAGAAACCTTGATTTTCCTTCTTTTGTTCTGTCAATATCAATTTTATTTTTTTATATGCAGCACATATGTCTGTAATAATGACTATGACATCCCTTTTTTTTTTGTATTTTTTAGGTTTTCTTTGTTGAGATTGATGCAACGTTTTCTTTTTTTTTTATAAATGAAATTTAATAACATTTCAATTTTAATGTCGTTAAAATTAAAAAAATAAAAAATATTAAGATTCAAAAAAAAAGGGAAATATTTTTCTTTTTATGACTTAAATTGAATTATTTGCTGATAAGAGATTGTGGGACTAGATTACTCTTACTTTTAATTTAATAAAATAATCTTGCTTAACTGCTTTAATAGAAGAAAAATTTATTTTAACTTATGGGAGGAGAAAGAGCGATAAAATGTTGTTTTTAAATTGCAAAATTTAATTTTTATGTTGATTCAAAGGACATTTTTTTTTTTTGGTAATTTTCCTTCAATTTTAAAAAACCTTTTTTTTTATTTAAGGGTCAGACGTGATACTAGATATGAATTTATCAGGTTAGGTGATTTATTATAATTTTATTTATTGGAAAATTTTATGTTTAAAAAAAACAATATTTTATAGCATCTCTTCTGTAAAAATATAATCATGCTGTTGAAGTACAAAAATAAAATTGATTAGAATTAAAAAATAAATTGTATTTTAAGCATTGCTGTTAATGAACTACATATGTATATATTAAAAATGGGAATATATTTCCCCAAAATTGATTGAAATTGAAATTGAAAGTTTTTAAATTGATTCTTTAAAAGTAAAAAGTTCTAAACAACACTTAAACAATAATTTAAAAACCCATACTTATCATAAAATTTGGCCACTGCCGTAATGGTTGGGTCCTTGGCGTTTCAATCGAAATCAATTTTCATTTAAAGTTTTTGGTGCAAACCCCCGTCAGGTAATTTCTCATTACCAATTATAGTTGTAAAGCTTAACTCAGTCAGTTAAACTAAAACTTAGACATTAGACAGTTTTATTTTCTCTGTCTATCTTCAACTGTCATAAATTTTGTAAAAGATGAGTGAATGCTATTGCGATACAAACCCGATGATCGAAAGTCTTGAAATTTAATTAAGAAACTAACAATTTTACAAAGGTGTAAATCTCATAATCCTAGATAGTAAAAATCTCAGAATCCTCTATAATAAAAATCTTAGAATCCTAGCTACTCGTAGCTAATTTATCGTACAAACTAACGAATGAACGAACGGACGGACGTCCACGGCTTAATCGACTATGACGACTACTTTCGTACATGTATAAATATGCACAATTTAAAATTATATATTACCTACTAAATTAATAGATATTTATTTTCAGAACCATTTATCATGCCTTGTCAATAAGTGATTTTCATTATTATTAATTGATTCATTCATAAATGGCTTGTTAAATTACAGTGAAATTATGGAAAATTACAGAATTTATTAAAATTATCTTTTAATAAAAATCAGATTTGATATATTTATACAACATAAATTCAACATTATTTACCCTTTTCAATGTTAAAATTTCATTTTATTTTCATCCTACATAATATTAAAATGAATTGACCATTACAATCAATTTAATTTAGTAATAGTATCTATATGGGTAAAATATAAAATGTAACTAGTCATATGTTATATTATTACAATGAAATTTAAAATATTCATTCAAAAAAAAAAAAGATCTTTAAACACTATAGAATAATCTAAAAAAAAAAAATGAATTCTTGGTAAAAAAAGAATTTTTTAGGACATTTTAAAAAATTCCTTACATAGAAAAACATGATACCACATTTCCGTTTCTTCTCTTCCTTTAGATTTTCTATTTTATATTTTAAACAAAATTTTTTTCTTTTGCATTATTTTAAAATCATTTAAAAATTAGACAAAAGACTTTAAAATATTTTAAATTCCTTGTTTCCTGTCATGTTCTTTTTCTTTTATTTAAAAAAATTTTTTTTTTTTTTGCTTTTTGTTTTTACATTTAAAAGAACTATTCATCCACTAGATGTGTTCACCATTTAAACTAGAATTTTTTTGTTCTTTTTGTACACGTATATTTTGTAGAATTAAGACAGTACTGGCAGGAATTCCACAAAAAAAGATGAGTTAACAATAATTTGTTTTTCATTCACCAAATAGAATGAAAGCTTTATCCGTTCAAACATCATTTTACTATTTATTTTATTTTTCAATTCTAAAAAATTCTTAAGAACTGATCGAATATCACAAATTTTTGCTACTATTAAATTTTTTGAACCCAAAACTAAAAAGACTCCAGTAAAATCCAATTATTCGTGTAGTACAAATGTATAGAATTCAACCTTGCTCTCAAACGCTTCCCTGCTTTTTTTTAACACTTTAATTCTTTCTTAAATATAAAATAGCTTTTACTATCATAGAATTCTGAGTGCTTCGACAACAGTTTTTGCATTTTTAAAGTTTTAATAAATGGAAAGGAAATATTTGTTCTGAACGTATTATAAATGTCCTAAAAGACATTAATGTTTACTTTTTACATTATCGGTTTTCTAAACCTAGAAGAACTAGTACTAGGCAACCTCAAAAAACTTCTCCACTTCTTTACTTCTGAATCTAATGAACTAGATATTTGTAAAGCAACAATTAAATATAAAGAAGAATTCTGAATGTTTCCGATTTTAAGACTGCGGTTTTACAACAGCGATTCTGTAACTGCGGCTCTGCGACTGGGACTATAAAACTGAATTCAACAACTTAATCTGACTTCGATTAATAGTAATTCTGTTTTTGATTTTTACAGTAAATCAGATTTTAAATTTGAATTATCTGACTAAAATATTAAGGAATGTAATTTGAATTTGGGGAAAAAAAAGAATAACAGGGGTTCTCAAAAAAGAAAATTAAATTATATTTATGTTTTATTTAACTTATAATAGCCGCAAGCCGCATTATATTCAATTTGAATACATTATTTCTATACATTTTGTTTTTTTTTTTTTTTCTTTATTTTTATAAAAATAAAAAATTTTCATTTCTAAAAATTTTTTAAGACTCAACATATGCTGAACGTTATTTAAGTTTTCCAAATGTAACAGATAATTATAAAGGTTATGAAGAGGGTGATTTAACAAAATATGTAAATAATTTACGTGAAAAGTATTTTCTATTAGTACATGGCACTGCCGATGATAATGTTCATTTTCAACAATCAATGGTATTAGCAAAAGCTTTATCATCAAAAGGTGTACTATTTAAACAACAAATATATCCGGATGAAGGACATAGTTTGGCTGGTGTTAAACGACATTTATATCGTTCAATGACTGGATTTTTTGATGATTGTTTTAAAAAATTGGTAAGTTATTAATTTGTGACTACATATATACAAAAAAAAAATTTTAAATAAATTTTTTTTTTTTAATTTTGTTTTATTTTTTTTTTTTCACAAAATTACAATTTAAAAAAAAAAGTATTTAAAAGAAATTAATTTTAATTATTTTCCTTTATATTTACCTTAAATTACTAATTAATTATAACTATATAATATCTTCCTATTAATAAATAATTATATATATATATATATATATATATATATTTATATATTTGTTTTTTTTAGTTTCACCTATATTTAGTAAAGTTTTAATTATTTACTAATAAATTAACCTATAATTCATATTAAACTAATTTAAATATTAAAAAAAAAAACAACAACAACAATAACAATAACAAACCATTAATGAAAAATGTATTTTTAGTTTTAAAATTTTATTTATTTTTAATTTTTCATTTAAATTTCTTCATTTATTTTCTTTTAAACAAAAAATTTTTAATTCGTTTTTTTAAATAATCATTTTTCTATCTTTTTTTTTTATTTTAAAAAAAAAAAAAAAAAATTGAATCCATATTTTCTTGGTCTAGATTGAAGATGATCCACAAGAGAGTTCTGCTGAACATTTTCTAGAGTTTCTATAGAAAATTATAAAAGATAATTCAAAATAAAATTAATAAAAAAAAAAAAAAATTACCAATATTAAAGTAATTATTTATCAAATCACAGAAGAATCACTTAAACAAAAAAAAAAAAAAACAAAAGAAAAAAAATTAAAATCAAAAATAATCATTAAAACAAATACTACAAAATCGATTTATTTCATTTAGTGTGAATGTGTGAGTGTATACAAGAAAAGAATTTAATTTTAAAAAGAAACAAAAAGGAACAATTTCCCGCCGGAAAATTTTCAAATTAATATATATATAAAAAAAAAAAAAAGCAAAATTAAAAAAAACTTACAAAAAAATTAATTTTTAGACCAAATAAAAAGAAAAAAAAAGGACAAAAATTATTATAAAAAGGATATTTATTAAATTTAGAAAATAAAGTCAAAACAAAAAATAAAATCAATATAAAAGAAAAAAATAGAAAAATAAATATGGAAAATATTTAAAAATCTTCTTTAAGAATATTATGAATCATTTATGACATGCTAATCATCATCATCATCAACATCATCATAATATTTAAAAAAAAAAAAAAAAACACGTCTATCAAAATTTAACACCACAAAATAAACTTAAACTTTTGTTTTAAACATTTATTCAGAAAAATTTTGTTTTGGAAAATTTTTAATGAAAAATTAATAAAAAAAAAAAAAACCAAAACTGTGAAAACGCATTTTCTATATAAATGTAGGTAAAATATTAAAAAAAAAAAAACAATTCAAATGAAACAACAAAAAAAAAAAAACAATTCCTTCTTCTTTTTCTTATTTTAATATTTAAACAAAAAAAAAAAAAAAACAAAGAAAATTTACTAAAATTGCTCAAATTGCTTTTATTATGGATATCATCAGCTTAAAAGGAAAATTTACTTTTTTATCTAGTGACATTTATACTTAAATAAATTCATTGTCACAATATGTATCCGAAAATAAATATACTTTATTTTATCAATACATAATATCTAAAGTCGAAAAGATGAATACATATCTTATAGTATCAATTATTTTGCGAATAGATAATTTTCCTTGTAAGTTGACGATAAAGAATGTTATTTTTATTTTATTGTTACTTAAAATAGTATAACTATGTTAACTCTTTAATGATACTTTAATGAATAAGTTGATCCTAACAAAATCTCTTCATATTCCAATAAATTTGTTAGGCATTCTTAGTTAAAAGATGAAACACATTTTGCTACTCGATAGTCAAATATTAAAAGAAAATAATCTTTAAATCTATATAATAAGAAAAATAATCCGTTCAAATATTAAAGTACTCCAAATTTTATAAGTTGAAGCACTGAATAAAATACCAATTAAGAAAAAGGATGAAAAAAGTATGATTTTATTTTAATCAAATTCACTTTTTGAAATCTCTGTTATTTCAAAATTTAACTTGAACACCATATTTATCATAATTTTGCAAATTTAAGAACATACTGCAATAATGTTCAAAAGTTCAACATTTTATGACCTTTTCATTTTAATTTTTCTTTTTTGTTCAAAAAAAAAAAAACGGGTGTGTTAAAATGATTTCAATATTCGTAGTAACACAAAAGTATTTTAAGAAAATGAATACATCTGTTTAGTAACAGATATTAAACCTAGCATCTGCTACAACTGTTCTTTTATTTTATTTCCCGACTAATTGTAAAATTGAAGTTCTTTTATTATAACTAAGATTTTTCAATAACAATCATATCACAAATAATAAGTATAAATAAATTTTTGCTTATATCTTACGTAAAAATATTACGTTAACCCGTTAACTACCGATATTTCAATCCTGAACTATCGAACTTCAGCTCATAAAAATCACTGAATCTTGTTCATTATCTTGAAAAATTTATTAAAAAAACCCTTAACTCCGAAAAATAAAAACCGATCTTTATGTATTAGAAGATATGGATGAAAAACCATTTTGTCTCATTTCAACCCTGCTACATTTTCGAATATGGATTATAACAAATTTAGCTAATTTTTATTTTATTTAATTTAATATAATCATAAATAAGAATTTTTTTTTAAGCAACATATATAATTCAAACCACAACTAAATAATACGAAAATAATTAACAAGGGTGGTAAATGTTAAGTCATTGTCAAATATCATTACGAATCAGAAACGCTATGTAAGACAGCTCATTCAATAATAAGAATAAAAATAACGAATAATATGTTATATTATCCTTGATTTTTCCATTACATAATACAACCTATATCTATATAATTTTTTTTCAATATCCTGAAATCTAATTTATGTCATTCGGAAAAGAGTTAACAATAGTATATTAATTTTATATTAGAAATAATAATGAAATTATAAACGTTAAATGTAATAAATATGACTTGCTTCTTTTTTATTTAATGAAATCTGTATTATTTTTATATTATTATTCAAAATTAGAAAATTTTATTGTTCTATTGTGATTGTTGGTTACATTTACTATCATAATATTGAAAAATTATTAATTTTTTTTTTTATATACATATATAATATATATTGTTTGTATATTGAATTGTTGTAATTTTTGTTTGTTACTATGTTGTTACTATGCTTTATATGTTAATATTTGTTAATTAAAAAATAATGTTTGTTTTCTGTTTTCTTTATTTTGCGTATACGTTATACATATGTGTTTATTTTGAATAAAAGGACTCAAATAAAATTTTGTTAAATAAATACGTCATATATGTACATATTATATAAATATGTACATCTAATATATTATTTCTAGATATTGTATAGGTTTAGTCATTTTACATAATATTTTAGTACTGACCACTTTTATTAATTGAATCTTTTATATAAAACAAGTTTTCAGAAGTTCTAAAACTTTTGTTTTTAATTTGCAAACCTTTTTCAGATAATTTTCCTACAAAATTTATGAATACGAATGGAAATATAAAATTGGTTTTTTTTTTTCAAAGGGTCAATGGAAAACTTCAAAATTCAGCCACAGGAATTGCACGTGATTTTTCTGAATAGTATTGAATTTTAACCAACTAAAACCACCTTTTATAAGAAAAACCACCTTTAGTGTAAATGTACAAATTTTAAGGACAAATATGTTGGAAAAATTATTTGTGGAAATGAGATTTATAAAATTTAGGGTTATGAATTATGGGGTCATATGATGGGGTGATTATTTGAAGGGATATTTTGAAGAAAGATGTTAATGTTCTTCTTAAACTTTACAGCATCATACATATATATGTTAGTAACTTTAGGGAGCACATGAGATAGCATATGGTTTCATATACGCGAACATGTGCATGACAAACGAGTTTTCAACGGCTTTGCTACCATTAATTTGCTAACAGCACATCAGAAATAGTTATTTTTTAATTATCTTTCAAAATTCATTATACTTCACTTTTACAAATCGCAGTAGTGAGATCATGGTAAACAGAGCAATCAATTAGAAAATTAAATTACTAAAAATGTATCAAATTACATTTCTGCAAAAAATTAAATTTATTAAGGATTAGTAGACTTGATCTGATTAATAGAAAATAATCAATTTTTTTAAGTTACTCTTAGTAATGCTTGTAATTTAGACAACAATCTAAATTTTATCTTAAATGTCTTTTATAAGGGGAATTTTAAAAGAACATTTAAAAGAAAATAATATAATTATTTGTTTTTCATTAACTTTTTAAATTGTAAATTGTCATTTGAAAAGAGAAATTTTTATTTTTTGCATTTATGTATAGGTAATGTGGGTATTTGGTTGGTTGTATTCTATTAATATTTATAAAGGTTTTAGAGAGAAATTATTGAAAACCTGATAAGGTTAATGAGTTTTTATTAAATCTTTCTAGTTATAATGCGTACTAGATTCTGACATTATAATTTAATTTTTACAATATGTTTAAGAAACTGTGTATAAAAGTCAAACAAATTATTCTTTTATACATAATATCATCAAAAATTTTTCCGACAAATCAATAATCATTTAAAAAATTTCCAAAAGCAAAAAACCATACATTAGTATTTAAAGTATTTATTTTTTTTTTGTAAGCGGAAATTAACAAAAAAACTTTTCGCTGCGGATTAATAAAAAATAAACCTGCATAATTTTTAGTTCAAGTAAATTCATAGGCTGAAAAAAAAACATTATACTATATTTTAAAACGAAGAAGAGTGTAGTGTTGACAGTGTCAACTCTAGGATATCCGCACGAACATAATATTTGATGTTTCCATAAAATTGAATCATCTTTTAGATATCATTTAAAATCAATTAGTTTTAATTCAAGATATCTGACTTAATTAAGTACAAAGACATATTTATGTAAATTTTAAAGTTGTATGACAGCTACTCGATCTCGTTAGTCAAACTAACTAAATTTTACAGAAGCCGTTGTCGTAAGACTTGATTATGTTATGTTACCTGACTTACTTAAAAACTGAATTATACTTATATAACAGAAGAAGTTGTATGGCAGCTTAGAAATCTGTCCGTTGAACTACATTTATTAAAATAAATTAAAAATATAGAAACTGTCATTTTTATAACAATGGAATGATCAAAATTTCATAATCCAAACTCTATTATTTTTTGAGTTATGGTACAAACAGACGCACATAGCTAAATATATACTCATAATTCTATCCTGAGGAGGGATACATATCATTTTCATTAAGTATCTTGTCTTCCTTGTGATATCACCATCGTAATGGCATATTTATTATTCCCTTGACCCTTAACACAATAAATCGGTAATAATTGACTCTTTTTGACTTTTTATGAAAAATTATATGATTACTGTGTTGCTTTCTTCTGCTGCAATATTAGTATCCTTGTTGTTTTTTCTTTCATAGAATGAACATTTTAAAAATATTTTAAGTGAATTAAAATTTATAACATTTATGTTTTATAACTAAAGTAACTTTTCAACGTAGATATAAAACATGTAAGTGTTTAACTATTATTATAATTTTTATTAGAAAATTTTTAAATCTTTTACCAGAAAATTGCAGTACATGTTCTTTACAATTAAAAATAGCACATAGACCTTTATTTTTTCAATCATTGAATTATCCTTGGTACATAAATTTTATGTTTTAATATATTTTTTGTATTTTTGTGAAAAAATTAGAAATCGTTTTTTTTTTTTAATTTTCTTATCAATTGAACAATGAAAGAAAATATTTTCTTTTTGAAATAAATTCAATTTAAAAAATTTAATAGGAAACAAAAGAAAAACAAAAAAAAAAAATTAAAAAAATTTAGAGCAGAAACATTAAAAAAAAAAAACGTAACAATAACATTTTAAAATCTAAAAGAAGAAATTAATTAACCGGATGTAATCTGATTATTTATATTTTAATGAACCGGATATAATGAACACAATAATAATGATACAATGTTTTATAACATGCTTTTTGTTTTTCCAATTTTATTGATTTTATAAAATTTCAAAAAAAAAATCATTTTTGAATTTACAATATTATTTTTGAAGGTCATCATAACATAATACATTATGTATTTTGAATAATATATAAATATGTGCAAATACGTGTGCTGAAGATTAAATAAATTTGTTAAATAGATAGAATAGATTATTATATAAATATAAAATATTTAATTATTTAATATACAATTTGTTTATTGAAAAGTACATTTTATCATGTAATTTATTGTTTTTATTTTTATTTATTTTTGAATAAATTTAATGATTATTTATTACTCTTTGATTATTTATACAGGTTGTTTTGTCAATATGTTAACAAAAGTATAGTTATTTTTTAGTCATCATAGTAATTTTTACAAATAATATTTTCAGCAACGTTTTTTAAATTAAGCCTCTATTTTATTTATTTATTACTTAACATATTATATTTTGCATAGTTCTTTCCACAATTGAATTGTGAATCAATTTTTATTGCATTTTATGTTAGCTCATTAGCTTGCGAAAAATATTAACCATAAAAACAGTTTTTCTGTTTATTAGTGGTTCATGTCCATGATTAATTCTGATTTTATATAAACTGTTAGTTTTTTGTGAAAAAAAAAAATAGGAGGGGCCTCGGTGGTCTAGTGGGTAAGAGCGTATAAAATACGCTGTAAACACCGAGGGAATATGGGTTCGAATCTCAAACACATTGTAAGAGTTATTGCCCCTTACGACATTTACAGCCACGCCTGAAAAGGAAAGGTTGTGTAATTTCCTGTTCCCATTTATATGGAAGAGAAATGCACTAAAAAAAAAAGATAATAGGTTCTTGGTTCTGAAGATAAGACTTTTGCTTCTAAAGGCTTCAAATCAATTCAAAATCTTTGTTTAGTTGTCCTGTTTTTTCAGGCAAAATAATTCATTAACCTGCTAGAAAATTTATAGGATTTTATTTTTGATCTGTGATCTGGAAATTATTTTAAATTTCATTAAATTAATGTCTGTAAGTTATATTTTCTTATTTTTGTATTCTTTAATTTTATTTAATTGTTTCTAATAAAATATTATTATTGTCTTACTTAATCTAAATTAAATAGACGAAACTTTTATAAGTTGTCAATATTAAATCATTTTTCTTGAATTATTTATCGTTGTGTTTTTATTTTACATATAATCTTGAACTCTGTGTTTATCTTGTAGTAATGAAAATAATTTCAATTTTAATTTTAATTTTAATCAACTCGAAGTGATCGTTACGACAGCTCCAATCGACAGAGATTACCAAGCTCTTATAATAATTGCCTTCCACCTTAAACACTATTTTCCACATAATATATATATATATAAAGCTCCCTGTACATATTAAAAAAAAAATCAATATAGAAGAAGAAAAAAAAAACAATGCGATTAGAAAAGATAAAACTGTGTATGGGTGGTAATTAATTTTAATTATTATTATTTATATTTTGTTTACATAATATTTAAAAAGATAAATAAGTAAAATTTATTTTATTAAATATTTAATTAATATATAGTACGGGAACAAAGAAAAACTAAAGTACCAAACATGTTTTTGTTCTAAATTTAATTTTATCTTTGAAATGAACTTCCTCTTAAAACTTTTTACAACCATAATTATCACACAACATATTTGTATCTAACCAAACATGAAATCATCATTTATAATTATAAATAATTGATTTAGCAATTTTATCGAATTTGAAATTTTAAGTCTTCACTTACAAATTAATAAACGACAATTTTTAGTTTTCTTAAAACTTAACTTCACAAGTTTGAAGAATCATAAAAGGTACGAGCCTGAAATTCTGGTTTTTAAATTCATAAAAACTATATTTTTGATACTATTTTTATTGAAATAGTGTTCGAAATTTCATTACTTTACTTTTCCAAAAGTTAAGTTTTTTAAATGAGATTTTTATATAGGTTTATAATTTATCAGACAAATTATCAAAGTTTTAAAGGAATTTGTTGATCCTTGTTCCTATAAAACATCAACTAAGACTGTCTATTTAACACCATATAAATTCTAAACCCTATTAATTTTGGTATGGAAGTTTTCGTTATCTATGTTTTAGAGTAAGTTGTTGGTGGTTGGTATAAACTACTATCTTTTCACTATTTACTTAATACCACCTAAATGCTAAACACTTTCGCATAAATGCTATCTATGTTTTAGAGGAAGTTGTTGGTCCTTGGTATTAACAAATCTTTTTGTTTTTTTTTTATTTTTGATATTAAAAGCTATAATTCTTATCTTAATATAATCCTTTATATTTTATTTTAAACATGAAATAAATCAACAATGTTTAATATGTAATAAAATTACAATCATCCCTCGATTTATGCATTAAATATGTTAAATAAACGAAATATTATTATAAAAGAAAAAAAAAATGTTATCTTTAAATAAATCGCTTTTATTTAATGATCGTTTAATTCAATACTGAATTATTAATAATAATTTTAAATTTAATATAAATTACGTAAAATTGAAATATTTTAAGTCAAGGCATGAATGTATATTTATATAATTTTAATTAAAATTATTTAATTGCTTTTCATGTTTAAAAATTACATAAAAAAAAAACAATTGGTAAATTTATATTTTAAGTTTGTCATCTTGTTTTTTTTTTTTTATTTTTATAAATGTGTTATATTTACTGTGTATTGATATATTATTATAAATGTTAATTATTTTCCATTTTAATTTTTGATATAAATGCTTTTAATATAATATTTAAAAAAGAAAAAAAAATAAATTCATTATTAAAAAAGATTGTCCTTATTTTTACAGGTTCCACCAGAAACAAAAGCTGGATTAGGTAATGGTGGAGCAGGGGGAACTGGTGAGCAATAAATTAGACTTTCATTAATAATTCAAATAATACCAAAAAAACAAAATGTATAATAATGTTAAAATAAATGCAAAAAAAAAAAAAAAATATATATATATATATATATTTAAAATAAGAATATAATAATAAAACAAAAAAAATTAATTTAATAATAAATAAAACTTCTTCCATTGTAATTACAAACAAATACCGTATTTATCCTTAGGAATCATAATAAAAGTATAATTAATTAATTTAAAAAAAAAAATATTATTAATTTAATAAAAAAAATAAATCGTAGATTATTATGGTTGTGATAACTAAAAAGCAAAAAACCAAAAAAAAAAAAAAAAAAACAAAAATGAAAACTTAAATTAAAATGAATTTTCTTTTATTTGCTAAACGCCTGAATTTATGCAATTTTTAGAAGTGAATTTTATTAAATACATAATTTCATTATAAACTTTTTCTATCGCTGATGAATAGAAATGGTATTTTCTAAATAATTAAAGTGTATGTATTATTTTTTTCGGTTTGTAGGTTTGTACATAATATTATACGAATTATTAAAGCTATTGTGTTTTTTTCTTTTTCGAAATATAATTAAAAAATTGATAAATTTATTAAAACTAGGAATATTTATAATTCTTAAGATTATAAACTTAATATTAAATTTATTTTTATGTCTATTTTTGCTTTTTAATTTTAATTTAATGAAATATTATTATAAAATAATTTAATTAACATAAAAATGTTATAATATTTATTGAAATACAATATAAAAATTTTATTTTACGAAATTAATTGCTCAATATTATTAAAAAATCATATATATTATGCTAAAACTACATACTATCTTAATTTAAAAGATTGTATTTTTTTGTTAAGAAAATTTAAATAAAATATAATGTTTACTTATATTAAAAACTATTTAGGAATTGAATTTTATAACCTTAAATATAATGTTTTTTTCTTTTAAACTAAAAACATAAAAAAGAGAAAATTATAATTAATGTCAGTTAAAAACTATTTTTAATATACACTCTAATTACACTTTAAAAAATTTTGATTAGTTATATTTTTAATAACAAAATCCAAATCATAGAACAAAAAATCTGGTATATATCTAATAACATATTGAATAAAATCTTATTTTATTTTAAAATTTCAAACTTTTAAGATAATTTTATATAATATATACTTTAATTTCTAATAATATAATTTCATACTTTCTAATGTGATATTTTGAAAGTGCCAAGATTTTGTTTTAATTAGTTCTTTTTTAATTTTTTTTTCATACTCGTAATTTAAGTTAAATTATAATGTAATACACCAATTAATTTAAAATACTATTGAGAAAAATTAATAAAATTTTGATAATTTATCTAATTAATTATTGAAATTGTTTTCTAAGTAATTAATTTAATTAACTTAATTAAATATATGTAATGTACATATGTATCTATATGTACATACATGTTTATTATAGCTATAAAAGAAAATATAAATTATTTATTATTGTAACCATTGTATATTAGGTTGATAATAATGTTGAAAAATAAATAAATTATTATATTATTTTTAAATGTATACAAATAACATCAAAAATAAGTGTATAAATTTATTAAATTATTTTATTATTCTTATTACTATATTTTATTGTAATGTTAAAAATTATTTTTAAAATTATTAACACTTAAAAAACCATTTAAATTATTATTAAATTAAAGCAAAAATGAGTGTACAAAAGAAATGTTTATATGTGCTTCTTTGAATAATAGTATGTACTATATTCCTCCATTCCAAGTATTTGATTTCTAAAACTCTAAATATGATAATTCTCAGTTAAGCAAAACTTCAAAATGTTGGTGAAATAACGAATATGAATTGGATTAATGTTAATTAAGTGGTATTTTATTTTTCTCTAAGGAATCTAAGGAAATAAAGTGGGAATCCTTTAAAAATACCAATATACTCTAAGTCTCCTTCGTAGTGTAAAATTTTTACTCACTAAACTCATTTTACCAGAAAGGAAGCACCAAAATAATGGGATAACTACTAAATTGGATAACTACAAATTTTATTTTATGCACACAAATTTTGATGTTATGTGTAACGTAATATCTAAAAAAAAAAATATACATTTTTTTAATCATAATTAAATTGATTATTTATTTTCTATTATATTTCTAATTATTTAACCAACATAAATTCAATAAGACCGTAAAAAATTTTTATATTTTATTTCTTATCGTATTCTTATTAAATAAAAATATTGTACACTTTTTTTTTTTTTTTTTTTGTTTAACACCAAACAATAAAGTTTATGAACATTTTCCATTATCAAAAGTTTTTCATTTAACATAAAACACCACTTTAAGACACCATTTTATTAAACAAAAAAAAAAAACAACGTAAAATAAATTTATAATTTATCAAAATGTCATTTTTCTGTCATAACTTTGCGTACTTTTTTTTTTTTTATCATAAAAACTATTTTGAATGCACTTTTAAATTATAAACACAAAAAAGAAAATTTCAAGAGTCATTGAACATAATATGAAAAAAAAATTGCTAGTACGAAAAAGTATATTCCTTTTTATCCTCAAGTAAAGAATTTTCAATGAAAAAAGACAATCGAACATCATCATTATAATTTAGCTAAAGGATTGAGAGCAAAATTTTTAATAAATTTATTTTGCAATATAAAAATAATGCTTTTGACCCAGCCATTCTTGTTATATAAATTTAATGTCATCTATATTGTTTTATATTAACGGAAATAACATCGGAAATATTTTTGATGAATGGCTTTTTTCATGAATTCGTCAATAAGATAAAGAAAATTAGTTTTAGATTTTTTCGCATCGAACTGAAAATTATGATAATCGATAATAAGAAAGTTTTAAACTTAAGAATAAAATGATATTGTGATACTGTTATTGTTAAAGAGATTTTTTTTTTTTTTCTAACAATTATAGGTGAAAACAACCAAGATATGACACTCAAAATGTGTTTGTTGTGAATGTGATTGAAAGCATTGAAATTAATTCGGTGGATTAAATGTAAATAAATTAAAATATAGCATCTTGATTTTTTTTTTTTAAATTTTTAATTAAATTTTTTAATATAATCTACACCTTAAAATCTTAAAATTTTTTCATTCTTTTTTCATAAAAAATTTTTTGAGTGATTATTAAACCAATTACTCTTATCTTTTTATTAACGCTTTTATAAATTTTTCATATGTGCTCTTAAATCATCTTCTCATTTTGTTTTTTTTTTCTTTTTATCTCTTTGGCTTTTCATTTCATTTTATTTTATACATTATTTATTTTTGATTATATCAAAATGAATCCCAACTGAAGATGCTATGAAGTGTTTTGATTTTTTAAGGAGCACTTATTATTATGTTTTCTCTTATAATATATTCGTTAGGTAAAGTTTGCATTTATGCAACATGGAAAAATACGACTATAATTAAATAAAATAATAATAAATCTATTTTCTTTGGTTTTTCAACATCAGTTTATAAAAATATGTATATAAATAATTCATCACATGTCATTATAATGAAGAATATTTATATAATAAATTGAAATTTATTGATTCATATTAACTTTATTTATATATTTAGGTATAAACTAATATTAATTAAAATAAATTTAAAAGTTTTCAATTGGGAAAGGATAAAATCTTACATAAAATTAATTTCTTTTTTTTTTTTTCATTTTTAATTAAATGGAATTGAGTTGCTGTGAAAAAGCACAATTGAAATCATTTTCTTCAATATTTTTTCATTATTTATTGATCAAATAATAATAAAAAAAAATTTTAAATTAATAGTTAATTAAATCTTAAGTACGTATTATCAGTGTTCATACCATTCCCAATTGTACATTAAAAAGAAAAATTATAATAAAAATTCTTCTAAAATCAATTTGACCCCGAACAGCGAATTATTCAAATGTTTTTTTTTTCATAAATTTCTTTAGAGAAAACTTAAGAAAAAATGAACAAAAAAAAACACTATAACTGTGCCTTTCCATTTTAAAATAAATATAAAACCAAAAATATTTTTAAAAATTAAACGAAATTATATTTCAATTAATTTTATTTCTTTTCTCGTATTAAAAACAAAAAATGTAAACCCTTTCGTGAATCATGAGCTTACATGATTTTAATGGTATTAAGAAAAAAAAAAATTAATCAAAATAATCTAGCATAATATCAAAAAATTTATAAATAAAACAAAAGTACGTAAACCCAGGATGTACGTTAACGCTCACTCGTCAAAAGATAAACCCGCGATCTGCAAGATATGAATAAAATACCTTTTTAAAATATTACATAAGTGAAAATGTTTGCATATTTTAAGGGGCTGTCAATGTATTCTTAAGGTACATATTATTAGAGATCGAGATAATTGATATCGTGAACAAAAAAATTCAAATTAGATCTTCGTATATTTGAAATATCCAATATATTTCAACTTGACATTATTCTGCTCAAGGATTTTTTGACTGATTTCACCTTACCTTATAATAAGTAAAAGGGAAAAGTTATAAGTGAAAGATATTTAATTGATTTTCAATTCAATTCGCTTATTGCTTCTAAATTTGTAAGACTATTGATACTTTCAAGTTTGTTAACTTTAATTTCAAAACCGAAAATCATTTTAGAATATATAGCCTTACTTTTGTATTAACGAAGTATAAAAAAATAGTTCTGACATAAAGAATTATTTATGTAGGGGATTTTCATTAATCAATGTTTTAAATTTCTTTCACAATTTAAATTTAAAACAAAATTTGTCATCTTTATTTTTACAAAATTCTTGAAAGTTTTTAAAAAATTTACTAGCATTACGAATTTATAAACAACACTTAAGGTAAATCAATAAAAAAAAAAAATTTGACCACTCAGTTCTGAAAGGGTTATTCCATTGTGTTTAAAGTATATATGTTTTTTCGTCTGTTATTTTAATGTTTTACAAATTAGTCCATCGCGTCTAAAGATTTAAAAAGGACTAACTATTTTAATTAAAAGATATTAACAAAATATTCACATTTTAATTTTTTTTTTTTTTTCTTTTACCAAAAACAGAATTTCAAAATCTCTTATATCGTTATTCTTCTCAACTTTTTACTCAAAACAAAAAACAAAGCAAAACGCAAAACGCAAAAACAAAAAAAAAATGTTTGCTCATTAAAACTGCTGGTCTCCCTTCTCTTTTTTTGCATCTCAAGGACATTAATTTAAAACAATTAACAAAAATATTTTTTTTTCCATAGTACATTACACAGGACGAAAAAACAAAAATAAAATTTAAACTTTAACAAAGTTTTTAATGTATTATTGTATCCTGTCAAAGGATATCATATTTAAAAAAAAAAAAAAGATACTTATTTTTCATTTTTGTTTATTGTTATTTTGTTGTTTTAGAAAAAAAAAAGAATATTGAAACTAAAAGTTGCGGAGACTTTTAAAAAAGGTTTTTTTTTTTTACTCCCACTTTCTTCCACTATGCTTTAAAAGGTAAACGTTACTTCATATTTCAATTTACAAATTTATATTTAATGTCACAAATTATAAAATTAAGAGAGTTTTAATTTGAATAACGTGACCATTTATCATTATTTATAGTTATAGTACCTATATGTACCAATCTAATTTAATTTTAAAAATTTTTTGAATTATCAAACCAAAAATACATAGAATAAAATACAAAAGAGAAATTGAAACAGAGAGATACTATTTTTTGAGAAATTACCAACGAGAAGTGCTCTGAAGGTTGCACAGCTTTAAAGATTACTCTTTTATTTATCAATAAATATTTTTGCATTAAAAAATAAACTCTTGGGAAAGTCCAATAATACATAATTATTATTAGTGTATTATTAGTGTATTTTACAAAATTAAGTGCAGTACAATTATGTATTATTGGAGCATATAGGATTCAATAATACTTTTCCTAACAATGAAAATTAAGGAAAAAAAAAAAAGGATACCGTATTTTAATAATAAGAATATGATTATTTAAAAATCAAAATTCGGAATAAAGTATTTATAATGTATTTTTGTTTTTAAAAAGTTGTATTTTAGAAATTTTTTTTTTTTTTTTTTTTGAAATATTTAATGCTGGTAAAAGAAAATGAAAAACAGAACACAAAATTAAATTTATAACATTATATATTATATTTTCTTCCCAAGTATTTTAATAATGTGGTTGTTTTTTCCGCCTACTAACATTTACAAAAAAAATTCAGAGCCAGCTTTTAAAGTTTTTGATATAAAGAAGGCAATTTTAATTTTTTACCTTATAAAAATATCAAAGGAATTTGAGTTTCTTTGATATTTAATTAAACAACTTATTTTTTTTCTTTTTTATAAGACTATTGTTTCAATTTTAATACTTCAGTGTATAGTTTTTTTTTTTTTTGCGTGTTACGCATACCTATATCATATTTTTGTTTTAGTTATATTTAAAGGTAAAATATTTGTTAAAGTAAGAGTTTACAATGCTATTAAAGTTCAAAAGCTATTAAAGTTCAATCTTAAAAAAAAAGTCTTTTCAGGATATAAAAATCTTTTTTAAAAATTATATTTTGTTAACATATTTGTACATTTTAACATGTGCGATGAGTGATGATTGATAATGTAACGTTTCGTCGATACCTCCGTTTAATTAATTGCTATTCTATTAAAAATTAACCTCAATTTTAAATTAATACTTAACATTCTAGTTTTTTATATTTTCTTACAATACGTGCATGTCACGATCATTTATTTCATTATAATCGAAACATATTAATCTCGCCGATTAAGATTAAGATTAAGATTTATATTCTTACTATTGAACTTTTGATAGGTTTAGATAAAGGAAAATTAACAAGTTGAAGTGGGGGAAATTTTATATGAGTCACTTCTACAATTGTTTTTATTTTATTTTTGCAAAAGTAGATGGAAATCTTTAAAGACAACAACGAAACCAATATACGAATTTTCTTTGGTATATAGTGTGTATTCGACTTGAACCAACCAAACGGCACTTCTTTATTATACCAAACAATACGTTAGAATCTATGGTATAATGTAATGTTTGGTTTGAGAATTGGAGAAAATAATAATAAGGAAAATTGAGAAATATGGGAAGCTACTATTATTATTAGGGATTGCCTATCATATTCCGTTGTACTTAAAAATACTTACATACCACCGTAAGATAATATAATCATAACTTCTTAATAATATAAAATTGGTATAAATTTGTAAATTGAAACATAAAAATTTTCAATATGATTTAAATTTTTTTTTTATTTGTTAAACACTGATTAAACAAAAATTGTAAATGTTTTTTTTTTTATTTCACCCTAATAAAATTAATAAATAAAAATTATTACACACAACAAATACATACATACAATTTAAAAGGGTCCAATCTAAAACACAACAACTTAAATAAAAAAATAAAAATTATAATAAAATATATTAAAATTAAAAAGAAATAATAAAAATTTCAATTAAAACACCACAAAATTATTTATTTTAATTAATTCACACCACATATAAAATAAATCCTTATATACGGTATTACATATTTACTATATGTTAATATATGGTAAAAATCATATTAATACCAACATTTTATTCTATATAACTATATATTATGTATGGTGTGATCCTAGAATCTATTTAATTTTTTTTAACTAACTCAAATTAAATTTTTTAAAATAAAAAAATTTAAATATTGAGTAAAAATTTTAATTATATATTAAATTAATTAATTAAAAAAAAAACATTTAGAATAGAGTAGAAAATTAAATAAATGCTATAAAAATGTATTGCAAAAAAAAAATCTCTGTACCTAAAAAATGGTATTTACGTTAAAATGAATACATTTAACTATAGTATATATTTATTTATTCGTATATCCTTTTTTACGAAAAAAGGATCTATACACAAAACTATATATTTCTGTATAGCTATTTATATTGTAATAAATGTTAAATGGTAGGAAAAAAAAAATTGTAGACATTTAAAATTGGTTAAAAAACAACAATTAAAATATATACATATATGTATAGGTATAGAATGCTGAAAAAAAAAAAAATCCAAAAAAAAACTAAAAATAAAATATATTAAAGTAAAACAACAAAATAAGTTATTATTTAATTATTAAAAAAAAAAAACTATAATTTTTTGTTTTTAAGTCAAAAATGTATTAAAGAAAGCAATAAAAGCAATAGAAAAGTTAAATAGAAAAATTTAAGAAAATTTTTCTAAATAATACTTCAATAGTTTAGTTTCCATTTCCATTTACAAAAACAAAACGAATTTAAATGATATGAATAAAATTGAATATTGTCTTCTAGTTTTAATTGTATATTAAATTATCCGTTTAACCTTTGAAAATAAAGTATATATATATTATAACCTATATATATATATGAAATAACCTTTAGTGTTTCCAGTTAAGTTATACTAATAGATATAAATATAATTAATATAAAGGACATCGAAGAAACTTAAGCTTCTATATAATATTCATGTTATAGCAAAATTAAGTATTATCCTTGAAATGGATTAAAATTGATTTAAAACCAAATTCTTTTAAAAGCAAGTTCTTAATAAAGATTTCTTATGTCGAAAAATTCATTTTCTAAATTTTGAAATTGATTGTTCCCAACCGTAAGTTTATCTGTCATTACAATAATTTTAATTTTAAGTAAAAAACATTAAGAATTTCCATCATTTTTTACTATCTAATATTTCCATTACTATTTTTTTATTGTCGACTAAAGCTATTTGTGGAAACTCATTTATTGTAAAAATGACTAAAATGCGAAACATGCTTTCATCCAATGTGTTCCCCTCTGATGGGAATGATCCATTATAAAACATGCAACTTCTTAAAAATAATTTGTTTCACTTTGTTTCACAGTTTTGTCTTCACTTTACCTTACAATTTTCCTCTCTTATCCTATTTCCCTGCAATTTTTCACCTCATTACTTAAACCTACAATATCTTGTATACACCAATGTCCTTAGTTTAGATAACGTATAAAAAAATAATTGTCAATATCGTTACCAACACAATTAAATCAGTTAAGAAATACTTTGTAAAAAACTATTTTAAAATAAATATTAAAAAACAATAATAATTTATACAATATTCGAGTTTTTTAAGGATCGAAACAATATATCCCTCTTGTTAAGTTTAAACCTTTAATTTAATTAATCACATCCAAGAGGGACATTTATTTAGTTGTATATATTAATATTTAAAAACTTTATATCTGAATCTGGAGAAACTTCAAAAATAAATAAATATAATTTATTTAAGATTTATGCTCTAAAAAATTTTTCGACATAATTATTATACTTAAAGTTGAAAATCATACCATATAAAATTAATATTTAAAATTGATAATTGAAACTAAAAACATGTTCATTATTATTCAAATCATTTAAATCATAACTTAATAAAACTTTTCCTTATACGTTTCACTTAATACAAGATAATAATATACTATTATAGTTATTCACAATAGTTAATTACAATAAATTTAAAAAAAACATATTTCATTTTCTTAAACAGAATTTCATTAATTTAAAAATATTTTAAGTAAAAAAAAAAACTTAAAACCATGATCACTACCACAATTTTGGTAACAAATACCAAAAAATTCATTTTTCAACCAAAAAAAAAAAACAAAAAACAAAACAATAAAAATTTAGGTCACAATAATATTTCAAGAAACCCCATTAAACTTAAGTATATTTCTAAAAAAAAAATACTCTAATATTAAGATGAAAACTTTTCATTTTTTTTGACAATTTAAAAAAAAAAAAAAATATTGGGTTCATTCATTCAAGAAATTTATTAGAAAAAAAAATTTAATATGAATGAAATTAGATATACTTTAAAATAAATAAACTTATTCTATTTTTAAAAAGTACTTCAATAAGAAGTACTTATTCGAAATTTCATTGATTTTATTGTATGAGTACTAATTTTGATTGGTATTCAATTCACTTTTACTGTTTTACTTACTTAATATATGAATTTCTATTTAAAAATAAAATAAAATAAAAAATCATAATATAATTTAAAAAAAAATAAAACTGACTTTTTTTCTTTTTAGAACAATAGAATAATTTTTATATATATATATAAGAAAAGCATTTACAATACGAAATGTATTTTTTGCCATCTTTGTTTAAAATATAAAAAGAATACGAGTACTTTTAAAATAACAAATTTTATTAAGCTAATTAAGTCGAAATTTTAAGGGATAATTCAATATAACCAATTATATAGATTAAATTTACCATTTATTTTAATTGAGGATTTTTGGAAAAAAAAAATGTTCCATAAAAATTCCAAACCGTAAATTTTAATAAAGTACAAATAAGTTTCCATTGAAATTTTTGGGTCAAATAAAAGTCAATACAAATAAGAAATAGAAAAAAGTTTATTTAAAATAATTTACATTAAAATATATAATGGCTTTTACTTTTTTTTTTTTGGAAAATAAATGAACTGGGTAGAAAAAATTTAATAATTTAAAAGCGATCAATTTGCTGTTTCATTTTATGATAACATCATAAAAACTAAATCATTTTTCATGAAAACAGATGGTTTTTTAACATATAACATAACATTTAACGTTAACATTTTAAAAAATCAGTTGGCCTTCTCTATTAATATTTACCAATACTTTTTACATTGATAAACCATGTAGGCCATCGTTAACAAGCTACAATTGAAAATATTCTGCTCTAGTATTAAAGGATTAGCCTCTAGAGATATACGGGTTTTACAGTAAAATTATACAAGCAGTAAATTTATGGTTTTCAACAGTAATTTCGTTATTTCTAAAGTAGTTAAATTAAATATCCTGTATATTGAGTGCATTTTAATACAATATAACTGTAATTAATTATATTACCCAAAATACGAAGACAAGTTTTAAAACGTTTCCTAATGTCATCTTAAAAATATACGGCACAAACTTATTTGTCTTGTACACCACTTAATATTTTTTTTTTTTGGTTACACAGTCTTTGTTCTTCATCAGTGGCTGTAAATGTCGTAAAAGAGAATTATTCTTTAGACATGTGTTGGATTCGAACCCACACTCTCTCGTTGTTTACAGTTTATTTTATACACTCTTACCCACTAGGCCATCTAATGCAATTTTTAAAACTGTATTTTATATATTTTAAAATACATAAAACTGTATTTTATGTATTTTATATATTTAAACTGTATTTTGCCAGTCGTTATCAGAGAATCATATACCGTAATCATGAACGTTTTGATTTTAATAAGATTTATATTATAATGGAGTTAAAACACTAAAAGTAACATTTTAAAACTAATAATAAAGAAACTTTAAAAGTAAATATTCAATTGATAAGAAATTGAACACAATTTTAATAAAAACAAAAAAAAAAAAAAAACTAAAGATGGCATCTTATACATTATCTTAACATTTTAAATAAATGAAATTTACTTTGTTAAATTTAAACTAAAAGAAATAAATAATAAGTAAAAAAAATAAATTGATGTATAGAAAAAATTGATGTTAGAGTAAAAAAAATTATTTAATAAATTAAAAATTATTTTAAAAGGAAAAATTAAATAAAAATATAAAAAATGTAAATATGTAAATAAAAAATAATTATTAAAATATAAAAATTAAGGTAATTATCTATTTAATAAAAAAAAATCTAGTCTCGATAAAAAAAATTTTCGGAATTTATAAAGATTTTCTTTTTTTTTTTTTTTAATTTCATTTAATTTTTCATATTTTTATTAATTATGAATAAAAACGTAAAATATATATATATCAATATATTTAATATAATATAATACACGTAAACCTCGATTTACATCGTATTTAATTTAAAATTTTTTAAATTTTTATATATGATTTTAATTTGTATAAAAAATGAAAAAAAAATTTCTTACTTAAAAATATTAAAAAAAAAAAAAAAAAAACTGGTTAAAAGGGATTAATAGTATTTACTATTTTATTAATTATTAATTATACCTTTTTTTTTTTTTGTATATTATTTAACTTATTAATAAAGTGTCGCTTGATAACTGAATGCTCATTAAATTTTCATACGAATTAACTTTAAAAAAAAAGCAACTTGTATATCGAAACTATAATATATGTTTTATTAAAAACTTTCTTAAAATTTCTTAAAAACAATTTGAAAACAAAAAAAAAAATAAAGTTATTTAATATGTAAAAATAATATTAAACTAGACTGAATATTTCTATATTTAATTAAAAGTTTTTGTTTAAAAAACAAAAATAAGTTCAGTGTTAGAATATCTTAAAAAAAAAAAATAAATAAATTAATGTTAGTAATATTTATTACATATATATAAATATATTAATTTTATTTAAATAATTTTTATTTATTAATATAATAGAATTAAGTTTAATTTAAATTTGTATATAAAATCTTATTTAAATCATAATTTAAATTTTTTTTATAATCATTTTTATTAAAATTTGTATTACTAAAATTCTTGTATAAAAAAAAAATTACAAAAATTTAAAAATGATAGAACTTGTACCTAAAATTGTAAAATAATTTTTAAATGAAAATTGAAATCAAAATACTGTAGATAATAAATTTATAAAAATATAAAATGCAACAAAAACAAAAAAAAAAAGATCTATAAAAATTTTTGCTTTGTAAATCAAATATATACCTATAATATATATTTTTGTAGACAAGAATTTCTAATTAAAATTTCAAAATTTTTAATTTAAATTTCAAAAAAAAAATATTTTTTTTTTTTAATCCTTTAATAACATTAATAGTTTTATTTTTCATAAAAAGTATCTAAAGTTATTTTCAAAAATAATTGTTATAGATAAAATTTTTTTTAAATTTAGAAAGATTACTATTACAAGGACTACTATTATAATTCAAGCTCAAGCTCAAGTTGCCAGCGGTCTATATCAGTCAAAAGACATTGGTTTCAAACCACGATCAAGAAATAACAGAATACATAATACAAACTTAATAAAATTATTAAAAGTAGATTTTCCACTTAATTAACAGATATAGGGTTCATAATATATATCGTCCAATATTGATACTACGTCTTTATCAAATAACTTCTGAAATTCAACAAAAATAGAACATTTTCTGTAAGCTGTGATGGAAACTATTACAAAAAAAACCAACTTAACTCTTAGCATAAAAACTAATTTTCTTTGAAACACCACTGTACAATATCAGCTCATAATCTACGAAGCAACCATCTTTATTGCTATCCCCCGTAAAAATTTTCAAAATACACCATGCACACATCATATTATTAAATTGAAACTAACATTTAAAATCAGACAATTTAAAGTGAAAATGTCATCAATATTGTTACCGCATTAATAAAATTTATGTAAAATAATTATATCGTAATAAAAATTGATAATCATTTTAGTAATGACAGCAACATGATATACAATTTAAAAAAATAAAAAACTTAAGAAAAACATATTTTTATTCAAGAATTTTCGAAATTTAATGGTAAATAATGATGTTTTTGTTTATACTCTTATTGATACAACAACAAAAATTGCAAGTTTCTGTCAAGCTTAAAAAGAATTTAAAGCTGAAAGCTTGATAAAGAAAAAAAAATATTACTCCCTTTCCAATATCAAAATTTTAGAATTTTAAGATATCGGGGCACTTAATAAAAATTCGAATAGAAAATGACGGTATACGCAGGTTCTGACAAGAAAACAAAGAATCTTCAAAACACATAATTAAAAATTACGAAGCTTTACTCCAAGAAAGTTGTGAAAGTAGTATATTGTTTTACCGAAAATAAACAGCCAAAAATAAACACTTTACAGATCTTCGGCTTTTTAGGGGCAGTACGGTTGACAAAAGTATTAAATAAGTGAAACCAACAAAATCCACAACAAGATAAATAATAAAGGGAGCACATTAGATTTACATCAAAAGGTCTCAGTGTTACCTTAAATAGTCAGTCCTACTCAGTCAGTCCTTAAATAAAAATCTAATCTAATCTAGATATTGTCAAACCAAGTTTTACATTTGAAACTTTTTATTTAAATAGAATAAAGGTATTTAGTATTTATTTAATAAATTTATAGATTTTCTGAGTCTTAAACAAGTCTTAAGCATTTTTTGAGTCTTTGTTCGTTTTTACCAATATTTGTATGAATTGAATTAAAATTATTAATTTATGTATTAATTTTAATTAAAATTAAAATTAAAATATTTAAAACTATTAATAACTCTACAGCATACATTTAAAATTAGAATATCTTGTCTTAAAAATTGAAATAATTTATATAATATGAAAATTAAATAAAATTAAATTGAAATTCTATATTTAAAGTATATATCATATATACTTTATAAAGTTTTTAAAAATTCAAAGCAAAAAGAAAAACATTTCTTATATAGGTATAGTAAATAATAAAAACTTCAAAAATATTTATTTAATAATAAATGATAAAAAAAAAATTAAATTTTTTCGAAAACAAAAAAAAAAAAAATAATAAAACTAAAAATTTAGATTAAGTGTCTTTCAAAATTGAAAACATAAAAAAAAAAACAAATAAATATTAAAAATTAATTAAAATAAAATTTAATTAAAAAAAAAAAAAATTAACAACAACAAAAAACCAAAGTCAAATTTATAATATACCTAATACCTATATATATATATACTATAGAATAAATTAAAATTTAATTAATATAAATAATAAATATAAATAATTTAAGAAAAATTAAAAAACTCTATTTTCGAATACTGAATTTCCCTAGATATTTAAAAAATTTAAAATATATAAAATTGAAAAGAAAAAATCAAATCCCTTGTAATTTCTTCCTCTTCACATCTATTTATATAAAATACATATATATAAAATTAAAATTAATATATTTATGTACATATATATATAAATATATAATATGGATATAAATATATAAATTGTTAAAAATTATATTTAAAAAAAAAAAAAAGAAAATTTTAATTATAAGTAAAAACAAAAAAATTAAATATATTTAGTGAAATAGAAAAAAAAATGAAAAAACATGTGATTTCGTCAATATTATAAAAAAATAAAAAACTAAAAATTAAAAAAATTATATTTAAAAATAAATTATTCAAAGTTAAAAAAAAAAATAAGAAAAAAATTAGAAAGAAAAAAAAAAACACCCATAAAATGTTTTCCTAAATGATTTATAACTTTATAAAATTAAGTTTTTTTTTTTTTTTTAAATTTAAAAAAATTATTATTTATATAATCTGAAAAAAAAAAAAAATTATTTGTCATTTTATTGAAATTTTAACCAAACAAAAGAAAAAAAAATTTTTTTTCTTCTTCATTTATTTCTATATATACTAATTTTAGTTATTATACAAAATGAATTAATAAAAATTATTATCTATAAAAACGAAAAACAATTAATAAATTAAAGTTTTATTTTTTTCTTTTGATTTTCTATTTCTATGCAGGTTAAGCTAAGTTAAGTTAAATTAGTATAAGCTTAAACTAATTACCAGTAATCAATCTTTTTCACATCCGATCTCTAGCTATATAATCACGTTTTTCAATTTCTTCTATTTGTATCATTATTTTAGTCGTCCTCTTGATCTTATCTTATAAAATCATCTATTAATTATTGTAGGAACCTATCAATAATTATATGGTCTGCTTTTATAAACTTTATTATATTACTTTCCCTCTCTCCGGCTCTTCATATATTACTTATAGCAAACTTATTGGCAACTTAATTGAAATTTAAAAAAAAAGGAAATAACCTAACCCAATGTGGTCTTGCGCTTATATTAGTGCAGAGTAGGCTTATATTAAAAATGATTTAATTAAATAGATTTGACAAAAAATTAAAATTATTTTAATATATACCTAAAATTAGAAATTGATTAGGAACTAAATATTGGATTAAAGTTAAATTTAGATTTACGAGAGTAGTTCATATCAATATATGTAACGATAAAACGTTACAAAATAAGTCAGTTATTGAACCCATATGAGATTATCATTTCATTATAATCAAACATGACAGATTGTTAGAGTGAAAAGTTAGACTAGATTATTTACGTAAAAATGTAAAATTTCTGTAAAAAATCTAAGTTAAGGAAAGCATCAAGCCAATAGTTCATATTTTGTATTTTTGAACTTTTGATGATTTATTTTTAATCAATGAATTTATCGTCAAATATATGCAATGAGTTTTTTTTAAACAATCTAAAGAAATTCAAAGATATTAAGGTCACTTTCCACTAAAACAGCACGTGGCGAAGCCGTAACAACAACATACCGTGACGGCATAGCACTTTTATTCACACTATGGTGTTTAACCTATAACAACGGTTACATACTTCTCGTTATAAAATTAAATTACAAAACAAAATACAATTTGTTGTCACGTTGTATTCATACATAACGACAACGTGATTTTGAATTAATATCTAATTTTGACGTGATTATATATTCGTAATAGGTATGTATTTTTTATGGGTTGATACAAATGATCGTATCTCAAAATCTCGTTTTTTTTAAATTTCATTTCTTAAAATCTTGTTTTATCAACATCTCGTTTCATTAAAACCTTATTTTTCTAAAAATCTCGGTAAATCTGTTTTTTTTTTTATAGAAGATACAGGAAGAATAAGAAAATATGTTATTTTTAATTTTTATGAAATAATAATAGCTCTCCCATTTCTTATAAATATATTCACACTATATTCCTAGAACGACGATGCGATTTCGTTTTACCGGTAAAAGAAAAATATCGTTGAAAATAATATATCGTTGTTGTTGATGTCATTGTCATTCAGTGTGAATATATTCATAAGAAATTTAATAAATAACATAAATAAAAGTCAACACAATATGATGTCATCAACGCAATAATAATATATTGTATCTTCACAAAAAGCTCAAAATATTTCTAACAGAAGAAATTATTCGAAAATGTCATAATATTGCTCTGCTAGAATTCTGTATATAAATCTGTCTAAGAAAGATTCATATTTACTGAAATAAATGTTATTTAATTTTTATGTAGAGTTTAAAAAATAAAAAATAATAATTTAAAAAAAAAAATAGATTGTAAAACCGAACAAAAAATCTTAAAATTATTTTGAAAGTTATTTCTTTTCATCTTTTCATCATGAAAATTTGAACGTTTCGATTAATATTTATCTTTTAATAAAAAAAATTCAGGATCCAGAGGTAGAGCACCAACTTCAAATAACTTTAAAATTTTAAGAACAAGGACTTATGGTTAGGTACTGTAAAAAAATCTTCTAAAAAAATTTTTTTTTTTAAAAATCAAAGTTAAAATACAAAAAAATTTTAGAAAACGAATGTTAAAGTTCAATTTCTAACCAAGCCAGCAAAAAAAATTTACTTTGACATTTTACCTGTTTTTTTAAATATAATGCGGTAAGTACACGATTTTACAATTTATAATTTTTACTTTTAAGTTGATCAAAATTAAAATTTTTTTAACTAATATAAAATAATTTAAAACAAAAACCATATAACATTTCAGTTTATAAAAATTTCTCCTCCAAAGAAAAAACCAAAAAACCAAGACCTGAAATCAAGAACGTTAATAAATTTTTTGATTTCAGCACTTGATTTCTTCAAGTTCAAAAACTTTTTAAATAATGTACAAAATTCAATAGAACTTCAAATACTTTTCAATAAACTTTTACTATCAAACAATATAAATAGGTATACTTCATATTATATACTACGTACATACTTATATACATATATATATTATATAATATCATTAACATTTATACAGTATAAACAAAAAAGTTTTTACATAAAAAAGTTGATCAAATTTAAATTTTCTCTTGTTGTCAACAAATCGAGTAAAAGAAAACACGATTAAAAAAAAATCAATTTGTTTACTTATTTAATCGTCCTAGATTTTATTGTGCCTCACATTCCTCTCTTACTATAAGTATTAAAAAAAAACATTCTAAAACGATTAGATTTTGTTATTTTTTTAATTTTGTAAAAAATTTATTTAATTTACCAAAAGAAATTTTATTAAACAGTTGTTATTTTTCTTAATTTTGTATCTTTTGAATTTGTATCTTTTTGAATTTGAAAATTGAATTTACTACCAATTGACTGCCTTAATGCCAATTTAAATATAAAAATTTTTCTTTAAAAAAATCACTTTTGGAGCATATTAATTTCCTTTAATGCTCTTTAAATGTTATTTATTTATTTATTTTATTCTGATCTATTGCTGTTTATTATAGAAGATACCCGCCTCCTCCTTATATAAAATTGTATATTTTTTAAAAATATATCAAAGGAAGAAAATTAGCTTTTGCTTCTCTAATCAAAAGAATGGAAAAAACGAGAAAGAGAGTAGAGTTGACTATGTCAATTCTAAGATATCCGTATCAACATTTTTATGCCATTTAAATAAAATTTAATCATCTTTAAGAAAATTAAAAATATTCGATATTTAGGAAATTTTGGAGTTGTATAAACTAATCGACTCCTTAGCGCTAAACTATAATCAAAATATTGCCAAAAAAGTTAATCATCTTTTATGATATGACCCAAGCCTTTTATATTAGACTAACCAAATTTTAAAGAAGTCGTTAATATAAAAGCTATCTTCTTTTAGGAAAACTTTAATTATCCATCTTAAATAAATATTGAGTTATGCTTCATATTTCAAAAGAAGTTCTTCGACAACTACAGGAACCTTTTGCGTTAGACAACTGAAATTACAAATGTTGTCAAGATAAAACTCAACATTTTTTGATGCAATTTTAGATACCTACCTTTATTAAACACTAAGTTATTCTCTTAGAAAACTCGAATTCGTCGGTCGATCTTGTGCCATTTCAATAGATAAACTGAGCTTTATATAAAAATGAAATAGTAAGAATTTGATAATCCCTGTCTAAAACGTAATAGAAAATTTATTATACCCTTAAACTATGTTCATACGAGAATAAAAAAAAAAGAGAAATCTTCAAGTATTCTTAGAATGTAGAATCAGAATTTGATTAAGTGATTGTAGCAAATTTGATCTAAAATATTATCCTTATAATAAGATAATTTATTTAAAATATGTTAAGGTAAGTAAATTTATATTAAAATCTCCCAGGATAACAGAGTTTTCATAATTTGGGTATATTCATCAATTTTTTGAATTAAAACATTATGATTAAGTTATGAGATTTTTATACCGCAATAAGGAATACATGAATATCCCAACCATATGATTCAATTAAAAATTTCAGATCATACGTAAGCTGCGTATATTTAGATATATGTATGTAGCAAATTAATTTTTTTTTTTTTTTGCATTCATGGTTGTCAAGCTCTGTAAAATTAATTATACTTAAATTGTCCACAAAGAATTTATTTGGTGCATCCATTTTTGATTACAAGTAATAAGTTATTTAAAAAATAATGAGTTAGAAAGAGAAGACCGAGCTTTATGAAATTTATGTTAAAAAGAGAATTTCTAATTAGTTTTAAATTTAAATATACCTAGATATTGGCCCACATCCGAAAGGAAAAGGGCCCTACCCTTCGGGGCATATTTATTATACCCCGTAAAGGAATAAATAAAAAAAAAAAAAAAATATACCTAGGTATCGTTTTACTCGTAAAAATATTTGACATATCAATAGAAGTCATTTTTGTTTTATTTATTTTTCAAATTAATATTTAAACGTTTAGGAAAAGTAATTTTAAAACAAAATAATAAAAATTATTAAAGTTAGTATAAAATAATGTTGTGAAACCATATTGTATATTATTAATAAAATTATATATATGCAAAAATACAAATACATAGTTTTATATTTTTTATTACTTATATAATTATGTGCATAGTTATGTATAGATTGTTTAAGTTTTGCTAATATATGATTTAATAGCTGAACTACATAGTTCTAATGAGTTTCAATCGATTTTCCTACCATTTCCAGTCGTATTTTAAAGATTTTAACCATATTTTCATATTAATTTTGCTGTTTCAGTAACAGCTGAATATTTTCCTTAAAAACTGGAATTTTAGCAATGAAAAGGAGTTATAGTGTAGAGGACTATAATAATTATAAATATAAAAACGAAATCCGAAACTCATAGCTCAATTTTATCGCCTGAAAATGCATTTTGAAATTAACAATTCTTTAAAACGATTTTTCTACCATTTCCAGTCATTTTTAACCATTAACCATATTTTCATATCCCTTAATATATTTCCGTTAAATTATTGGAATTTTAACCACGAAAAGAAGTTTTTGTGTAGAGGACCATATTTCTAAATATAGAAACGAAATCCGAAATGGATAGACGAGGGCTTATACGCCGTATTTACATTACTTTTTATATTACTTTTTACATTTTTTAGCCTTCAATATTATACAAAAATATTTTAATACTTCTGTGTATATAAGTATAACTTTTCTGTTGCACCATCTGCCAAATTTTTTGCTACTAAAAATTTGAATTAAAATATTCTTCGTTAAAATAACATTGATGAAGTGGTTGCTTACTTTTAGAGCAAAAAGTAGCCATTGCTGAAATATTACACAATATATAATTTCAACAGGTATTTATTTCACCAAAAACTAAATCTGTATAATATTAAGCACAACAACTATTATATATATATTATCTGTATAGTACTTTACACTAACTATCTGTATAGTAAGTACACAACAACTATTGAAGATATTATATATAGGTAGTTTGTAAAATCAATTCATTCATTGGAATCTGTGTCGTATACATTTTAGTAACTTCACACTCACACTTACTCCATGTGAGTTTTTTGTAAACACTTTTAAAGTGTGTTTTCTATGATTTAGAAGTCATTGTTTGTAAAAATTTTTATATTCAATTTTTCCTTACAGATTTTTACAAATTTTTACCAACCTTAATTGAATAAGTTCACCAGATAGAAATTCTTAATAAATTTGTTAAAGAAACTTGATTCTATTGAAGTTTTGCGTTTTAATGTGATTTCAGAACATTTAAACAATTTTTTTTAAATTTTTTTTCCTAAGGGAGGTGGGAATCTTCCAAAGACACCAATAATTCCCCCTTGGTAGTGTCAGATTCTTACTGACTAAACCCATCTCCCTCTTTCGCCAATATAATGGAATAAAATCCCTACCTGCTAACGCAGTATATTGGGTAAGTAGTAGGGACAGGAAAGGATAGGACAAGGATGCGAAAACATTGGCGTTGAGAATGGGACTGTAAGAGATCAATGAATGACCGCATATTATTATTACTATTTTGCTAACTAGTGACTATAGACATTAACAATTACAAGATGCAGTAGTATATAAGACATTCCCGCATTAGATAATAATTGAAAGCAACTATTATTATGGATATTAGTATTTATTATTAATATTATTACTATTTGCTAGAGTGTCAAAGCCATCAGTGGATTACAACGAGCAATATAAGTTGTATAACACCTTCTGTATATTATAACCAAAGATAGCAGCACTGTAGTAGCTAGTATTATCTAATTCATTGTGTAGTGGTTAAGCCGCCAGCCTTTCAATCGCAGGGTCTTGGGTTCAAACCCCGATCAGGTCATATAAATAATATGTAGTAATTTTTTATCGTAATAATAAATAATAATGTAATAGCTTAAAACTTAACTTAAAATTGAGTTACAAATAAACGATATTTGTTATTAAAAAATCGTACTAAATAAAAAAAATGCCTCGAAATATAAATAACAGCAACAAAATAAAATAAAATTCATAATAAACTGGATTTTTTATAAGTTGATTGATAATTTATTTTAAAAAGAATATTAATTAGAACCAAGTCTTAATAGACTTTTCTTTTTTATCTTATTTATCAATTAATTATATTTCGATATACAATGAAAATTTTAATTTAAACAAATGAAAAAAAATACTTTACCATATTCAGATCTCAAGATTTCACAGGACAATTTCGATTTTGAATATTTTAAAATCAATAGATTTTTATAATTATAGCATCATACTTCGTGAGTCCATGTGGCATCAATTAAATAAAATTAATATTTAAAAATACCAAAAAAAAATATAAAAAAAAAAATAAGCAAAGCAATAAATTCATTAAATTTATAGTTATTTAGTATCTTAAGATACTTATTTGGAAATAAAAAAGTTTTAATTAATGATTAAATATTTTAATCATTAATACGAATTAATGATTAAATATTTTTTCTTAAAATTCAAATTTCAATTAAAATTAAATTAAGTGTTCACAAAATAATAAATTATAATTTATATTTCAGATAATATTTAATATGATTATCTAAACACAATTTGAATAAAAACTTCTCACCATTTTTTATAAACTGACATTTAACTGACATTTTAATTTTAAACATATTTGTCAAGTTCTTTTTTTTTTTTAATGCATTTTTCTGCTACATATAAGAACTGTATATGGCCACCTGTTCATATATAACGGAACTCTTTCACATCCCGTAATTATGAAACAAAAACAAAATCAAGAGAAAGATTTTAAAATTATGTATCAATCATTCGAGAAAAAGACTAAATGACTGACTAAATCTTCTGTGTTTTCTTTCAGATTTAAAAACTCAAAACTCAATTCTACAAAATTACAGATTTGAGTTTTAATTACTTTTGTTTTTTAAGTTAATTTAATTATTTTTACTTTTTATGTTTGTACGTAAAAAAGTAATAAAAATATTAGTTTTCAATTAAAAATTTTTAACACTATTCATAAATATTTATTAATTATTATTTTTACATAATTAATTTTTACATTCTCGTATGTATACGTTTGTATCTACAAATAAGGAAAGTATTGAAATCGTGAAAAAAAATTTAATTCGAGATTAGGCATAGAATATAATATTATTTCGATATATATATAGATTTTAGTTCCTGTTCGAAAATATTATATTTAAAAAAACTTATATAATATTGATAAGTGACTCAAAAGCGCATTACTGACTGACTCATTTCGGCATACTGAATTTTTACAAGAATAAAGGGTTAGTTAGAAGAATGAAAGTCATTCGAAAATTATAAAGTTTTTTGAATAGTTTTGATAAGGATAATAAAATGATAAGATATTGACAGATCAAAATAATAAGATATTGACACATAACAGAAATCGAGAATCGAAAAACTCGAAATTATTCTCTAATATGATACTCAATTGCCGTTACATAATATATTTAAAAGAAAGTCAAGGGAAGAATATTATACATTTCAGTTGATTTTATTTTTTTACTCAAAACTAATTTTATTAATTTAAGCTAATATAAAAATTTGTTATATTACTTTAGTTTTAAAAAGAATTAACTTTGTTAAATTTAATTTTATTTTTATGTTTTTTTAACTGTAATAAACGAAATGCAATTAAAAAAAATTTTACACAGCAAAAATTTTAATTTTTCAAATCAGTTTTAGTCTTGTAAATCAAAAGTCATATACAATAAAGATGAAAAATGTAAGAATATTTCTTATAATATTATACTTCTGCTTTTTCGTAAATATGGTATATATACTATAAAATCTTAGATTCTAGTTTTTTTAATAATTTAAGATTTTAATAATTTAAAAATGATTTCTTTTTTTTTTTTTGAATTTATAGAAAATTAAAGCATATGATAAAATAAAACTAAAAATCATAATGCATGTATTAGAATGTGCTCCAGTCTTTGGATTATCTAAAGAAGAATTAGAGAAATTTTTACTTAAAAAATTTGATGATCCATCAAAAGCTCAACAATGTTTAGCTCAATGTGTTTTAAAACAATCTAATTTTCTTGTTAATGGTCGTGTTAATACAAAACAAATTTCTGATGTATTATTAAAGGATTATTCACAAGAATATATTAATCTAATTATTGATGCATGTTCACATAAAGAAGTTAAAAATGATTGTGCAACCGCATTTGATTTATTTCAATGTTATAAAAAATTTTTAATAGATTAGTTTATTAAATATATGAATTCTTTAAAACAATAATGCTTGTTTTTAAAGTTTTGAAAATTTTTTAATGAAAAATAATTGCTTACATTCTTTTAGAAATATACTGATTTTCATTTAATGAATATTCTGGATAGAGTTAAATGTATTTTCAAAATGTATTTAAATGTATTTTGAAAATTTTATGGAAAAAATTAATTGCATCATGAAAGAATAAAAATAATTGAAAATGAAGTTGAATAAATTAAAGCTAGAAAACTATTATGCTATAAATATTATCATCCCTTCAAATTACCCCTAGTCCATCAAAATTAAAATAAATACTTCCAATATACCAGTAAATAATTTATTTACAGAAGGATTTAAAATAAACAAAGAAGAAAATAAAAGAAATAAAACAAAAGATAATAGTAGCCGTATGATTTTTTTCTTAAATTTTTCAGAATATCAGAAAATATTACGTCTTGTAATCGGTTATATTATAATTTATAAACTTGTGCTATTAGTTTCTATGTTTCATAGTTTTCTAAATTTCTAACTTTATATTTATACCCGTACAATAAGTATCGGGTATAATAAAATTACTCCTTCATTTGTAACACCTCGAAATAAGCGAGCTAGATATACCTTCAAAGGTATGGATCGGATCAGAATCAAATTCTGAGTCGATTAAGCCATGTCCGTCCGTCCGTCAGCACGCTAACTCAAAAACTAAGAAAGCTAGAATCTTGAAAGTTGCACAAAATATTCTGGGAGCAATTTGTAGGTTCCCTATTCGGATAGCTCCCGAACAACTAACTTTTAGATCTCCACAATTTTTTTGAAATAGAGCCATAACATTTTAACTGCTGATAGATATCAAAAAACTATTAATTTTATGATAATATTAATTTTTCTGTAGTCCCACCCGTTAAGGAGCTACAGCCCCCCAAAGTTTAAAAAATCTCTATATTTAAATTGTTATAACACAAGCTCTATAAAATATATCTTCAATATGAAAATTCCAAACGCACCTATGATTGAGCTTTACAAACATGTATATAATAAATATATGCTTGTGCTATACGGTGTCTTAATTTACCGTTATGCGAAACTGAATTGTTGCAAAATTCTTAGAACTCTAAACATAAATAAAATGTTAATATTGTGGTTTCCTAAGTGATATCGAGATAATGGAGGCTGAAAATCATAACACACAATTTATAGACAATCATATAATTTGTAATAAGAACAAATTTTATGAAGCTGTTCATATGTGATAAAAATCAGATTTTTTTTTTTAAGTTAATAAAAAGTTGTAAGTATGTGTCAGTTTTTCTATAAAATATCCTTTCTATAAAATATCCTTATTCAAAACGGTGAGTAAAATGTAAGAGGACATCATATGCAGAATCATATTTAATAGACCAAATAACGTTTTTTTTTTAAATTACATTATTAGATCCTAAGGATAAGGAGTTGAACTACTTTTTATTAAACTCATCATTATTCATAGCATTCTTTATAATGGAGTTATTTGCTTTTTTCAATCTCTCTTAAAAAATATTACATTTTTTATTAATAAAATAAAGTTAATTTTATATTCAATCTTTGATATTTTCAAACTCAATCTTATTTAAAATTATTGTTATAAGAATTTTAATATTAAATTTAATAAAAACATTTTTAAGCAATATTATTAAAGATATTTTGAAAAATTTAATTTATATCGAAAAAAATATTCATCTAAATCCTTAATTTCTAATAAAGTTCCTTAATTTCTTATATTCTTAATACAATCTATCTCTTGAGTAATAAAAAAAAAATTATAACCCATATCTAAAGATTATTAATTTCTACTTAATATTCTAAATACGAATCACTAATTTATCAAAACAAAAAAAAAAAAGAAGTTAAATGTTCTTAAATATTCAAGAAAAAAAAAATCTAATTATACCGATTTCTTCAACTTTCCTTTATTAATACCAATTTAATAATAATTACATGTACATGCATAATAAAAAATATTTTTTTCTTTCTATAATTTCATAATATTTTCCCTCTTAGTATTCGCGCCCTTATTTCCATTACATGATTTTATTGTTTATATTATGTCTCAAAATAAATTTCTTATTATTATATATTTCATTGGAACTTAGAGTCTAGATAAAACAATGGTTCCTGTATTAAATTCTTTAAAAAAAAGTTAGTATTAAAATTACCATATCTACCATATAAAACAAATTAACATATCTATACACATTATATAAACATATCTATTATACACATAAGACTTTCTAACTTTAATATATTCCTTCTTTAGTCCTGCATTGTTCGAAGTTTTCAAATATAAATATATTTTGTTATTGATTTCTCTTTGTTTTTTGACTAAATGTATGCTACACATTGTTAAAATAATATCAATCTTTATTAACGGTCAATTTAAGAAAATTATGTTATGGATAAAATCTTCAACAATCAATTGTTTGATTTTTTCTGTACTACTGTCCACTAAACTTTTTCTTGACTAACAGAAGATATTACATACTTCTGTGATAAAATGCTAGAAAAGGTTCTGGTTACTCTTAAGAAATTTAAATACCTTTTGACATACTATAGAAAAGATATCATTTACATTAACAATATATAAACGATTAGATAAAAGACGTCTAGACTTGTTAATGTTTTGTTTTTAAATGTTTGTATTATACTCATACCAATATTAATTCAATTATTTTGAGACTAATAATCCTTTAAAAAGTCTTATTTTTGTTTTGAAATGGTAAAATTATAATAAGTACAATTACCAAAATATTTCAATGATCTGCCAAGCCACAAAACCAAAAAAGAAAATGTTAATCCTAAAACCATATATCGATTAATAAGTTAATATCTATAAGATTAAGAATACGATTTTTTTTTGTTTTGTTTTTTTTTGTTATGGAGAAAGTAAAACTTTTTTGTACATATTTTTGGTCTTTTTTTTGATTTTATTTATATTATTTTAATTTTATTTCAGAAAAGTTTTTTTTTTTGATTTAAGGTGTTTCAGTTACTGATGTGAACTTCAAAACCTTCATTAAATGTTAAGATTTATGTGTCAAGTTTTGATTTAGGTTTGTATCTATTTTCAAATTTTGTTTTTACTGTATTTATGACGAAAAAAACAGGACATGAATATTGATTTTTTTTGATAATAAAAAAAATGTTTGTAGCTTTAATATTAAATTAAATTGAATTATTTTAACCTAAATTTGTAAGCCAATTAATTTTCCATCTATACAATTTTTGTTCTTTCTAAAGTCTGAAAATCAGAAAATCAAAAATCATACAATCTCTTAGTTATTAAATCTAATATTTTGGGATAAAATGATGACTCCACAATTAATTAAGTAATGTTAGTCAGTGATTAAAATAACTGTATAATGATATAATCGATTCTATTTCCATTTAGACTCGATTCACAACCAATAATCTAGAATCAATTTCCGTTATTTTCTTATTTTTATTTATTTATATACAGGTACCGTGGTACACAAATGTACCAGGTAGCTATAACCCCTGTTTCCTGGTAGAAATGTGGGGTATACAAGATATTATGTGATATATTAAGTATTTATATATTGCGATATATGAATTTTTTTTTTTTTGTATTATAATTATTGTGTCCAGCCGGGAATCGAACCCGTTATTTTCTTATATATTAAAAATACATCATTACTATTTAAATGAAAATATATAATATGTACTTAAGCATATTATGTTTATAAATATTTTTCAGACTAGAAACAAAAATGTAAAAATATGAATGATATTGAATATCTTTTTCTACCATATGGTGGTAGAACCTCAAAGATAATTAAAGTGACGGTTAATTTTTATGGCGCTAAACTTGTTAATGTTTTTGACTTGTAAAACTGAGACACTTCATGAAAAGTAAATATATTATTAATACTAAATAGGATATTTAGTTATACAAAAAACTTTATTTACAACCAAAAATTTATTGTGTAATTTGACCAATCCATTATAAAATTGAAAATATAACAAAACAAAAAAAACTGATGACTTAAGAATTAAAATTTAATTGCACAAATGATTATTTTATTTTTTTTTTTTTTTGTATTTTAAGTTTTGTAATCATTCAAAAATGTTGCATCTCATTATTCAACAACATGCTCTTATCGTTACATGTCATTCATTCATTCGTTCATTCATTTATTCATTCATTTATCAAAAATACATAAATCGTTTCTCGGATGTAAATCTATCACAAAATTTCTTATTATATTTTTAACATTTGCAATAATATGAAAAAAAAAAAAATAAATTTAAGCAATTTATCAAAAATTTTTCCAACCTTCTTCATGTACTATCATAGTAAATAAAAACACATGGATTTAATCTTTTGAAATAAAAATAAGAAAAAAAAAAAAAAATTGAAATAGAAATAGAAATTAGAAAAAAAATGTATGTCAAATGCAACCGGAAATCCTATAATGACAAGATAGAAAACATCCTTTACAAATTTTTCATCCAGTAACTGACTAACAATTCTTTTTATTTTTTACAATAATATAAACACAATCTATTTTATATAATTCTTTTTTCCTACACACATAATATAAATATACTATATATAATATAATACATATATATACACACTTACTAAATATTTTACATAAACTTCTTTTTACTAGATTTTATCACATCTGTTTGTTTCTGTCACTATATTTTTGTTTCTCAACAATAATATGTGCAGCAGTTAACATTTTCTTTTTTTTTTAGAAATATAAACTCTTCCTTTTGTTTTAAAATGGATTGAAGCTGAATAGTAGCAGATATATCCAGGCACCTTTTAATGATACTTTACTATGATAAAGAGGTTAACTCAAGTATCCTTATAAAAAAATTTATTTTTGTTTTTTATTTTGTTATAGTTTTTAGGTTTCTTTTTTGTTCTTTTTCTTTATTATTTTCAAGTACAAAAGATGGCAAGAAAGATATTTATCTTTTTTTTATTTGTCAGTTTTTTTTTTGTTTTTTATTTTTTTGCTAATTGTATTTAATTGGTATAAAATAATATATTTTTACAGATTTTCTTTAATACTTTTTTCCTACGGCAATTTCGCTATGTTTCGATATTCCATTAAGAGATGACTAAATTTAAAAAAAAAAAAAAATTTAGTTTAACTTAAGCAACTAAGTTTTATTTTAATTGACGTAAATTTTACTAATCTAATGATATGACTAATGAAAATCTGAACTAATCCTTTTTTGAGAATTAAAAGAAGTCATAAAAAAGGATTAGCCCAAAAGAAGAATCTTACTGTTTAAACACATGTGTATTTATGATTAATACGGTGAAAGCATTTATATCTTTTTTGTTAATGAAAAAATCATTGTGATGAAAAATACTGTAATCGCAACCTGAGATAAACAAACAATGTGGGTTTTCATATTTTTGCCGTAATTATGTTCATTTATGTACATTTCAAGTTTTCGCGATTGGCTTTCATAGCTAACTATATAAGAACGATTGGAGGAATCTAAGGACAGTCATTAAATTTTACGAAGAATAAAATGAAGAAAAATAAAGCTTCTAATTTAAAAAGACGTATACTGCAATTTGGGCATTTTGTATACTAAAATTTATATCTAATGTTTTCTATAGGTTATATTATACCATGGCAACTAACAAATGGATCCCACAGAATACTAGTTTGTTTATGGTATTGTTTATTGCATAAAAGCATCGCATTAACGTAGTAAAACTTCATGTTTGATCTTAAAAAGTCTTGAGGTGAATAAAATAAATGGAATATTTAATAATTTAATAATATAATCAGTTAATACTATTGACAGTTCGATTATATCAGTATGTTTTACTAAATAAATTTAATCATGCGCACATGGTAACATGTATATAAACAATGCTTCTTTTTGAAAGTTTTAATGCCTGTTGTATGATTTATAGCCTTCATAATATTTAGTTTTACATTATTTTATAAATCGTTTCATATGACATATTTTAGTTTAAGAGAAGATATTTTACTTTAAGTGCCGAAATTTTTAGTTTATATGTGAAGATTTTTTATTTTAATTGAAGACAAGAAATACATATTATATATTAAATTAGAAAAGTAAAAATATTTTCAGTTAAAGTAAAAAAATACATACGATATGCATATTATATACTTTATTTAAAATAAAAATTTCTTCACTTAAAGTAAAAAATCTTCACTAAACTAAAAATATGTTTCCCTTAAAGCAGAAAATCGTCACTCAAAGCAACTTCTTCTTGTTAAGGTAAAAAATCTGTATTACAGATTTATTTAACATATATGAGCTTGTATTACCAGAAACCCACCCCACGTTATGTCTTTAAAGATAATCTTTTAAGGACAATAAGAGTGTTCTGGTTGTACTTCAATTTTAAAAGGCGAAACCTTTTTTTTTTTCGTTCTTCAATACTCATACACGTTATATTTTTTTACTTAAATTGCATGATTTTCAAAATTATAGTCCGCAAAATTATGAATCCACAATTTTCCCCGTCCCCCAAATTTTTTTCTTATTTGTATCAAAATATATTTTCCACAAAAAAAATGAATATTTTCCAATGAAAAGAACTTATTCTTCTTCTTCTTGTTTTGATTTTTGTTTGTTGCTTTTTTATTTTAAACCGCTGGAGCATCAAAATTAAAAAAAAAAAACTTTTGTTCAAAAATAAAATGAATGAAATGAATACCAAATTTCAAAAAATATAATAGAGAATTCTCAAATGATGATATTCTACTGTTATATGCTCGGTAGGTACAACGGAACCTATTCTTGGAAAATACCTTATTTTAATCATAGCAGGAGATGGTAAAGGATAAGGTTTGGGATTGAATTGCTTTTTATTTCATTTGAACCGGAGGCATAAAAATAAAATGATATTTAGAACTTACATTTTTTTTTGTTGTAGGTATATGAAGTAAAATGGGGAACTTTTTATCGGATTTTTTTTAGAATCCTTGAACATCCTTTTATTCTTATCATTCAACTAGTATTTTAGAATACAAAAAAAAACAAAGCTAAGAGTTTATTTTTCATTCACTAACTCTTATTGAAATACAACAAAAAAAAAAAAAAATTGTATAAGAAAAACAAAGAGTGATGTGAAGAGTGAGGTAGAGAGTTGTTTTCTTTTTTTAATTTTAATCACCTACACTTTTTGTTCTTTTTATACGGAAAGAGGTCAAAAGATGGTTGTAATTTTATGTAGATATGGTGTTGATTTTCTATTGGAAATACTGCTTTTTTTTCATTTAACGTTGATAGTAGAAAAACTATAGCACGAGTTTCAAAATCTCTTTTCCCTTTTTCTTTTAGGATGAAAATTAAAAGGTAAAAAAAAATATTTTTATTCTAGAGTGTTGTTAACTTCAGTTAGGCTTAAAATACATTCAAAGTAAAATAAATGAATACTGAATATTCTTTAGAAATGTTTATAAAATGTTCATAATTTTTAGAATATTCTTAGAACCTAGATATAGTTATGACTGTTTTTTTTTTTTTGTTTTTGTTATTTTATCATTTGCTTTTGTTTTTCCTTATTGAAATTTAAAAGGATAAAATAATGGATTTCATTTTTTCAAGAGAATTGTGTACAACGATAACGAAAGAAAAAAGAAAAGTTATTTTTTGTACAATTAGAGAACCAGGTCGAGTTAAATATATTTTTATTTTTGTGATTCCATTTTTGTTGTGATAGCTCCCATTATCAATGGTGGTAGTGAATAGTATCAGGAACTTTAATTGTTTCATATTCTTTTTCTTTTTTTTGTTAAAGTAATAACTAAAAAGTAAATTGCATAGAAATAGACAAAATTATTAAATAATAAATAAATTAATAGAGAAAAACTTAAAATATTTAAATTATACATAGGTACATATACATATATACAATTTTTAGCTGGTTATTTACGTTTTAAGGTTTGGTAAAAAAATACGTTCCGCATATAGAATTTAGTAAAAATAGATTTTCCTTTTTTAAAATAAAGCATTTTTTAAGTTTCACAAAAAAAAAAAAATACAAATTTCATTTTTCGTAATTTATTCTTATTAAAGATAAAGAAGGAGACAGTTTAGTAAACTTAAAATCATAAACAAAAGTTCTTTAATATTATTACATAATAAATTTACATGCTGACATCCATATAATTTACAATGTTTACAAGTTTATCTTCATCTTTTTCGAGAAAAACTAAAATTTAGAATCAAAATTTAAAGAATCTAATGAGGAATTTACATATAGCCTTCTGGTCAAAAACTAAAAAAAAATTACGAAATATAATGCAATCGGATCGTATATTAAAAAGGGTTGGGTCCGAAATCCCAAAGTCAAAATCCCAATATCAAAAACCCAAGCCCAAAATCCCAAAAAAATTAATCCCAAATTTCAAAATCCCAAGTTACAAAATCCCAAAAAAAAAAATCTCAATGTTAAAAAATCTCAGAATTTCGAATTTTTGAAACCAACTCTAATATCCCTTTTAATTATTTTTTTATATATATATATTTCAACAACAATGAACTTGAAATAGTGGGGGCTGCCGCCCCCACACCCCCGCTAAACAAATTATTGAAACCCTGATTTTGTAACCAACTCTAAAATCTCTCCTAACTCAGAATCTCATATACAGATATATACATAAATATGTAATTCTGTAAAAGGCGTATAATCCAGATTTTGTAACCAACTATAAAATTCCTCCTAGATATTTTTTTATATTAATATATATTTTCAATAATAAAGAATTTCCAATAGTGGAATACTCTAATACGGGTACGGCATACCTACTTTATACAAAAGTATTAAAAATAAAATATTTTTTTAATAGTGGCTTTTTGTAATGCAAGATAAAAAAAACAAGCAAGATTCCTAATTCGAAATTGAAAGATATAACCTTGATTTTATAACTAACTAAAAATTGGGATTTTGCAATTTGGGAATTTAAAATTTGGGATTTTGTAATTTGGAATTTTGAAATTTGAGATTATTTTTCTTCGGATTTTTTTTTTTTTGGATTTTGTCTTATTTGGGATTTTGTATCATTGGGATTTTTTTTTTGGGATTTAGGTGGACTCCTATTAAAAACAATAAAATAAGCAAAGTAAAGCTTGATTGAATACATCAAGGAAAACTATAATATACATATATAGAGTCATATATTAATAAAAATGCGATCATTAAAGAAACCGAACATGATTAGACCTTGTAATACCTATGGTATAAAAGGGTTGTAGAAAATATGACTGCGACATAAGAAAAGCGTTAGTAAAAAAAAAATATCTATACTTCAAGATAAATGGCACGGATTTGTTAAAACTAAATGTTTCTCAATGGCACAAATACGGATAAAAGCCAAACCTGAAAATAATATTCTTTTTTTTTTATTTCCTGATGTATATCCTTATGTATATTTACCCAAAACGTTTTATTACACTGACATAATTACTATTAAAAGCTAAATATGTTACAAACACATCTATTATATAAAAGCCGTAAATTTTTGCAACGATTTTCTTTTTTTTCATAGCAAAAACTAATACTGCACATAATAGTAAAAAAGAATAAAAAAAATTTTCAATTTATAGGCTTGGGTACATAATTCCGAAAATAAAATCTCGAAAAATCAAAATCCCGAAAATCACAATCCCGAAATTACAAAATTTCGAAAATCAAAATCTCAAAATTTCAAAATCTCGCATAAACATAATATATATGGATATAAATATTCCGGAAAGGGCTCTGATTTTGAATCCAACTATTAAAACGTACAGTACTAATTGCATTAAAATAAATTAAATTTTCACATTTCCATATGGAAAATAATTAATTTTGAAAAATCCGCATACAAAATATGCTGAGTTTCATATTCAATTTTCACATTTCACTTAAATAGTGAATTTTACACGAATTTAGACATTTTTATGAAAAAAAAGATTATTTTTGAAGGAACGAAGACTGTCGCGCCCAAACCCCTAATGCAAAATTTTTCTTTAGTTTTCTTAGATAGTGTTGCTATTTAGGTTTTTACGATTATTTAAATTTATTTTTATTATTATTGTCAAAAGTTAAGTATTCTTACAAATGATGGAGCATAGCTCTCAAAAAACGTTTTTAAGATAAATAGAAACTACATTATAACAGAAAGATATTTCTTTTTATTTCATTCAACAGCTAGGTAAGTGATAAAAAACAAATATTATTTCTAGATTACTAAGATATACCATTCTTTTTAACCAATATTATTTCTTGATTACCAGACTGGCGTATGCTACGCCAGATTTATCTATTTATTATTTAAATTTGTACATAAAAAGTCAATGAATTAATAGATAAATTTTTCATATATTTGTTTTAATATACCAGTTAGTTAGAAATGTGTATAGGCATATGTTTATGTATAACAATACATTATGTAAAAGCTGATTTATTTAATTAGGATCTTAAAAAACAAATACATAAAAAATGTAAAATGAATTCAGTTTGTAATAAAAGAAAATTTTTTTTTTTTTTTTTAATTTATGAATAGGATGAATTAAAATTTTTGTTTTGGTTTTAATTTTATAGGATGAATTTTTCAATATTTCTTATACATTATATACATATTGCATATTTATATCATATAATTTCCTTGAATAATTTTATTTATATACAAGGTTCGAAAGTTTATATTCGAAATTGTATGGGAAAATAACAAAAAATAAATAAAAAGCACATTAAATATTTAAAAAGTATTTTTAAAAATATGAAATTATTTTTAAAAAAAAAAATATTTTTCTTTTGTTTTTTGTAAAATTTCCAAAAACATTATAAAAATGTAATATTATGCCATAGGGAAAATGTAAAAATACGAAAACACAATGATATTTTAATGTATATTTTGTACAAAAGAATGCCATAAAATTTATATAAAATAAATTTAATAAAACTGTATAAATACATATATGTATCAATAAAGTTTTTTTTTTCTTAATATGAAATAATTGTTATTAAACATATAAAAATCTTAAAATAAAAATCCTTTTTTTTTAAATATTTTATTTTTTAAAATATGTACATAAATAAATATAAACAATAAATATGTTTGCAAATTTACTAAAAATTCCTGCAAATTCCATAATTCTAATATATTTTCTTTTATGGCAACCGACTACCAAAAATTAAAGTATACACATACATGGCTATAAAAGATCCTATCTTTGATTAAAATTAGATGTATACTGCTTATAAAATAGATGTTAAAAAATTTTACATTTCCAAGAAAATTATTTTCATATGTCATACTACCTAACGGTTAGACGGCGGTAACAGATTTTTTATAAGACTAAAAGTTTGCTAAATACCAGAAATCATTATTATTATTTTCAGTAACCAAAAATAATTCCTCACGAAATTATGCCGAATCGACTTTCCATTTCCATTTCGATGAGCTATTAAAGCCAAAATCGCAAATTTTGAGAGTTCGACCATATTACCAAAATTCAAGATTATTGAACCAAGAGGCACGATTTTGAATTATGAGAGATTTTAGAATAGGAATCAAAATCATATTATTTCCTTTTTCCAGAAAATTAGTAATTATGAATTAAGAGCGATGTTAGAGTTGAATTGAAAATCAGAGTTATCTTCTTTTTCCAAAAGTTTTATATGTGTATGTATTATGAATTAGGAGGAATTTTAGAGGTGGTTTTTAAACTTATATCTGCATATTCTGGAGAAAGCGTATAATCCTGGTGATTTTGTAAGCAACTCTAAAGGTGTTCCTGATTTATTCCGCATATACTTATATCTCACTCTTAATTATATATATAAATATTGTGAAAAAAATGAGTAATCTGATTTTGAATCCACCTCTAAAGTTTTTCCTAATTCAGAATCTCACTTATACATTTATATACATAAATATTTTAGGGTATAACTCTGAATTCCCCTTGCGATGGAAAATATAGTCGATTCGGTTTTATTTTTTGATTCGGTATTATTTCTGGTCACCGTATTTTCCACCATATTATCACCTCAATTTATCTGATCTGTTATCAAATTATTTTATCCGAGATATGAACGCTTTTCTTTTAAAATGTCACCAAAAATTCTGTTAGTACTTAAGTAATTTTAAAAAGATTTATGATGATAATTATGCTGCTATTAAAAGTAACTTTAATTTTTTAATTTTAACCCGAATTTGGCGAAAAACAAAAATGTTGAATGAAATATTACTTTTTGAGATATGAAGTCATAAATTAATTTTTATTTATATGAACACTATATTCATTTTACATAATGGCTGTTAGTGTTCACGCATTTTTGACTCATATTGTTGGATTTATTTGTTTTTAATATAATTTGTTAACTAAGTATTTAATTATGTATAGTTATTAATTATGTATCAAAAATAAAAATAAAAACTACAAAAAAATTAAATATGAGTTAAATAAAAATTAAGATATTCAAACATAACTTTCAAGACTCATTTATAAGCTTCATTTCAGAAATAAACTTTATTATTTTTCGAAAAATTTAGACACTGTCAGTTAAAATTCTTAAAAAATCTGACATCATGAAAAAATTAAATTTAGTATTAATCTGTCCTGAAAACCAACAAAATTACAAAAATGATATAAAATATCTTTTCAATTTTTCACTTAAATTTAAATTTCATAAAAATGAAATTTTTTTAGCATCACACCTGTCATCTGACAGAACTGACGAACAGACTGTTGGAGTAATAAATTAAAATCTAAATTTTTTTTTTATAAAATATTCTTAAATCAATTTTCTTTTAATAAAATAAATTCTTAGAAACTGAAAATCGAATTTTAAATTACATTTCTATATAAACTATAAATGTAAGCTTTTTGAAGCATATAAACGTATAGTAAATAATTAAACGTATCATAACGCAACCATCTTAAAACTACAATCAACTGTATTCTGTAATTATTATGAGGTTTGATTTAATTTCTTAATCTATAAAATGAAGCTATAAGCACCGAGGGAGTGTCGGTTCGAATCCTACACACATCGTAGGAGTTATTCCTCCTTACGACATTTAAAACCACAGTAACATAAAGGAAAGGTTGTGTAATTTCCTGTTCACATTTATGTGGCAGAGAAATGCATTAAAAAAAAAAATTTATATTTTATATAAATGGTTTTTGCATCAAAGTTATAAATTTCATGATAACTTTTTTAATTTAAACCACATTTTCACCACCAATCATAGAAAAAATCTATAGTACATTTATAAATAACTATAACATAACATAACATAACATAACATAACTAACAATTAAGTGCTAATTAATTTATACGTATATTTCATTATACTCAAAATATTGAAATTTCTAATTTAATCAAATTTAACGACAGCACTTTAAGATGTAAGTAAAATTTTACGAAAATGTTCAATAAATACCAAAATAAATTTTAATTCTAAGAAAATTTAAGTAAAATAGAAAAATTTATCACAATTTGTTACATTATATTTTGCATTTATTATTTCAACGCTTCAAAAGAAAAAACAACTATAGTCAACATAATAAGATCTTAAAGTTTATTTTATGAAATATAACATTTAACATAAAATATTGTCCAAATTGCAATAAATTAACTTCAAACTCTTAAAAAGTTTTCTTTGTCCCAAAGGATAACTTAACTGAAAATATTTCTTTATTGTTTTTAGTGTTTGTTTGGCTAATTTTTATGTCATAGGATCTTTTTGACTTTTTCGAAATACATTTTTTTTGTTAAAAGGATATGTCTCTTAACTCGATAAATTTAAAAATTGTTTTCAGTATAATATGCTACATTTAAGTGTAAATCTCGATTTTATTTAGCAATCTTTTTCTCTCAAATTTAACAAGATTTCTTTATTACTCCATTCTTTGCTTTAAGGTAGCTCTTCTTTTATCCACAATAGATTCTGCTAACAAACTGTATTATTCTTGGTTTTTTCAACTTTAACAAAATGTAAGGTTCTTAAATGTAAGGTTCAGTTCTTCATTAGTTTGGACTAGCACTGGAACAATAGAAAAAAATGTACCACAAGGTTCAATATTGGGGCCAGATCTTTTCAAATTATATATTGAAGATCTCGCACATCTCAACCTTCATGGAGATTTAGAACTTTTCACTTTAGAGCTTTTATAAATAATAAAATTAAACATAATCTTACTGTTTATCGAAACTTAGATTATAATACACACAACAAATGCAATTATTATCTGTCCTTATTCAGAACTGATAGTCAAAAAGTAGCAAAAATAGCAAATTTTCAATTTTTGAGGCGTAGTAACTCTTAAACGGGGGGTTGTACCAAAAAAATTTCTGAGGAAACTAATACTAATTCTAAAAGTTCTTTCTTGTCTTAAAATTTCAAGTCTCTATCTGAAAGCATACCGGAGTTATGAAAAATGAAATATAATGCAAAATTTGGTTTTAACATAACGGTAAATTTAAATAGTAAATTAAAAAATATTGCATAATTTTCATATTCTTTTATAGTGGTAAGAATATTTCCGGTCTTCTAGTGTTTTTAGACTGTAAAACTACTAAGCAGAGCCTGAGATATATACATCTGACAATAGGGCTTTTTTGCAATTTCGGAGGACTGTAACTTTGTAACCCTACACAATTAAAAGAAACCATTAACACACATAAAAATATATTACTAGAGCTTTAATTTTTTTGTCTTGCCGAAGAAAAATTTGTACAGGTGCCTAAGTTACAGGTCTTTAAAAATAGGATTTTACCAATTTTTGAGCCCTAATAACTCCTAAACAGGGGGTGGTATACAAAAATTTTCTGAGCAAACTTATACTAATTCTAAAAGTTGTTTCTTGCTTCAAAATTTCAAGCCCCTATCTAAAAGCATGCCGGAGTTATGAAGGTAGAAAAATCATGCAAAATTTGGTTTTCAAATAACGGTAAATTTGAATACTAAATTTAAAAAACTTGTATAATTTTGATATTAATTTATAAAGCTAAGAAAAATACCTGTCGAATAACGTTTTCAGATTGAAAAAATGTTAAACGGAACATGAAATATATGCGTTTAAAAATAGGGCTTTTTCAAAGTTAGAGGTGCTGTAGTTCCCTGATGGATGGGGCTACATCAAAAAGTTGTTCCACAAAATTAATATTTTTATGAGACCTACCCATGGTTGAAATTTTTTTCTCTACCTTTAACAGTGTAGAAGTTTTGTAAACAGACGGACAGACGGACGGACGGACAGAGTGAAACTAATAGGCACATTTTTTCAAAATTTTTTTGGAAATGTGCTAAAAAGGAAGCAGGAAATGAAGAAAATAATATGAAATAACATTTTTTTTTTATATATATATGTTTATGTATATATGTGATATTAAGAGAACTATTATAATAATAATTTTACGCCCTTCAGCAATTATAACTATTTAAATAAATAACCACTTAATGGTCAAATTTAAATGTAACCTTTTGAGACCAAACGGCTTCTGCTATGGTCATTAAAACTATATTTATCCAATCTGGAATTTATTATATCTTGTAATTAATTAAAATTGAGTTTATAAAACCTTTGCTGGTCACCATTTAAACATTTTTTATTAAATAATAAAATGTAAATTTGGATTAGTAAATGAATTATTTTTCGTTTTTATTTTAAAATTTAAGGTTATAGGCCTTAGGTGTTAAGATATGTATATGTTAGTTTTTAAGTAAATGGTAAGATATGAATCAAATAAAGAAAAAAAAAAAAGAATATTATTAAAATAATGTTATGTTTATTTTGGTTTTTTCTTGGTATTATTTCTATATTTTTATGTTGATGCTTCCCTTCACCTTCACATCACAGGAAAACTCCTATTTACTACATTTTCTGAAAAAAAAAAAAAAAAAGAATATTTAATCATAAAACTTTATTAGACTACTTTGTTTCAAATAGAAAAAAAAAATCAATTTTATTTCATATTAGTTCAATTAAACAAAAAAAAAAGATTTTCGATCAATTTGATTTTGAATAATAAGGCTATATTTTTGTATTATTATCAAATAATTTCCAAAGAAAAATATTAACCTTTTTTTCAATACACAAACATACTCATACGGAAATATTTTGTAGAAATAAATATATCCTAAAAATAAAATTGAACTCTTCTTGAACCTTTAAAAGAACATCTTAACCGATCATCTATAACATTGTTATTTTTTTCTGTTTTTTTTTTTTGTCAATACCAATATTTTAAATACCCCATATATTAATACCATACCTAATCCTATTTTTAATACACCAACACTAACTTATATTATAATATTTCATATAATTTCTGTTCATAATGCATAGTAATAATATATATTATATAAATTTAATATCCATTTTATCCTTTATCAATATCCTTTAAAAATGATTATGATGATGGTGATGATAATGATTAGGTTTATAACAATAATATTGATGATGATATGTATTGATATTATTGATTATATTACTGATAATGATGATTATATTCATTCTTAAATAGGATATCATTGTGACAATAATACAAAAACAAAAAAAAAAAAAAATTGAAAACAGGAAAACAGGAAAAAAAAACAGAAGACAAAGACATATTAGTTTAAATGGGATAGCAAAAACTAATATTTTTTAACACTTCACAATATTCAATCCTTTATGAATTGTCCTTTTTACTCAACTATTCTTTGCACATTTCTAAAAGTAGTCTATAGTGTCTATAGTAAATAAAATGAATTTTTTTTTTTTTCCTTTTATAATCTTGATCTTTTATATTATATTATTTAACAGAAGTACAACTCTCATCTTTAGTAGGATTCTTAGATATTTATAAAATAAGTGACAAAACTATTCAAAGTGTATAATCATTGTTGTGTAAAGTAGTGTAAAATCTATTCATCCATATCAAAATTACAAATTTTTGTTTTAGTTTTGAAAAACGAACAAAAAAAAAAAAAAAAAAAATTGATATGTATTTTATGTAGTGGAACTTCAGTTTATATTTTTTTTTTTTTGTATTTTGTTTTTTCCTTATGTTCGTAGAAAAGGAGAAGGATGAAGAGTAAATCGAATAATAGTTAAACTAAAGTTCTTTATTTATTTAATTATTGTTTTTTTTTTTTTGTTGTTATATGACAGATTTTGCAGTGTAATAGAACTACTCATAAATTCTAAATTTATATTTTAATACTTCATTAACCATTTCAATAATGATTAGTTTACCAAATAATTTTAAAACTAAATCATATTCGAGTATGTACTTTAATTTTAATTTAATTCAATACCTTAAAATCCTTAATGAAATACTATACTTTCCAATTTTAAAATAAGTTTATTGATTATTTGATGTAGTTAATGTACAATTGTATGCTAATTCTAAATTTTTTATAAATTTTATCTTGTAACATGTACATTAGTCCTCCTTGTACGTAATGTTAAACAACTTTTGTCATAAATCTATCATTTTTTGTGTTTTATCCTTTAGTGAAATTTTCTTGTCAAGTTTCGTTTTATTAAGAGTATCATTATTATTTAGAAGTAGCAACCACATTTTTTTAGGAATATCCACTACTATTTGGATATATTATTTTTATGGAACCTATTTATTCCATAAGTTAATTTTTATCAGCCCTTGCATACTAGAAGTAAATAAAATTTCTTATATTGTTAACGTGGAACAAATTCATCAAAACGATAATGTACTAATTCAAAAGAAATGAATACGCTAGCGTAAAAATATATTTTTAATTATACCCTACAAAACCGAAAAGAATTACTAAGAGGGTGATAAACACTTCAAAATATTACCTATAATAAAAATTTACATTTCGAATCAACTTAAGATTTTATTATGCGAGTTAACAGATGGTAATAATGTTAATCCAATGAACTTCTTTGCCAAAGAATTCATTTTGTGTAAAGTTTGAATTCAATTGATGGAACCGACCAACTATATAGAACAAAAAGAAAAAAAGAAAGATGTAAACACCGTGTAAGAATGCATAAATAAACAAACAATCAAACACACTTTGTGGTTCTTACGTAATAAATCAATAATTTTATAACTAGCATAAATCGACATTAAATTTTAGAATTATACTATAAATTGGATAATATAATCATATTACAACAATATTTTTTCAAGTACTCTCTTATACACAATTATATTTATAATCTTTTAAAATTCTTTGTATACAAAATATAAGAATATTTCATAAATTACATACAAACATTTCTTAAGCTTCCTTTTGAACGAAAATTTAACCATACTTTTTAACTTCCTATTTCCATCAATATACTCTTCTTGACTAATAAGTTTTTTTTTTTTCTTTTTTTTACTTCCTCTGTAAGTATTTACAAAAAGGATAAAATTATCAGTGTCGGAAACTGAAATCATCTCTTTAAAACTTTCTGGAAGAACACAAAAAAAAAAAACAATGCATAAGTTTAATGCAAAATGTAAACAATTTGATACTAAGTCTGAAATCTTTCATAATACTTTTACATGTGAAAAAAAATTGCACTTTTCTTAAAATTTTGAGTTAACAATTTTTTTTTTTTTTCTTTGTTGTTCCACATGAAAAGAAAAACTTTTAGAAATTGTGATATTCACATGTAACTTAGTCTCAAAAAAGTTTCTTTACAATCTTGTTGTTCTATTACAAATTGTTACTTTAAAGTTTTTCATTATGCTTTCAGAAAAGTTTTCATTACATAAAGTACATAGTTTAATTAACGTTAAAGACAATTATTTATATTACAACTAATGGATAATGGTTGGGCTTGTTAATTTTTTATGGGTTTAAAATTAAAAATTAAGGAACTATAGTTTTCATTGTATTTTTTTGTTGCTAATAACAAACCCTGCTCATTCATTTAATTTAAAATTTTGATTTAAGATTCTTTTTATACTAAATATACAACAAAAAAAATTTTTAATTTTTATCAATTATTTTATACTAAAGTTTAATTTATTTTTTTATTCAAGACTGAATTGAAATTTATAAAAATCACGGTAAATCATGGTGATATTCGAAACTGAAAGATATTATAGGGATGTGTGCAACAAACACTAGAAGTTTTGTGTCTAAAACACATGTTTTTTAATTTAATATTTTCGTTCATTGTGATAGAAATTTGAAAATTTTTTAACGGTAAAATATTTATAATATGTATTTATAAATTCAGATTTTTATTTTTCTACTTTTATTTTTACCCCATATTTCTTTTGTAAAAAGTCTAAATTAAATAATTTTTCTGTCTTCAACAAAAGTAATACAAATAAGTGATTTCAATAAGTCAAATATTTAATTGCTAAACTTGAATATTATAAACGTAAAAACAAATTAATATTTTGATCTAATTAATAATCTTTCTCTATCTTAGTATCAACTTAAAATTTTTAAAATCTTAAATTTCCTTAACCAATTCAACGTAAATAATATTTTAAATATGTACACGAAATTTAAAGTAAAATAATTGAAAACCCATTAAAATGTTAAATTGAATTTTTTATTTTAGAAAAAATAAATTATTTTTAAAAAGTTAAACCACTATTTAAAAAATTTTTACCTTTATACTTTTTTATTCCAAGAAATTAAATTAAAACATCAAAATTTTTAAGTAAAATTTAATTTCAGAAAAATCATTTATTTTTTTTTACAAATAACATATACCTTTGCCTCCAAATTTATGCAATAAAGAAAACAAAATAAAATTTACTGAAACTAATTTATAGTTTACAGAAATGTTTTTCTGTTGTTATCATTAAAAATCAAGTTGTAAAGTCATCATAAATACAATATTTTGTTGCAATTTATAACCTTTATTTTATTTTTTTTTTTTTTTTGAAAGCTAAATACAATTTTTAATGGAGAAATAAAATAAAAACATAAAAGATTGAAAATTGAAAAGTTTTGCAAACAATTTCCCATAAAATTCAGATGGCATAAAATGTTTTTAAATTTTTTTATTACGATAATAGTTTTATATAGAAATAATTTGTAGCTAAATTAAAATTTTAAGAAATTTCAATTGTAGAATAAGGAAGTCGATTTTTTTTTTTGAAGAGCATTTATATATTTATTTCTTTTTTCGAAATTTGTTAAAATATAAGCATATTTCCATGCAGCAGAACATATGCTGGCACTAAAAAAATTCTTAAATAATATTAGAAAATATTTTATAATTTTTTTCCATTCGAAATACCTGTAAAAATAAAATAAAAAAAAACTTAAGTTTCTTACTCAATTTAACACAATTTAAACTCCTCGATTCCTATTTTTCCTAATATTTTAAAGAATATTAAGTCATTTAATCGAATTCTTCTTTTTAAGGCTTTGCGAAACAAATTTCGAATAATAATTAATTTCTGGTGTGGGTAAGAGTATTCGTTGTAATAATTAATCCTAATAATAATTCCTCCTTATACGGAATTTACAGTCGCGCCTGAAAAGGAAAGGCTCACATTTATGTGGCAGAGGAATAAACTAAACAAAAAAAACAATTAGTTCTTTTTCAAAAATTTTATTTCTTAGAATTACGTCCAATATTCAGAAAAACTTTTAACTTTGTATTATATTTAAGAAGAACTACTCAACTTTCCGATTTTTATTGTGATGTTTCTAATAAATGTCGAATTTCATAATTAATATATTTTTATATGGATTCGAATTAATTGATTATTCCATTTTTTTAGAAAAATGTTAAACATATTTGAAATAAATAATGTTTCAATCCTGTCATGTTTTCACATTAATTTCAATGCCCCGTAAAATTTGTATTTAAGATTTGTCATGTATTTTTACAAAATAAGACAATTATTTACACATGGCTAAACAATATAACTTACAAATAAATTCCAGAAAAAATTCTGGTAAAACTGGAAAAAAATAAATTACAATTTCTATAGTTTTTATTATTATTATTTTCGAAAAGAATACAATTTTCAAGAAAAAAAAAAAAATAGGATGCAATTGTAGGTTTAGAGCTTCTTGCTATAGTAAATCCTTTAATATAGATATTACAAAACTAATTTCAGAGCCTGTGTTGATCAATGATCAATGGCCTGCATGATTAATCATGAAATTAAATTTTAATTCAATATATTAAACACTTTACAAAAATATTAAGCTTAAGAACACTTAAATTCATTGAAACTTAATTTCCAATAAAAATAATATGTATTGAACATGAATACAATTTTCACCTGCGCTAACCTATTTATAACTTAACCCCACAGTAGTTACTTTCTTAAACTACTGTTAAAAAATAAAATTGTATATTTGACCTAATGAACTAATTTACCCTATTCTAAAACGACGGATTACTGCCTTGTGAAATAGAACTGAAGCGTCCCGCTGCCCACCTGTACTCAGTTCAAATTATTAGATGGCATAATTCTGCATATACTAATTTGTCTGTGTTTTTACAGCAGAATTTTTCTTTTGCACAAACAATAGTACTAAAGATACCCTAACCTATTATTTGTGTCAAAAAGGTAATGATGTTTAGTGGATTACAGTGCCACACGTTAATAAAAAAAACCATAGCTCCGCTTTTGGATTTGAACCGCTTCTCTTTAACGTTTTTCAATTATTCCCATTTACCCCCTTAAATAAAAAAAAAATTCTTAGTATATTTTCCCATTAAATAGAGAATCTGAAGAGATCGTAATAGAACTCTTGTTTATCAGATATAATAGTTTATGTCCGCATATAATTTGTTTTTCGAAATGAACTGATGTTCATCTATGTTTTGAATATAGAATAAAATTTAAAACTAGAATAAATGAATTAAATGCAAAGCCAGTATAAATATATATTTATTAATTTGTTTGGGCCGGTTGCCATAAGGGCATGTGGGCCAGCTTAAAAAACTTAATCTATTTTTATATTAAACCTAATTATATTCTTATATTTTCTATTTATGTGGCCGTTTTATTCTTTGTGACTTTATTTATAATTGTTCCCATATTTCGTGGTGTTCTAGTAGTTTTATTATTTTGCCAATGCTGGTTTTGTCGTTTCCAGTTATTGCTTTTGTGATTGGGGTAGATTCATTAGCCCAGATTCTAAGTGTTTCCGGACATTCTAAAAATACGTGTTTTACTGTTATAGTATTGTTGCAGAATCGACAAATGGGAGAAAATTCTCCCGTGAATATGTGTTTGTCTGTATATAGGGTGCATCCCATTCTAATCCGTGACAACTTTATTCCGATTTCCTTGCTTCCTTTGTTAATAATTTTGGTTTCTGTAATGTTTGGGAATATTTGTTTCCTAAAGGAAGTTGAGCAGTCCCATTCTTGCTGTCTTATATTTTTAATGTGTTTTATTAAATGAATAAGGTTCCCTATATTTTCTTAATTTTTAAAACTGCACAACTTTTCAAAATTTTCAAAAGAACAAAATTCCATCATCTAATAACACAAACTCATTTGAATAAAAACTCATTATTAAGATCTTAGACTACACATTCTAAGAAAAATCACACAAATTTAAGTATTTTTTTGTAAAGAATTCCAATATGTCTACTGAAACATAAAAGTGATTCAATACAATAAAGTAAAAAAAAAAATTGAATAATAAAAATTAGAGTAAAAATAAAAAATGACTGCTATAAATTTTTTTTAAAAATGCACTTTTTCATTCAAAGGCAGATAAATTTCAAGGACAATTTATTTATTAGATTTGTATTCTTTTATAAAACCAAAACTGAAACTAAACCAATTTATTATGATCTTTTTTTCATTTAAAGGACATCACATTAAAATTTTGATGCAGTTCAATTTTCTTTTTATTGATTATATTATGTTACTGAACTATATTCAAATTCAGAATTTAAATGTCTGGACTAAATAGTTTGAAAAGATCTGCATTGCATTACAATAAACTTGCATTTTTTAAATATAAGAATAATTTAGATACTTGTTTTTGTATTCCTCTTAGAAATTTTAAAAATTTTTTGTGAAAATAGAATTATTATACAGTCATTAGACATTTATAATTTGAATTTATCAAGTTTTATTTTTCTTTAAAATTTATTGCAAATATTAATAAAGATAACATTAAATTAAAATTTAATAATGTTAATAGACAGAGAAAAAATTAAATCATCTAAAATTAACCTTTAAAAAAACGAGGAAGAATACAGTTGACTTTGTCAACTCTTAGATACCCGTACGAACCGTTAGTATGTTCACAGCCTGTCACTCTGCTTACAATATTATTTTTTTAATATTTTAGTATTTTAAAATAATTTTGGTGAATTTTATAATTTCTAAAACTATGGGTTGTACATATATTCAAACTATATGTTTATATGTACATTCTTCAAAAGCAGATTCTAACCTTCCACATAACGATTATCAATCCAAAACTTTTTCAAATATTCTATAGTACCATTTAATACTAAGCGGTAAATGTATATTAAATTTACTAAGTACAAAACAGTAAATATAATTTTAAATATTATATTATATTATATTTAAATATTCCATTGACAGAATAATTTCTTATAAGTACAATAAAATACATATGTGTATGTAAATACGGCGCTATATAATATACATCTACACTCTTATCATTCATTCACTAGTGACATATACGATATGTAAAAATAAACATGATATTATATAAGTATGTATATATATCAATATCATATAAATAAAAATTCTTCAAGCAACCGTTATGTTGTTTATTTAATTACATTTTTATGTACCACGCATTATATCCTCAACAATTTCAAATTATCGAGTAAAACAAAATGGAAAAAATTCGTTAATGAAATTTGTTAGAAAATTTGAAAAAATCAAGTAACACTTTCGTCAATTATAAAGTAACCCTATATTATTAAAAAAAGTTGTTAACAGAAATAAAAATATAATGTTGGAGCTTTAATTTTTGTGTATTACTTCAAAAAACTTTTAACAGGTGTTCAAGTTACAGGTGTTTAAAAATAGGAAATTTTCAGTTTTTGACCCCTTACAGCTCCTAAACGGGGGGTGATACAAAAAAAATTTCTGAAATGACTCATACTAATTTTCAAAGATCTAACTTCTGTCAAAATTTCAAGTTTCCAACTTTAACCGTTTAGAAGATGGAAGGGTTAAAGAATTTTGCAATATTTGAGTTTCGCATAACGGTAAATTAAGACACCGTATGCCAAAAATATATATTTATTGTATATATACTTTTAAAGCTAATGAAAGTAGTAATCGTTTGGCGTTTTCAAAATGAAGATATACCTTATAGAACTTGTGCTATAACAATTTAAATATAGAGCTTTTTTGAACCTTTGGGGAGCTGTAGCTCCATAACGGGTGGGGTACAAAAAAAGTTATTAAAAATAAAATTAATATTTTTGTGACATCTATCAGCAGTTAAAATTTCATAGCTCTATTTCAAAAAAAATGTGGGGATCTAAAAGTTAGGTGTTCGAGAGCTACCCTAAGGTTTGGTCCAAACTCAACCAAAAAAAATAGGGAACCTACAAATTACTCCCAAAATATTTTGTGTAAATTTCAAGATTCTAGCTTTCTTAGTTTTTGAGTTAGCGTGCTGACGGACGGACGGACGGACGGACGGACATGGCTCAAAAGTCTTAGAATTTTTTTCTGATCCGATCCATACCTTTGAAGGTATATCTAGCTCGCTTATTTCGAGGTGTTACAAACGGAGGAGTAATTTTATTATACCCGATCCTATCGTACGGGTATAATGAGGACAAGTGTTGAGTTATATATTAACTGTAGCGTACCCATAACATGGACATAATGCTATGCTGGTTGCAAAAAATTTAATTACCTTTTAGAAATTTAAAACATATAACATAAATACGTATTGAGAGAAGTATGTAAATTTTGGAGTTGTATGACAGCTATACAGATTTATTAACTAACATTATATGAGCATAAAAATTTTGCAGCTACACGAACCTATTGCGTTAGACTCATCAAAATTTTTAAAAAGTGGTTGGCATAAAACTTAACTAATTAATAAAACTCTTGACAAAATGCTACATTTTGAAAATGAAATGGTAAATGGTATTTTCTTAATTCTTTGTTTTTTCAGTTATTGTCCAGACGGACAGATGGATGGACGCACTCAGCTAAATCAGCTCAGTATTCAATCTTGAACAACAATATACATTCTTTTTCATATATATGTGATATTATGTGATTTCTTTGAAGGTGTCACTATTATGTGAAGGTGTCTATATTATGTGATTTCTTTGAAGGTGTCACTAATGTAATTGCAAATTTATTACATCCTTGAACTACGTTCGTGCAATAATACGAAAATAATGTATCGTAGGTTCAAAATTTATTATCAAATTAAATGTATCATTAAATTTAACTCCGGATCTTTTAACTCTATTAAGAAATGTTGGAAAATGATACAATTTAGAAAGCGTTTAGAGATAGAGATGCAGAATTTTATTAAAAAGTGAAGAGTGGATATGTGTAGTTATATGTACCCTTAACGAATTAAGTCTAACAATGTATCACCTTTATTTTAAATCTCTTAATAAAGTTATAAAATTTCAAACAAATATTAAAAAGTGACTCCTTTAATCGCACATTTTCCATATCCCGATATATTTGCAAATTTAAATAAAACAAATTTTAAATCCTAAAAATATATTTTATATTTACTTGAAAAAAAAAAAATTTATTTCCTTTTCCTTTTTAAAAAATGTTCAGTACCTTGCCAAAAAATCATTTGTGGCCTGAATCCAAATAATATGTTTTTTAATTCTTTTTTTTTTTGGTTTACATTGAATGAATTAAAAAAGTAGTTCTTTTTTAAGTAAAAACCTCAATTATAATTTTTTTTATTTTATTCACAATTGTTTATTGATTACAATTAGATGATCACAATAAACAATTAAACAATAATACCGGTTTAGTCTCAGTTCTTTTAGGTCATTTTCCTAACACATCCTTATAAAATTTAACTTAGGAACTGATATAAAAGCTATAAGTATAACAAAATAGTAAATAGCATCATTGTTAAAGCATGTATTCAGTCTTTTTTCCTTATTTCGTTAGTTAAATTTAAAAACTTCGTTAATGCTGGATTTATTGTTTTGGATAAAAGTTGTAAACTCATGCGCTTCCATGAATTTTTTATAAATTTTAATAGGCAGAAAATTTGCTGAAGCAATGAATCGTCAGAAAGAGAATTCTTTTAAAAAAAAAACAAAGCGCGACAATGAATCACAAAGCATGTAGCATATACCAAATATGATTATTATAGCAAAATGATTATTTTAAAATTGTAATATTACAACGAGTAATTTATTTTAGAAAGACGCGGACTCTAGAACATTTTTATATATTTGATGTACACATGCTACAATTTTGTCTTATTTACTGCGAAATTTGTTTTGAACTAAAGTAATTAACATTTGAAAAAGTACAATAACATTATGGTCGCAGTAATTTATGTTTTTGGCCACTTTAATGCACTATATGACGTTGAATTTGTTGAACAGTAATTCTAGCTCTTGCGAGTATTTTAAAAAATTCCCGATTAAAATTCTTGTTTTTTTTTATTTTCTTATTTTGATATTATAATTTAGCTGCGCTATATATGCTAGTAGTATTTATGGATATCAATCAAAATATAGTACCATGTTCCACCTATTACGCTTCTTTTTTCTAGAATAGATCTATATTTTTAAGTGAATAATAATAAATCTATGTTTTTTTGACATGTTCCCGCAAAACATTTTCCTTTCAGTTATAACGTTAGAGTCAGTCCAAAACTGGTTAATAATTTATCAATAGTAATAATGCTATTTGTTCTTTCAAACAGCTTAGATTTGTTCTCGACTATTATTTTACTCAACTTTTCGCTTCGTTATGGTATTTCTTAACCTAAAGAAGCCTCAATTATCTGACATGTAGGGAATAGTGGTTTCGGAATTCTATTTTAACATTTGCAAGTTTAAGCTATTTAAGCTATTTGTTAAGAGAGTATTCAAAGAAGACTTGTAATTCAGTTGGGTATAACAAAAATTTGTTCTTTAAATTTATTTAAACTCCAAAAATTTCTTATCCTTTAAAGTTTTATAAAATAATCAATTATACTGTACAATACTGTACAGAATTTTTTAAGACTTTAGGCTGAAAAAAACAATTTTTTTATATTAAAACTTTTTTGAATTTTCACAGTTTTAAATCAAAATAGAAAACATTTTTTTAAACAATTAAAAAAAAATTCACTAATTTACCATAACCAGTACTTCACCTTTTTTTCTATAAATTACACGTTTATTAAATCCTCTTATATTTTATCACCACTACAAAATATTTAATAACATAGAAAATAAAATACGGTTAGTTCTAAAATAAATTTCAAAAATCAAAACCTAAAAAGACCTTAAGTAAAAAGGAAAAGATTTGTTTTGTTTTGTGTATTGTCCTAAAATAAATCAAAATCAAAATCTAAAAAGAAAATGATCTTGTTTTAATACTATTTAGTTTTTTTTATCTATTACAGGATATCTTAATACGATGCGGCATTTTTGAGATGAGTATTTGTGTTTCTTTGATAAAATGATTATAGTATACAAAGTAACGTATTAAAGAAGCCAATATTTTTAGGGATAACGTTTAAACAAAATAATTTTACAATAGGACTCTACGAACTAAAGCCAACAAATATTAATGAACTAACGCCCACATCAGGTCTATAGAAAATGGATTTGAGTTCTCAATTGTGAGTCTTACTTATGAACTAGTATCAGTTGATTTCTGTTTGTGAATTTTGTTCGTGTAAGCTTTAGTTTGTGGAGTCTTATAAGAATACTCAGTATTTACAATTTGACTAAATAATATATTAATAATATACAATACTTATAATAAAAGTTAAGCTGAAGAGATCTTAATTAATTAAAATAAGAACTGACAAAAATCACCGTCTGTATTTATATTCGTACATTACTACTTTATATTACCCATACCGTACCTAAGCGTACGCATCATGTTCAAATAAGGAAGACCAACATCACCAAACACAATTGATAATGGACAATTAGAAGCAAATTATTAGACATAACTTAAACTAAGGATTTTGTAAAATGCTTCTTTATCTAAAAATTGCCGTGTTACAAAAAGAATACCTGTGCCACAGAACTAGAAACTTTGCAAATTAGATGAACTTTTTCCCCCCAAATTGCTTGTTAATTACAAATTCTTTATCTTTCTTAAGAAAAAGGTTCTTGTGTTTCTTTCTTTTATCTAGAAGTTTACTCTACCTTAAATTTTTACTTGTTATCATAAATTTTAACTTTAAATAAAAAAAAAATCCACCAAAAATAAACAAAAACAAAATTTTTTCCTTTTCCTGCCAAAAAAAAATTTTCAATTAGTTCTCATTTGGAAAATGGAAATAAAAGAAATGAAAAATGATGTCGACTTTTCACATAAATAAATAACAAAGATAATTTTTCTTTCCTTGAAATAATAAACAAAAAAAAAGGATAAAAAAAAAGAAAACTTTGGTTTTTGGTTAGAGATCCTATTTCTCCAATGAAAAACAGAATTAACAAAATATTTTTAAGCAATTTACTTTTTTTTCATTTTTTTTTTTTCGTTTTGGAGAGAAAATATGAAAAACAAAACAATATGTGTAACCAAAGGTTTTTAAAGATGGACATTTGCAATAAAAAAAAACAATAAAAATCATTTTAAAAATGTTATCTACTACTTATGTATCAAAATTTATAATTTTTCTCTGACTTTTTCGAAATTTTTCCGTCAAGAAAATTGAGAAAAACTAAAAGACAGTTCTTTAATTTTAAACAAACGATTAATACCTAAATTAATTAAGAAAACGCGTTAAAACACATAAAATTCTAAGGCTTGAATTTTCCAGGTTTCTAAATGACTAATTTCTCCAGGTTTTCCAGATTTTTAAATGACAATGGGTCAAATGTATAAAACTGAGCTTGAGATCATTTTTTAAAACAAAAACTCGAGTTCAAGGGCAATTTTTGTTTGAAAAAAAGAAATTTGAGTTGAAGCTCAGTTTTATGCATTCGAGCCAATGACTAAAATTAGCAAATGTTTAACTTTCAGCCCCTTATAACTCTCAAACCGGAATATACAAAATATTTTTCTGAAGTAACTTTCATTTTTAATGAATGAATCCCCTCTCAAATTTAATTTTAGGCTTTTAAAAAATTTAAATGTTATGTATGTACATCAAATTACAAAAAATGATACTTATTTTGTTGTATTTTCAGATTGCAAAAATATTTAGTACAACTTGCGTTAAAACTATTTTAATATAGCGCTCTTTTCAATTTTATGCTAATGTAATTCAGTAACGGGGATAAGACTACTAAAAAAAGTGCTATCTACCATCTATCTATGTCTGAAATTTAATTTCTTTATTTTAAAAGATGTAGAAGTTTCTTAAATAGACAGATAAACAAACAGACAAACGAAGCTACGGACGAGTGAAAATAAAATAATAAGCATATTTTTCGAAATTTTTTCAAAAATATTCTAAAAATGACCAAGTAAAGAATTGTGGTGATCCTTTAAAAACTTAAGATACGTCTTTATATCCGAAATGATGATGATTATGATGAAAAGAATTTCATAAATCATTTTGCTAGACATTTTAAAATTTATAATAAGATCTAAAACAAAACTAAGAAAAACAAAATAAGATTAATTACTTTGAGTCTGTTTTTAATATTTTTAATAGCGATTTATAAAAAAAAATATTTACAAAAAATAAGTATTTTTTTTTAAATCGACAAAGTACTCAAAAATATCTGGCAGAATGTCAAACTTTTTTTTTATTACTCTTCAAAGTCAAAAGCGATACTATTCTGATAAAATGAATATTTTAGAACGAATTGGAATCTTTCTTAAATTTATGGAAATTTCAATTTTTTTAAGAAAATTTTCTATGCTTTAAAGAAAGATTAAAGTGTCAGAAATCGTATAAATTTAACCTTATTACATATTTTTAGTTTTTCTTAAATCAAAGTATAGCGAACTTTTTAAATAAATATTAAAAAAATCCTATTCTCCATATATTTATCCAGTTCCATAATTCTCCATAATTCCAAAAAAAAAAAAAATACATATTATAGATGTATACATTCTTTGAATAAAATTAATATTAATTATGAATTTTTAACCGATTATTAAATTTCCCCTTGACACCTCTTCTAAACACAATTACGAGTAATTCGTAGCTTCCAAATAAATACCTAACGATATCTTTTTCAATTTTTTTTATAATATACAAATTCAGTACTTTTTTTAATTTTACTACTTTAATTTTTTCTCCCTTTTTTTCGTGTATTCTATAATTTTATTAAATTTGAAATTAAATCTTAACAATTTATTCATTTTGGTTTTGTTCACTTTATTTTAGGTCCCAACAAAGTAATTTTTATAATTATTGTAATGGAAATTTTAGAAAATAAATGTGATTTCTCCTCCCTTTGAGGAAACTTTTATATTTAGTACCTACACTATTTTTTTTTTTATCTAAATTACACTTTCGAAAAAAAAAATATCCTTTTTATAGGAAAAAGCACTAGAAAAGGACTAAAAATGGTGAAAGGCTACAACACTTTCAGAAATGAACAAAACAAAAGTTAATTTTTCCATGTTTAGTTTTGTTCTCCACTTTTTTTTTTTATTGTAAATTGTGGTAATTTTATTAATGGGGTCAAATGAAAATAAATTTCAAAGAATAAAGTTTTTCAACATCCCGACCCGAAATAGAAAAATATTTTCTTCACCTGTAACGAAAAATTATTGTTGATGAGAAGAAGGATACTGAATTGAAGATATTTTTATTTAATTTTTTGTTAATTTATTATTTTTATGTAATTTTGTGGTTTTAATTTTTATTTTTAAATACAAAATTAAAAAAATTAAATAATAGAACTGTATGTACAACTAACGTTTTCATTACGATTTATTAACGCACCTTCTTCTAAAGAATATCCACAATGATATCGTAATTTGTAAAATGTATTTACAAACTTACTTAACAAAAATGGCTTCCCCTTAATCCCTTTATCTTTTATTTTGATACTATTAAATTATTTGACACTACAATGCGTAAAAAAAGCGAAAAAAGTTAAAAGTTGAAAAAGTTTTTTTCATATAGTCATGCAGCATTTATTGTAGACACTTTCATACAATTTAATAAATTTAATTTAATACATCTACTCTGACACTTCGATACGTATAAAGAGGATAACGAGATTTATAAGTAGATCAGTATTAAAATAAATATGACAACAACAATAACAAATTAATAAATTAACAACAATATAATTCAATCTGCACCCAGTTGATGGCTATTAATAGTCACTGCTAGTAAAATAGTAATAATAATAGGCGGACTAATTGTTCCTTTATAGTTTCATTATCCAATCCAATGTTCCCACATTCTTGCCCTACCCTTTTCTATTTCTACTCCCTAGCCAATATGCTACATTAGCAGGTAGAGGTTTCCCATTATAATAGTTAAAAAGGGAAGTAGGTGGTTTTAGTAAGAATCTGACATTACTAAGGAGAAATTTTTAGTATCTTTGGAAAATTCCCACCTTTCTTAGGAACAAAAAAAAATTATCACACGATAATAATATTTCTACAAAGGAAAACATAAATGAAAACATAGAAAAACTTCGACTTCGACTTATGAATTTGGTACTAATATGAATTAAGATCGACAATTATCAACAAATTTGAAGTCTTTAGAAAAAAATAATTGAATCAACTACACAATAATATGTAAATATATAATATTAGCCATAAAGAAAAAAGTTGTTCAATGTAACATACGTTCATCAAACGATCAGAATAAAACTTCAAGAGAAACAAGAATATTTTAGGTCTAAAATAACCTATAGAGTAGATTTGCGTCAACTGTAGTAAAAAAGATAGCTAAACTTATGAAAATAAAATATATAATTCAAAAAGAAGTCGGCAGAGAAGTCCAGAGATTATATAGAAGTTAGAACATGATTGCGAGACAATTGTAAAGTCAGAAAATAATTGATTTTAAACTTTATTCTAAAAATGATTTATTTTATACAAAGAATATTACACATAAAAAGAATATCTACCTCTAATTAATGTAAAAATTAAAAGACTCCTTCAAAACTTATATTTTCATAATAACAATCTTAGTACATTTTAACTTCAAATATTCAGGCAAATCCTAATATTAAAATTTCAAACACAAAAAAAAAATTGATTCTTGAGTAATTCGTAATACTTTAAATTGAAATCATATAATTCTTTAATGTTATTCCCTCATCACGATTGTTATTAAAAGTTATTTCTGTTTTAGGAAATTGTTTTTTTCCCATAACTAATAATACGAACACAAGTACCTACTTGGAAACTGACAAAGTATAAAAAAAGATCTTTTTCTAAACGAAAAAAAAAAAAAATTTCTTTTCACCAACTTTATCACGCAATACTTCTGTTCAAAAATTTTTCCACAAAAACGAATTTTTTGTTCTTTTTTTCTTTTTTTCTTTTAATCTCATAAATTTCATAACGTGAAAGAATTTTTTTTTTCCCACAACAATTATTTCCATAATATTTGACCTTGGTGAAAACAACAAATAAAAAAATAAAAAGTACTTTCAAGTTACTTATGACGAATTTAAAACAAAGGAAAATTATGAAAGGCATTTTCAATTTCCCGCAGGAAATACAAATGATCAGAAGAACAACTGTACATGACAGTCAGCATAAATTATTAAAATAAACACAAATGTAATTTAAAAGAAACAAAAACAAAATTTAAAATATAATAAAAACGAATCAAACAATAATTCAAACAAAAGTAATAATTGGTGTTGAGTAAACTTTTTAAAAGTAAAATCCATAGTCTATTATCATCTTTCAACCATTTTTCAATGGTTCAAAATCAGATCATTAACATAAAAAAAAAAAATTATTTAAGTACGAGTAACTTTTTTTGACTTTGTATTATATATAATAGGTTATGTTTTAAACATATCCAGTTCTCAATGCAATTTTGTTTAATCAAAGAAATTCTATTTATGATTAGAAAAATCGTCATTTTTAATGTGTATAAGCAAAATGGTCAAAATACTGCCAGCAAAAGAATGTTTTGCAGCTCTTTTTCTGCTCCTGGCAGTGCAATTTTTTTTTTTTTGTATAGTAATGACCTCTATGTTTTAATACTCTCATGCTTTATTATAAGTTAGTAAAATACGGAAGTTGCTTTTGCTTTAATGTCCTTTCTTTCCTAACAGAATTTAAAAAAGTGAACTGTTATTTACACTTTCACGTTTGATTTACTTATATCTTCATTGATAAAGCTCTCTTGTGATTCAATCAAGTCAATTTATAGTTTGACTCGATACTCCATTATGTTTAAGTCGGTTGACTGTTGCAAAGCTTCTACGAATTATAATTAAGCTTTTAACATTGTAATTAAAAAATTTTTTAAAAATTTTAATTTCACTTTAAAATTTTACGATTTTCCCTAAAAAAAACATTTAAAAACTTGTAATTCCGTAATTTTACTTAATCTTGACAGTTATTATAGACAATTATTAGTCATATTTTAATATTAGTTTCTAACTCATATTATCCTTTTGATTTGCTCTTGAAGAAAATGACATCGCAAGTAATTAAAAAACTAGGATAAATTTTAAAACACTTAATCGAAATATGATAAAAAATATAAGTATATTTAAAAATATTTGCCCACAGGAAAATAAAATGAAAACAATGAGAGATCTCATTTTTATTTAAAAGGTGAAAAAAGAAAATTAATTAAAAAATTTAATTAAAAATGAAAAAAAAAAAAAAAAAACGAAAATAAATAGTCTATTGTACAAAAAAAAGAAAAAAATTAAAAAAACAATAAAAAAAAATTATGGAAAATCTTCACATAACCATTTATGTCCTTTAATTTTCTTTCGTTCATAATTTTTTGTTTTTATTTTATATCAAAACATAAAAAATAAAACAATAAATATAATTTTTTTTTTTTTTAAACTATTATAAAAGTGTTATGAAACCGTGCTTAGGTATACAAGTGATGCCTTACAGGGAGCACTAGAAAATCCAATATTAATCAATTGCAACAAAAAAAGAAAAAAAATTAAAACAAAAAATAAAATAAATTTTATATAAAATTGTGTACAAACTAATACCTAAAGGTCATAAAAAAAGGATTCATTTGACAGAAAAAAAAAAGTTAATTAAAAATTTTTAAATGAAGTTTTAGAAGTGACAAGACGTGGTGATTTAAAGGCAATAAAATAATAAATGAAAAAATAAATTGATTTTAAACTGTGGTGAAACCTTAACTAAAATTAAATTCAAATAGTGATAATTTTTACTAACACAGAATTAAATTTGATTTAATATTTAGCATATAATTGTTTTTTCTTTTAGAAAAATGGAAAGTCATTTGAGACTATAAGTTAAAAGCTAATTTAAAACATCACAAAAGTATTTTAAGTTTTTTTTAAAAAAAAAATAAATTTTTCTTAGAAAACTCGTTATAGAACTGAAATATCGTAAAATAATCTTTGGAAAAGAAAGATGGATACTCTTAAAGATGGATTTTTTGTTGGACAGAGATGGATGGATATTTTTAGAGCAGGAACATATATTTTTATTTACTTTATGTTTTTTTTTTTGGTAGTTTGGTATGTAACGTTGATTTGACAGAGGAATAGATACATTCTGAAACTAAAAAATAATCTGTCTATTCTGAAAAACTTTTGTATACTTTCTTAAATTGTAATAAAAAAAATATAACTTAAAACGATTTTCGCCTTTAACGGGTTTTATAGAATCAAAAAAATTCATTTTCAGTTAATTTATATCATAATTTATTCATATTATGCCTATTTCTACTTAAAATACTGCGCAAGGAGTATTTTTATTGAATAAAAAACTACAATATGCAATAAAAAAGTAACAAAATAAATGTAAACGATGAAGAGTTAATTCTCTTCCTATTATTTTATCCTATTATTATTATACCCTAGTGGCGTTTCTAAGGGGCGTCGCACATGCCTCTTGCCAGGGGCCCCACGATAAAAGGGGCCCCTTTTATCGTGGGGCCCCATCAGCAAAACATTGAAACTAAAAATTTTCTGTGACTTGGACTTCTATTCTATTAATCTATTCACAATGCCATGAAAACGTTAACTTTACAAAATGTTTATTATAGAGGCCAACTTAAATCAAAGCTTACGACGTATAATTTCTGTCAAAATATTTTTTAATACATGAATTTATATGAGAGCACTCGAAATATGCGGCGTACTGTACGTCGAGCATTTAAAATTTAAAAACTGACAAAGCGTATAAAAATTTTTTTATTTTAATCTATGTTGTATAAAATTGCTGTACAATTAAAATCAACATTTCCTAATGTTGAGACAATCCTTAGAATTTTTTTGACAATGCCAATTTCGAATGCTTTCCGTTTTGAAACGGGTCAAAACTTACTTAAGAAATTCCATGAAGAAAGAAAAATTAAATTATATGGAATATGAAGTGATAAGCAATATTGATTGTGATATGATAATAGATAGTTTTGCAAAAGCCAAAGCTATAAAAAAGCATATACAGCATATAAATCATTACAGTTTTGGTATATATAAATATGCAAATATGTTCCTTTTTATTTTTATTATTTTTGGATAATTTATTTTATAGAAATAATATGTAAATGAAATTGTTTTTGTTTAAGTTTTTTAATTGAATTTTAGTTAATCGCTTCATTGGAATTGCAGGGTTCCATCTAACAAACTACGGTCACTATAGATGGAACCTTGTAATTCTCAAGTAGCATAATATTGTTTTAGTTTTTTTTTTGTTGAAATGAAATTATTTTTGTTTAGGTTTTTGACTGAATTTTAATTAATATTGTTTTCGTTTTTTTTTTTTTAAATAAATACGTGATAAAAATAATCAAGCACATTTTTATTTATCCATGTAATTTATAGGGTGAGGGCCTATTTTTTTTTTACCGCCAGCGGCCCAAACATTGTTAAAACCACCACTACCCTATTGCAGGACATTGTAACATTCCATAAAACTATTCGAAATTTTAAATGGTGGAAATTTCTGGAAAAATCTTAATCAACACATACGAATATAATAACAAGGAGGTCAAAGTTGGTTATGTGAACACAACGAATACCATGCCAATAAGGTCAATCGCAATAGAAACTGCCTAATATACAAATTAGGAACAATTAATTTTTAAGAAATGTAAATCAATTTAATTTTATTTCTTCCTAATTTAGGAAAATTCCTAAATTTTAAGAGAAAGAAACGGATCTCTACACAGGAGGAAGGACCAGAATAATAAATGTTACAGGATCAAACAAACAAGAGAAACCCAAATTTTTATAAACTTCCTTTGAGAATTAAAAATAATTTGATAGATAGTTTTTAGAAAACGACAACTCACACACATACATTAACTGAAAACAAATATTCAAGTTTTTAAAAAAACTCACCTGAATTGACCGTCGATATCTAATTAAAAAATACTGTAAAAAAAAAATCAGAAGGATTGTTTATTCATTTTTATGTCATTCTGAATATTATAAAAAATCTTTTAAACAAAAAGTTCAAATTAAATTTTAATAAATATTTTTTTCATAAAATTAAATATTAAAAGTAATTTATTTTTCTATCCTTTAAAATTTTTTAAATGTAAAAAAATAAAATGATCCATTAAAAGGAAAATTCATTAAATTTTTAAATGTACATATATTTCGTTTCAAAATTAACTTTTGAATAAAATATAGAACCTTTACTATAAGCATTAAATTAGAAGAAAAATAGACACATTTAATATAGTGTCTTTATATAAACATTTTATTACTTATTACATATATAATTCCAATTATTTAAAAAAAATTTTTAAAAAACCCTTTGAATCTTTCAACTATGTAAATGTACTTCAGTATCTTATAAATTGCTTATAAAATACTACCAAAAGTAACTTTCGTTAACCAAAAGTTCTATTTCCGATTATAAAAAGAATTTTATTGTTCATACACATAAATATGTTAATGAGTCTGTGTAACGATTTCAAAAGTGATTCAAGGAAGGAGGCAAAAACTCTTGAACTACCCATGGTATTTCTTTCGTAATACACACATCGTGAACTTAATCATAAATACAAGGACTACATAAAATATTAATAAAGATTATAAATTATTATAAGGTATAAAACTTAAGAATTTAAAAAAGAAATTAAAAATTTTGTTAAAAATATGTTTTCCAATGGCACTAATGGTTAAATGGCTCAATGTCTTTAAAAACTCAACAATCCAATAGAAATCACTATCTATTCAACAAAGTTTTCAATATCTAAAGATAAAATTAAATCGTTATTAAAAAGTAAGCTTTATTATTTGCTTTTATATATAGTATTTAGTTTCTAGTTTACTTTCAAATGAACCCATTCATTGAATAAACAGCAGATTTTGAGAATAAATTAATGTTGTACATTACCCCTTTAAACACCCGTATACTATTTCTTTAAAAACATATTTCTTTAATTCCTATTAAAAAAAACTTTAATCTACTCATTATTATTTACATAAAAATAAAAAATAAATAATTACATAAACTAAAACTAAAATTTAATTGTATGTATATATTTTTTCCAACTTTAATTTTTACCGACCGCATATACATTAATGTGTAAGGTAGGTATTGTTTACATAGTAAAAATTTGTACCCAAGATTTTGGCAAAACTGTACTAGTGCGGTGCGTAGAAGGCTGTAAAAAATTTTTTAGCGTGATGTTTGCCTGTGTGTGGAGGTGCGTGTGTGCGTGTGTGTGTGTATATGACTGTGGGCACATGTGTATCCCAAATGACTGAGCGGAATTTTTTGAAATTTCATATTTAAGATTTTGATATAAATAATTCGGATTGATAAGCTTTTGGAGCAAATCGGACAACCACAAGTGGTAGTTTACTAGTGTACTTTTTAAGTTTTTTACTAATATTTGGTAACAGAAAAATTTTATGAGAAAAATTATTAAGAAAAAGTTGTTACACAAGTAAATAGGAACAACTTTGCTATAGAACATTTTTTGACCAACAGTCATCCGATCAACTTTAAGGTTTTTTTAATTTTTTTTCTAAGCCCAAATTTCATACATATAACACGACATATGAATTTATAGGAACAAAGTTTTTTAGTTTTTTTTTTTTATATCATTAAAACTTTATATATGTCATATTATTCTCTTATTGATGACGTCAAATTTAAACGGTAAAATTTTTGTTAGCAGATTCAATGTTAATGTTAACAATTAATGTTACGTTTGTTTTGTATTTGTTTACAGTTTTTATTACTTTTTATTTCTAATATTTTTAAATAAAAAAAGCATGTACATACATAGGATGTTTGTATGTATGTAGGAATGTACATATTTTTACGATTAATTTATTGCTAATTATTGTTATTGAATAAAAAATAAATAAATTTTCTTAAATTACTAGAAGTTATTTTGCTTTGATATAAATTATTATACAAAAAATCAATGAATTTTGGAATTATGCTTTTCATGTATTGGCGGTCGGTCCTGTTGTAGAGACAGCTGATTTTTTTTTTTGTTTTAATTTCCGCTCCATTATTCATGACAAAAAAAACACATTACCTTAAAAGAAAAAACGGACACAAAGTAAAACTAAAACACAAATTCAACTCATTTATTTTATGTACCACGTTTTTTTTTTTTTAACTTTTAGTCAAAACATACCTATATCCTTGACCACAAAACCCTTCTTTTTGTTTAACTTTTTCTTCCTATTTTACTTTATTTAAAACTTTATTTTTTATTTTGGTTACAACTAAAAAAAAAAAAAATTAAACAAAATCCATTCCATTGTTAAAAAAAAGTTTAGAAGTAAACAACAATATACAATTCTTTTGAAGTCTGCACAATATCCTAAAAACTTTTAAAAAATGTTACTATTTTCTCTTTCCTTTTTCACAATTATTTTATTTTTATTTAATTTTCCGAAAGAACTTCTCTTCCGTGTTCATGTCCATATCCTGACTCAATTTCTTTAATGTACAGTACACCCATATAGTTAAACAAGTGAATTGTATACAGGACGAATTATTTAATTGTTAAAATAAAATCTAATGCATTGCTTTTTTTTTTCTTTTTTTTTTCTGTTCCCCTGATCTTTACATACAGTGAGTTCTATAAATTTTATAACATTTTGAATACTTCAAAAGATTTTTGTTGATTACTTATGAAATAGAATTTTTTTATTTATCTTTTGCGGGCAAATTCTGTTCTGTTCGATATCTCAACACAAAATGGGATCTTCGAAAAATTTGAAACTGAGATTAGTATTAATAAAGTTTTAAAGTTAAAAAATTTTATTAGCTGTTTGCCTAATACTTATTGAATCTGTATCCAAACGTATTTTGTATCTGAAAACGTAGTAATTTCATCTTGCAGTTGTGCCCGAATATCTTGCATTAATTTTCTTGAATACAAAAAGGCATTACCAAATCATTTGCCAAGAGACTCAAAAACCTTAATTTGAAAATTTCCTCCTTTCCTGAAAACTCAAATTTGCAGAGCATACGATTAATTGCAAATTTTTTAAAGACAATTTTAACATTTAACGAAACTTGACTGTGTGGTATTTTAATTTTGTTTTTGTTTTTTCGAATTTTAACTTCAAAAACAAAACCACCACTAAACAAACTAAAAAATTGATTCAAAAACAGGACGAAAATAGAATATAAATTTGGAAAAAAATGTTGAAAAATAAAATAATGGTTAAAAAAAAAAGGTAAGAATCAACTGTATAGTTAAAGTATGGTAATGGTATCGTGGTGAGTTTATTAATTAGAAAAAAATGATTTAAGTTTTGAATATACAAGAGTAAAAGGAAACAAAATGGATATGTTAGAATACTAAACTAAAAAAAAAACCGCTCTAAATTTTTAAGCAACTTTTATTATAACTGTAATTTAAAAGGAATATTTTCTTTTTAAAATGGTAACTTTTTATATTTATTATATTTTTTGTTATTTTGGATGGTTTGAATTTTGGCCTTTATTTTTTTTTTCAACTTTTATTAAATTATTTCCGTAGTTGTGTGTATTTTCGATAAGGTCCAATGTACAGTTTTCATGAACCTTTGCGTAACCATACTTTAGTACATTTAACGCAATACGGTATGTCGGTATGTTAGTTATAGTGTAAAACAAAGTTAAAAAATTTCGCTTTTAAATGTTATCCAAACCATGATAAACAAGGTAGAATGTAAACCAACGGTTTTTAAAAGCGCACATTTCCAAAACTCAATACAAACTGTTTAGAAGTGTGACTTACACAAAAATTTGAAAATTTCATGTAATAAGAAAAAATGTGAAAATAGGACATTTTTGAAATTTTGAGGGGCTATAAGTCCGGAATCCTATATAACTAAGAAAAGCCGTTAACACACGTAAAAACATATTATTGAAGCTTTAATTTTTATGTCTTGCCGAAGAAAAATTTGTACAGGTGCCTAAGTTACAGGTGTCTAAAAATAGCAAATTTTCAATTTTTGAGGCGTAATAACTCTTAAAGAGGGTGTGTTACCAAAAAATTTTCTGAGGAATCTTATACTAATTCTAAAAGTTCTTTCTTGTCTCAAAATTTCAGGTTCCTATCTAAAGGCGTGCCGGAGTTATGAAAAAAGAAATTTCATGCAAAATGTGGTTTTAACATAACGGTAAATTTAAATAGTAAATTACAAAATATTACATAATTTTGATAATGTCTTATATAGATAATAAAATTTTCGATCTTCTGGGGGTTTTAGATTGCAAAACTATTACGCAGAGCCCGAGATATATACATCTGAAAATGGGGCTTTTTTGCAATTTTGAAGAGCGGCAACTTTGGAACCCTTTACAATTAAAATAAACCTTTAACACACGTAAAAATATATTATTGTAGCTTTAATTTTTATATCTTGCAGAAGTAAAATGTGTACAGGTTCCTAAGTTACAGGTGTTTAAAAATAGCAAATTTTCAATTTTTAAGCCCTAATAGCTCATAAACAGGGGGTGGTCCGAAAAAATTTTCTGAGCAAACTTATACTAATTCTAAAAGTTCTTTCTTGCCTCAAAATTTCAAGCTTCTATCTAGAAGCGTGCCGGAGTTATGAAAGTAGAAAAATCGTGCAAAATTTGGTTTTCACATAACGGTAAATTTAAATACGAAATTTAAAAAAATTGTATAATTTTGATATTAATTTACAAAGATAAAAGAAATACCTGTCGAATGACGTTTTCAGATTGAAAAAATCTTAAGCAGAACATAAGATATATGCATTTAAAAATAGGGCATTTTCAAAGTTTGAGGGGCTGTAGCTCCGTAATGGGGGGGGCTACATGAAAAAGTTGTTCCACAAAATTATTTTTTTTATGAGACCTACCTATGGTTAAAATTTTTTTTCTCTATCTTTAACGGTGTAGAAGTTTTGTAAACAGACGGACGGACGGACGGACGGACAGAGTGAAACTAATAAGCACATTTTTTCAAAATTTTTTTGGAAATGTGCTAAAAAAATGAATATAAGCCACAGAATGGTTCAAAAAAGAAATACTAATTTGTAATTTGCAAAGTATATGGTATATGAACTTTGGTATGGTGTTTCTAACCACGAAAAAGAAGCATAAAGCTATCTTGATGATATTTATATAGAAGGTTACTAATAACGAAAGAATATCGGGGATTGTAACTGGGAAAAATCGGTTGATCTGTTCGGATTTTGGAAGCTTCCGAACAAGCCCAAGAGGAAACAGCATATCTCCAAAAAAGATAAAACCACATTTGGTACAAAGGTGTTCTGTCATGTTTTCTTTTCTCTCAAATTTAAAATTTATATTTGAGATGATTTGGACCATGGGTTCTGATTTTCGAAGCTTTCGAACTAGCCAAAAAGTAAACAAGCATATATAGCTCCAAAACCAATAAAGGCAAATCTTTAAAATTGGTACAAGAGAGTTCTGTAATGTTTGCTCTATGTTCTTGAAATTTTAGATGAATTGTAGTGGCGGTTCGGGTAGCTGATACATGCCTCACAAGATCTAACAAGAATATCTTTGAAATTAAAAAGATAATTAAAATAAGATAGAAACTTGAAATTTTGTACAAGCGTGTTAAAACATACCTCTTTTACGTTCCTGAAATTTGAGTTGAATAAGGAAAGGAAGGGAGGCGATTCAAGCAGCTGCCACACGCCTAGCTTAACTAGCATATCTCCGAAACTATAAAAGATAGACCCTTGCAATTTTATACAAAGATGCTCTGTTATATTTCCTTATGTCTCTGCGGTGATGAGTAAATGCGGTTCCGGTAGCTGCCAGATGCAGTCTAAACCTTAGCAAACCTATTATCCCTGAAACTAATAAAAAAAATAAGAGAGATTGAATAAGAGAGACAAGGAATATGGCTGCAAGCAAGCAGCTACCACACAGTAGTTTATATTAAACACCTATCTAAAATAGTTTATGGATTTTCAATTTAATTTGAATTTTTTAATTTTAGGATATTAAGTAAGTCAATTGAATCGATTTACTGTTACATTTACTTGTTTCTTTTTCAAAATCCCTCGTTAAGATATTGGCTACAAAATATACCTACCGTTATAAAGTTTTTTTTTTTTTGGTTAATCAAAAATTAACCACAAACAAAATTCTTATTTTATACCACCCTGTGGCTAAAATAAAGAATTTCTTTTCGAAACTTGGAAAATATTTCTTGGAAGGAAAATTTCTGAGATTTCTGTTAAATTATATAAACAGTTAAAATTTATATTATAGGTACGAAATATTTTATATCAAAATAACCATGATTCAAACTATCTAAAGTACCTCTTTATTTAATATGGTCAAGTTTTATTCAAGTTGTTATAAAATTTGATTGCAATTTCTTTTGATTTATAATATAAAATATGGTACAAATAAAACAGTTAAAATATAAAATATTATAATTATACTCATTTTTCAACTTTTTTATTTTATTATAAAAACTATAAAATTAAAATAAATTTATTGCTAACTTATTATATGAGCTAAGCAAAAAAATTTGTTATTAACCTGTAATATTTATAAGTCTAAAGTTATACCAATACTTTTAAAATCCTACTTAAAATATTTTTTTATACAAAAGTTTTTAGTATTAAACAAAACTATTTAAAAATTTTTCAACAATATTAAAACTTTTAATTAATATTAAAAGTAAAACAATTTTCATTTAAATGCTGCAGCTAAATTGACAAATATCAAAGTTTATTTATTTGAAAAAAAGAAAAAGTTATCTAGGTATCTGCTTATTTACATTAAGTAAATTCAGAAAATTAAATGTTAACTGGGTATAAAACTAAACAAAACTGAAAAAAAAAAACCAAACTTTTTTATTTAATTATAAAAAAATCAACTAAGAACTTCATTATGACCGTTAAATTTTTTCTAAATGCTATTTTCAAAATACGTTCTCCTGGTTAACATTTAAATGGTATTACACATTTCAATTACTACACACTTTTCTTTTTGAATCAGAACAATAGTAAATCTTGAATATTATACACTAATTGTTTTAACGTGATTACCCAGCCTAATTAATGGTTTTTATTTAAAAAACTGAAATGCCACAGAAAAAAATAAACAATTTAAGGATTAACATTTTCAAGGATTTTATAAAAACGAGTTCGAAAACTTTTAAGAAATCTCAAGGAATTAATTTTATAAGTGACTACATAAAGTTAAAAATAAAAATGTAAATTTCAGGATCATTTTCTCAATGACGGTAATTGAAGAAAAAGAATATTAAAAAATTACAATTTTACCATTTTTACAAAAGTAATAACAATTTTCTTAATTAATAAATATGTAATTTAAAAAAAAAAAAAAAAACAAATTGTAATAAATTATCCAAAAAGGAAATGTTAAGAAAATATTTTACAAAAATCCATTTCAGCCTTTTTTTTTTTTTTTTGTTTATTTTTTTTTAGCTAAAGTTCAAAAATGAAAAAAAAAAAGTAAAATAATGTAAACACACGCAGAAAACAAAACAATCGTTAAAATTGCTGCTGACATCATAAACAAATTGTACAAAAACTAATTGAAACAGTGATGTATCAGTGGATTTTTTTTAATTGATCATTTATTGTATTTAAGAGATAACTAACTGACTTACTAATATTAGATATGACCTGATCCAAACCCCCTGAACTCAGAACACAAAATCTTTCGATTGGAAGATCAACAACTTAACCACTGCGCCATTATTCAGATTACCAGTCAGACCTGATTAGATATGAGAACATTGGTATTTATTGTCGCATATATTTTTGTAGGTGAATGATATACCTATTCTATAATACCTATTTAGCAAAGATATGAAAAATTTTTAGTCATATATTTAGAAAATTCCTATTATCATTGCTAGGTAAAACTAAGCAAGACCTATCAATCTTAATTTTTAGTAACTAGTAATAACTGGTATAAAGTACATTGCTTTACAAAAAATAAACCTTAGAAATTGATTTAAGTAAAATTAAGTTCAAAGCTATAAAATTTGTTTCCACATTCAAAATTTTTTTATTTTAACAACTAAAATCCTGTCCTGTACATTTGAACAATAACTTTTCCTTAATATTTTGACAAAAAAATAAAAAACAAAGCCATCTTCAACTACAAAATAAAAAAAAAATAAGAACAATTATTTGTTTCCACCTCCTAAAGTTTTTATTTTATTAACGGCAAAAATTAATCCTTTTTATTGTTTATTCCTTTTTAAAGTTGTTTTTCTTTTCATTTTCTTTCTTGTATTTTTTATTTTTGATATTTCTGTTTTTACTTTCACCTTTTACACCATTTATGAAACAAGGTATAAATTACAACACTCTATTTTGTTAACTTTAAAAGAAAACAGTATTCCTTTAAGGATATTAAAGAGTAATAAAATCAGTTTTGAAAATAAACAGACCTTTAAATATTTATTTTTTTGTTTGTTTTAATTTTCTTTTGTAAAAATTTCACAATAACAATCAAACATTTACAATTTCTTTTTATTTTTTTCGAAATATTGGTGATGGTTCTTTAGTTAAGAAGCGGCGGCAGATTATCGTCTCAATAAAAAGGTCATATTGTTTCTATTGGTTACGATAAAAGTTCAAGACCAAAATAAAAAACAAAATATTGAATAGAAAAGTGACTACATATTAATATATATACATATATATATACTGTAAAGTTGAAAATATATAGGACTGTTTTAATATAATTTTTTTATTTTTTATTTCCTTATTATTTTGTTTAACTTCTGGCTACAAATTAAAATCTTAAATATTTTATATTAAAAATGGTCCAAAATTAATTTGTCCTATGACCTTTTTCTTCATATTCGAAAAAAATTAGAAACCATGTAATTGGTTTTTGTTAAATAAGTAATAATAAAACTTCTTTCGAGAAGAATTTACGTACACTCATAAAATATTTAAATTCATCAAAATGAAATAGAATTTCATTGAACGAAATTAAATACATGCTTAAATACATATCTGACTCATGGCGCAGTGTTTAAGTCGCCAACCTTTCAATCGAATGGTCTTGGGTTCAAACCCCGGTCAGGTCATAAATAAAAAATATGTAGTAATTTTATATCGTAATAATGTATATCGTATAATTAATATTAGTAATAATAACAATAATAATAATAATTATAATAATAATAATAATTAATAATAAATAATAACTGCTACAGTGGAGCCATCTTTGGTTGTATCATGCAAGTAAGGTGTTATATACTGCTGCATGTTGTGATTCACGGATGGCGCTGACTGTGTAGTAAAATAATAACAATAATAATAATAGTAATAATAATAATAGTAACAGTAAAACAAATTATAATAATAATAATAATAGCTGCTACAGTCGAGCCATCTTTGGTTATATCATGCAAGTAAGGTGTTATATACTACTGCACGTTATAATCCACTGATGGCGCTGACTCTGTAGTAAAATAATAATAATATTAATAAAAAATATGAATACCAATAATAACAGCCGCTACAGTGACAGTGGGGGTTGTCTTCAATAGTTGCCTCATGTAGTAATATATACTACTACTACATGTTGTAACTATTGTGACGGCTTTAGTCACTGATAGCAAAATAATAATAATAGGCGGATTCATTGTTTCCTTACAGTCCCACTCACAATTCAATGTTTCCGTATCCATTTTCCTATCCTTTCCTATCCCTACTCCATAGCCAATATACTGCGTTCGCAGGTAAGGGTTTCATCCCACTATATTGGCTAAAGGGGGAGGTGGGTTTAGTCAGTAAGAACTACCAAGGGGAAATTCTTGGTGTCTTTGGAAGATTCCCACCTCCCTTAGGGAAAAAAAAAAGAAAATGCTGGCAATACTTATATGAAAGAAAAGTTCCAAATTTAATGGAAGTTATACTGCATTACAATAGCAGCCACTTTCAATAGCTGCCAATACGATGAGTAGTGGCACCAAAAATAGAAATATGCTTAAATGTTTTCATTCTGTTGATAGTCAAAATTCAAATTGAACTCTTAATAAAAGTTATAAAAAACAACACAACACTCAAAGCAAACACACAATTTTAATACATTTTTTTTTTCTCATCAAAAAATATTTTAAAAATCCCTAAACCCCTAATTGTTTTAAGAATCATGTCTAATTAAATAGATATACAAAGAGAAAATAATCAAATGTCAATCCTTAATTGAATTAGATTACAAGTATCTGGCATATATAAGCAACTTAATAAAATTAGCTACAAAAGAAACCAATGAAAATCTCATATATAATTAGATGCTAAAGTTATTATTCTAGTAATCTGGTATAAATATTTAATCATGAAATTAATATTTAAACATTTCTGGATATTCGAAAAAAGGATACGAAAGATACTTTTAATAATGATATTATCACATACAAAAGAATAAAAGCATAAAACTGAAATGGGTTATTATAACAAGCCTGCATTTCATTTGCCTGTATTTTGTAGAATTATTTTCACTTTCATTAATATTACCTAAGGCCAAATTAATTTAACTGATAATTCAATGCACTACTCCCATATCTGATAAACATTGCCTAGATTAATCTTTTCATAATTTCATGGGCATCATCAGTTCCGAACATTAATTATATGTACAATTTATAAATCACCCCTGATATCTTGAAAATTAAAATATTGCAAGCCAAAATCTTTTTTCGACAACATAATCTTGAAGAAAAAAAATCTTTTTGGGACAAAATCTTGAAAACCAAAATCTTGACAAAAATAAAAAGAATAAAATTTTTTGTTACATTATTTTTTCTTTTTTACTTTTAAATATAATATGTAAGTATTGAAAAATACGAGTTATTAAAAATAAATTTTGGTTTTGTTTATTTTTTTTTTTTAATGCATTTCTCTACCACATAAATGTGGACAGGAAATTACACAGCCTTTCCTGTTCAGGCGTGGCTGTAAATGTCGTAAGAGGGAGTAACTCTTACGACGTGTGTGGGATTCGAACCCACACTCCCTCGGTGTTTACAGCGTATTTTATACGCTCTTACCCACTAGGCCACCGAGGCCCCTGTTTTTTATTTTATTATACCAGAACAAAAACATTATTAAAAAATTATAAATTTTGAAACACCAAAAAAATATTACATATTCTGTAATATTACTGAAGGTTCTACAAGTACTTTTCTATAAAAGGCGTATAACCCTGCTTTTGAATTCAACTCTAAAATCCCTCTTAATTCAGAATCTCACATATACATATATATATATAAATATTCTGTAAAAGGCGTATAACCTTTTTGAATCCAACTTTAAAATTTCTCCTAATTATCCATAAAATTCTGAAAAGATTTATCTAAGCAATTTTTTTTAGATATGGGAGTAGTGCATTGAATTATCAATTAAATTAATTTGGCCTTAGCTAATATTAATAAAAGTCAAATAATTCTGCAAAACGCAACCAAATGAAATACATGCATATGACATGCACCCATAAGTATAATATCATAGTATAATTTATGTTTATTTATTTATTTATTTTAATATTACATATACTTTTTTTACTTTAAGAAAAATGATTTCCATTTTAAATGCAAGTTTTTTTTTAAGTACAAGTATTTCCTTATTTGAAGTGCAAGGATGGCATTCTCCACTATTTTAAACTCTTTGATGTTGAAATGTGTATGCAAAAAATTAGAAAGGGTTTTATAGTTTGTTGCAAAATTAGGCTTTTAAACCTTTCCAGAATCTAGCTTAAAAATTCCTCCTAATTTTTGAATCACGCATACTCATAAGATATATAAATAATTATTAGAGTAATCATATATAGTCTATAAAATAGAACATTTGCTTATGTAATTTGTTTTGTAAATTTTTTTTTTTGAATTATGTAAGGGGTAAAATGAAATTTCATCCCCAACGATTTTTAAATTATATTTGGTAGCAAAAGGCACTTTTGGATTTTTTCATCAATTTTTCTTCTAATTAAAAAAAATCTGCTCGGTTAATTAACCACATATGTTAAACTAGTCATCCAGCAAGGTTCCCATGTAATTATTACTAATTGAATAAAATTGAAATATTTTTTTTGTAAAACAAGTGATTCTTACTTAAATTATCAACGCAACAAAATTAAAAAAAAAAAATTCATATATCTATCTTTAACTATTTTCCAGTTCATTATGTTATAGCATAAAACGAGGAAGAATACAGTTGACTTTGTCAACTCTTAGATACCCATACGAACCGTTAGTATGTTCACAGCCTGTCACTCTGCTTACAATATTATTTTTTTAATATTTTAGTATTTTAAAATAATTTGGGTGAATTTTATAATTTCTAAAACTATGGGTTGTACATATATTCAAACTATATGTTTATATGTACATTCTTCAAAAGCAGATTCTAACCTTCCACATAACGATTATCAATCCAAAACTTTTTCAAATATTCTATAGTACCATTCAATACTAAGCGGTAAATGTATATTAAATTTACTAAGTGCAAAACAGTAAATATAATTTTAAATATTATATTATATTATATTTAAATATTCCATTGACAGAATAATTTCTTATAAGTACAATAAAATACATATATGTATGTAAATACGGCACTATATAATATACATATATACTCTTATCATTCACTTACTAGTGACATATACGATATGTAAACAAACATGATATTATATAAGTATGTATATATATATCAATATCATATAAATAAAACTTCTTCAAGCAACCGTTATGTTGTTTATTTCTTTACATTTTTTTGTACTACGCATTATGTCCTCAACAATTTCAAATTATCGAGTAAAACAAATGCAAAAAATTTGTTGAAGAAATTTGTTAGAAAATTTGAAAAAATCAAGTAACACTTTCGTCAATTATAAAGTAAACCTATATTATTAAAAAGAGTTGTTAACAGAAATAAAAGTATAATGTTGAAGCTTTAATTTTTGGGTATTACTTCAAAAAAATTTTAACAGGTGTTCAAGTTACAGGTGTTTAAAAATAGGAAATTTTCAGTTTTTGACCCCTTATAGCTCCTAAACGGGAAGTGATACAAAAAAAATGACTCATACTTATTTTCAAAGATCTAACTTCTGTCAAAATTTCAAGTTTCCAACTTAAACCGTTTAAAAGATAGAAGAGTTAAAGGATTTTGCAAAATTTGAGTTTCGCATAACGGTAAACTAAGACACCGTATGCCACAAATATATATTTATTGTATATATACTTTTAAAGCTAATAAAAGTAGTAATCTTTTGGCGTTTTCAAAATGAAGATATACCTTATACAACTTGTGCTGTAGCAATTTAAATATAGAGCTTTTTTGAACCTTTGGGGAGCTGTAGCTCCGTAACGGGTGGGGCTACAAAAAAAAGTTATTAAAAATAAAATTAATATTTTTGTGAGATCTATCAGCAGTTAAAATTTCATAGCTCTATTTCAAAAAAAATGTGAGGATCTAAAAGTTAGGTGTTCGAGAGCTACCCTAAGTTTTGTTCCAAACTCAAAAAAAATAGGGAACCTGCAAATTACTCTCAGAATATTTTGTGTAAATTTCAAGATTCTAGCTTTCTTAGTTTTTGAGTTAGCGTGCTGACGGACGGACGGACGGACATGGCTCAAAAGTCTTAGAATTTTTTTCTGATCCGATCCATACCTTTGAAGGTATATCTAGCTCGCTTATTTCGAGGTGTTACAAACGGAGGATAATTTTATTATACCCGATCCTATCGTACGGGTATAATAAAATTTTAATATCACTTGTGACTTAAAAAAATTGTTTTAACATAAACAAAGGATTTAAAAAATAAAACAACTTCAGAACTTCTTTAGTGGGTTATATGTTGATATATGATCAAATATTTTAACAAATATTTTTTTCTTAACGAATTTTTATTTTAGTTTTGAAATAATCTATCAAATAATTCCCATTAAAATTAAAAAGGTTTTATTTTCTTCTTCTTCTACTGTTAATCCACTACAGGATGGTAACCGTGTACTTTCAAATTTTGTAGTTTAACGAATGTTGGCAACGATATTAGCATACTCTTTCTGTTTCGATGCTGTGTGGATTACATTTTCTATCGTTCTTATATTTGTCGAATTTCTAATATTTTGTAACCAGGACATTTACTTTTTACCTTCACCGCGTTTACCTTTAATTTTTCCTTGTATATAATTAATTGCATAAGTAAGTATTTCTGGACGCTAATAATATGAGCAAAATATTCAGCTTTACGTTTTTTGATTGATACAAGTAGTCCTCTTTATTTAGTCAATATGTTTAGGACTTCCGAATTTGTGACTCCATCTGTCCATGATATTTTCTGAGCACTCTCATATGTTCACATTTCAAATGCTTCAATTCTGTTCGTGCTTGTCATTTAGGTATAGGCTAAAAAAATAAAAATATGAAAATTTTAAATGGCACTTATCACTTAAAATCGAAAATACATCTTGATTAAGAAACCCAAGAATCACGATATCATATAAATTATTCCAATTAGAAAAACAAAAACTTTTTTATTACATTTTTTTTTACCTAGTTTAACTTATAACATTTAATGAACATCGATCATCATTTGTTGCATAAAAATGTAAAAAATGTAAATTCAAAGATTTATTATCTAATTTTCATAGTCAAGTTCTTGAAAATTTATTGTCAAACATTAAAATATTGATTGGAAAATTAAACCATCAAAAATTCCAATAAAAACAAAAATAGTAATGGAAAAAAAAATTTAATAAAGGTACATAAAAAAAAAAATAAAAATATCATCAATCTTTTGCCACGTGTATGTTTTTTCTTTAATTTTTATTTTTTTTTGTAATCAAATTATTTAGTTTGAGTACACCATCGAATGGATTCGGTTTTAAGGAACAAAAACAAAAGTAAAAAACAGAAAGAGAAAAAATAAACTAAAATTTTTATTTATTTTTTTTTTTTTGTGACATTTTTGATAGCAAAAGAAATTTATTTCGATAATATTTTATGAATCAAAAAAAAAATAAATTTGCTTTTTCCCATTTATCAGGAAAAATCAACAAATATTAACCTCCAGAAATTTTTGTTTTGTTTTTTTTTTTTTTAGAAAGGAAAACAAATCTGAAAATATTAATACTATTGAATATTATCAAAATTTTTATCACTACTAAATTGTATAATATTGTCTGATATTCTTAAATGTTTTTTTCAAAAGTGTCTTGCCTTAACCAATCATGACCCTAAAGGTGCAATAAAATAAAAACAAATATTAAAAATACTAAAAGAAAATTTGTAAAAAAAAAAGAAAATGAAAAACTTAACATTAACTTTTTTTTTTTCTGCACTCTGCTTCCCCGCTCTTTATACTTTCGCTGACATTCACATTTAACTTTTAACTTTATAAATCTTCAGTTTTTAGGAGAACAAACAGAAAATTAATTCTAAAAACATAAAAAAATAAAAAGAAATGAGAAAAAATTTTACAGGACGAGAAGGAAGAAAAAATATTATAATGTAAAACAGTAAATCATTGCTTAAAGCTATTTACGTATGATGATTAGCCTGAGCAAGAAAAAACAAAAACAACACAAATGCAAAGCATATAGAGAATATCAAAATTATTTTCACACCAGGATATCTTTTAAGGATTTTTCATCTTCGATTAAATAATTCCAACAAATAACAAGAAAAAAATCAAGAACATAAAAATTTGATTTATTTACTTAAGGATTATGAACTTTAGGTCCAATCATAACAGTTGTTTTATTATATTGGAAATTTCAATAAAAATTCAAAGGAAAAATGATAAATGGAAGTTAATGTATATTAAATAGATTCTGTTGTCATAGGATCATCACCCTTTATGGCGAATAAACTTATTGATTTCTCGTTTTTTTTTTTTGTCATAGACTAAAGGTTAGTCATGAAATCAAATATTTAAAAACAGAAAACATCATTAACTTTAAACATAAACAGTGTAAAAATTTAACATTTTATAAATAAGAAATAACATAAAGTAGTGCTATTTAAGTATTTTGATGGAATATAAAAAACAATTAAGATAGATTCAACTTAGTAAAAGTTAAGTAGAATTGACTGAAAATGAAAACTGGAAAAAAATATCTGGAACAAAAAAAAATCTTGAAAATAAAATCTTGAATTAAAATTATTTATTTTCGAAATAATGATTTGAAAAGAAAAAAATCGTGGTTAACGCCCCCAAACCTCCGCTAAACAAATTAGTGGAACCCTGATTTTATAACCAACTCTAAAATCATACTTAATCATAATTTGAGATTTTTCTTTTCGTATTTCGTGTCGTTCCCATTAATAAATATTCTGTAAAACGCGTATAACACTGATTTTGAATCCAACTCTAAAATGCTGTCATAATTTAGAATCTCTTATATAGATATACTTGTATATAACCATTATAGAAAAAAGATTTTTTTTGTTGAAAATCTTTTAATTTTGTTATTTTTTTAGTTAAAAAATTTTTTTTTTTTTTAAAAAAACATTAAATAAAATTTTGAAAAATATTTTTTTTCAAGAATTTTACAAGAATATTTTTTAGTTTTCAAGAAATTTTTTTTTCAAGATTTTTTTACAGGAAAACGGCGTGCTCCCTATGTTGAATATTTTTAATTTTGAGAGTTTTTCATAAAAAAGGAGATTTTTTAGAAAAAAAAGGAAATATTTTAGAGAAAAAGGAAATTTTAAAAGAGGAGATTTTGAAAAAAGGAGATTTTAAAAAAGGAGAATTTGAAAAAGAAGATTTTAAAAAAAGGAGATTTTGCAGATGGAGATCAAAAAAATTGAGATTTCGTATGGCACCCTTCAATAAATGTGAATGTGTGAGCATTTTTTATTAACTCTTAAAGATTTTAAAAGATATTTCTTTGAATTTATACCCGAAAAAACATTTTGATATTTCAGTAATTTTTAGCCACACACGAAGCACTTAATCTAACGTGTCTATACTTAAATCAACATAAAAGATATACTAAATAGTTCTAGATATACGAACTTACGAAGTAATTCACGTTGAAGATATACGAAGTTCATTCATGACAGCTTAATGAAATATGAATCAAACCGACTTAATGAATGCTGCTATGCTGCTTGTCATAAGAGTGATAAAGAAAAAATAATATATAAAAAATATTATATAAAAATTTATTCCATAATTCTAATTTCCAAAGTTCATATATTACATACATACATTATATAAATTAATATTTACAAATTATAAAATTAAATCTTAATGTAAATTTATATGCTTAATGTACATAATATACTCGTATATACAAAATAAATAACATACAAAATATATATATATGTATACAAAATAAATAAATTTATTACAAATCTGCCATCAATCTGAAATCCAAATTATCTTTCATTTTCATATTTTAATAATAATTAAACATTTATTTTGATCCTCCAAGAGGAAAATATCAAATTTCTTTCTCTAATTTTCTTTGGATTACCATTTTATTATAGAAAACATAATTATAGATAGTTTTATTCGTAATGTATAGAAAGAAATTATTATCCTTTCATTAATATCTATCCATTTAGTAAATATTACAATAAAAGACGTGACATAATAATAATAGACAAAATTCCTGATAACCTTTTCAGGTTACTGATACTTAAACTTAAAATCATTTCATAATAAATTTAAAATTATTTTAAAATATTATACAAAATTTATCTTAGTCAAAAATTCATTCAAAATCATTGTATTTTCAAATTTATTTTTGTAATATTCGAAATTGTATGATAGCTACTCGATACCATTGCATCAAACCAACCAAATTTTAAAACTTGATCATATCTTACAAAATTTCAGATGTTTAGAACTTTGTAAGTACCTAATCTATCAGCATATAAATTTCGCCATTCCGCGAATCTGTTCCGTTAAATTAGCCAATTTTGGCAGAAGATATTGCCACTTAACTACTTTTGACAAAACTTTCAATAATCAGATTTCATAGACACTGAGTTATACTCATATAAAAAAAAAAACATTGTAATGCAGGTGCCCGAATCCGTCGGTCGAATTTGTTCAATCTCAACAGAGAAAAAATCTTTAAATAACTATGAGTTAATAGCTAAATTATGTTACTATTTATTATATTTTATTTTAAAATAATACATAAAATTAAAATGCTTGATCTAAGCAACATAAGTAATGCTTAAACTAAATAAAAAATGTTAATTGTAAAAGAATCCTACCTTAATTCTTGTTTTAGTTATCGTGGTCAGCCAACTATAACTCAAAATTCAAGCTAAATATACTCAAAGTTCAATCCTGCTGAGCAAGAATATAATATATATTTTTCTCGTTATATTTTCGTTCTCCTTTAAGGTGTCACAAACTTAGTATATCCTTGAACTATATCTCTCTACTCTTTATAGTAAATTTCATGTAAGAAAACTTAAGATAATAAAGTTACTAAATTTTTTTTATGTCCAGTTATAAAAAAGAAGAAGAAAATACACTAAACTATAATACTGTTTTAGACGAAAGTGTTTTAGACAATAATGAATATCACCATAATATTGAATTGAGTTAATTGTTGACAATCATAATTAAAATTGAAATGAATCTAAAGATTACTAAATATAAACAGAATTATTTTTAATTATATTTCATATAGTTTAGAAAATTTTGTTAATGTGTGATAGAAACAATTGAATAAAAATAATCTAGATATGAAATTTTAATAAATTTTTGAATTTCCTATATTAAACCATATATTTGCAAGACATATTAACATAAACATAATATTAACATATGTACATACGTGTTTTCTCTATACAAATATTTTGTCTTCAATCTTTTGTCTTTTGTCTTGAATGTTTTCAATCTTGTTCATCTTGTTCATTTATAAATTTATCTATTTTCTATTTTCCATTTTCAATTAAAATTATAAAAATTATTTAAGTAAAGAAAAATTTAATTAAAAATATAATTTATTATTATGGATCATAAATATAAAAATGAATTATCTGATAGACATAATTTGATAGTAAACATTTTTTTTTTTTAATAAGTTAAAAATTTTTATTACGAAAAATATAAATTTTTTTTTATATGGTAGGTATCTAAAGCTATCTATTTTTTATACGATAACTAATTTATTAAAATAAATATGTATAACACGAATATGTAAAAACAAAGTGCACAATGAAATGAATTAGAATTTTTTTTTTAAGCAAAATTGTGAAAATTAAAGATACATTTTTCTTTAATATTAAAAAAATGTCAAAAATATAACTATTTAAAGCCGATACAATGGGTCTAATATATAAAGCTGACATTAAAAACAAATTTCACTTTTTCAAATAAAACATACAAGTGAATATGTAGTTTATGTTTGAAAAAGTGAGGTTTCAGTTCAAGCTCAGTTTTATGCATTCGACCCATCTCGCCTTCAAAAAATTTGCATAGTGATAGAAAGTAGGAAATTTTCGTCGCAGACATATTACTATAGACCCATCTCGCCTTCAAAAAATTTGCATAGTGATAGAAAGTAGGAAATTTTCGTCGCAGACATATTACTATAGTTTGAGAAGCTTTGAAGATACAAAAGATTCAAATTTTCTAACTTACATCAGTGTTATTGTACAAACATTTTTAACTTCTATTTTCTACCCTTTTTTTTTGCAGAAGTTCTATTTTACAAAAGAAGTTTTATGTTTTCTATTTTTCTAAGCTTAAATTTTTGTGTTTTAAAAAACATTTTAAAAAAATTGCGTTTTAAACATAGTGGTTGTTTTAACTTTAGGGTATTACAGCTCCATAACGAGTCAAACACATGACAAAATTCCTTTCCAAAATTTATTTTTCAAAATAATATAAAACGGCCGGACAAAGTGAAGCTTATAAATAAATTTTTTAGATAATTTTGAAAAATATATTTTTGTAATGATTATGCTTACAAATTTATAATACAATATTAAGCAAAGAAAATAAAAATTTTAATAAAACGTACTAAAATATTTTTGTTTTAAAAGTACTTATCTAATACCTAGATAATTATAATTACAATTTAATTCAATGTAAATATAATTAAGTACTTTAATTAAAATATTTTAGAACAATATGGAAATGGAATTATTTTAGAATAATTAGGAAACTGAAAAAAGAAAATTTTCTCATCGATAATTATTGATAATTAAATAACCTTGGTATGAACTGAAATTTTCAATTATATAGAAATTATCTACTAAAATATCTTTTAAATAGAATCTATCTTAAAATTTTTTTTTCAAATTAAGTGAAATAAAAATGTCATCATTTTATGGTTAAACTTAAGTACAAAACATAATATGAAGTTATCTAGTGATTAATGAACCACGCATATTATTTAATAAAATTTATTTTACTTAATTAACAAATAAAATAATTATATAAAAACTACATTTAAACATTTTAAAGTGCAACAGATTTATATTTTTTTTTGGCAGTCCATTTCTTCAAATATTTGATAAAAAATATATGATTGATATATGATATATGATTCTAATTTTTATCTAATTATAATTCTTACTTAATTATAATCTTATGATATGGTTCCTGATCCTTAATCTGAAAAATTAAATACCATAAGATATTGCTTATTAGTTCAGCGAACACACATATTATATACGAATAATTTTGAAAAATTCTGATTATGTAATCAATTAATGAGAAGATAATTTTTTAATAAGATTATTCTTCTACTCTTAAAAAGTTTAAAACAAGCAAAAATAAAAAAAAATTTAAAGGTAGGATATATATAAGTAGCTACTTGTCAAATTAGACATGAATTGAATTTATCGTTTTAATCAATATTATTTAAATATAAATTTTTTAATAACATCATAATTTTACCATAAAATATTTATTATTAATTAGTGGCGTAGTGCTCAAAATAAGTGATTATTTTTTTCTTCATAAACCATTTTAAAAGTCCCCCAAGTTAATAAATGTTTAATTAATACATACCGAAAATAAATATAATTTTTTTTTTTTTCAAAATTTGACCTTGCTCTAAAAGTATAGTAACAGTTAAATACCCTCGAAACATTTAATGTGTCATAACTTGCGTATAATTTGAAATCTTTTTATTTTTTTTTTTTAAATAAAACCATTATAATCCTTTAATTTTTCTTGACATATATTGGTATCTACAATGTATGTATATTTTTATGTAAAATATAAAAGTATTGTAATCATAAAAATGTATATGTTCTATACTTTTGACTATCATTTTTATCAGAACCGTATATATGTATGTATGTTAAAAAAACAAAAAATTTAAAAAAAGAGAACACTTAAAACAAAAAAATTTTGGGGGAAATAAAATTTTGGAATACGTATTATTCAACTTCGTACCCAAAGCCAGAATCCTAGGTTTTCACTTTCCGAACAAAAAATTTTGAAATTTTTTACTAATATTTACAATATTACCTACACATTTTAGAAAATTCACCTCATTTTATAAAAGTGCAAATTTTAAAATATCTAGCACATTGGCAGACACAATGTTGACTTATAAAACAACCATACGTTCAATAGATACGTTCTGCTTTATACAATAGATAACATAAATAACATAGAAACTGTGTTAAACAAAAACGAATATACATATAAGAAACTACAATATGTTTAACTAAAGTAAGTAAATTTAAAGATGTATATATCTATCATTTATTAAAAATAAATATAAATAAATACTTTATTGCGCAAAACTGTTAGACGAAAAATAGAGCAATTTTTTATTGATGAAAGCTTAGCTAACATGTCAGTAATCATTAGAATTTAATTGAGTTGTGTACCTTTAAAATGTAGGAAAACCTATTCGACCGAAGTTGAAGTCAAGTTTCCCTAGATTTATCACACAATGATACTACTCTTACGGAAGAAGTTTTTAAAGGTTCTCAGATCCATGAGAAAAAGTATGGATCCATATTTTATCTAAATTTTGGAAAAATAAACTACCAAGATATTTCGTTAACTATTTAGAGAAAACAAAATGTTTTCTTTGTATTAGTGCATTTCCCTCCCACATAAATGTAACAAGGAAATTACTCAGCCTTTCCTTTTCAGGCGTGGCTATTCACGCCGTAAGGGGGAATTATTTTTACGACGTGTGTGGGATTCAAACACACACTTCCTTGGTGTGGCTCCAACAAAAACTTTAGCGAAAATATTAATGTAACTGACGTTTAATTCTTTTTAATTACAATAGAAAGTCTTTTGATAAAAACCTAAAGCTTTAAAACAAAGTAAGGCTGATATTATACTTATAAGAAATTTGAAAATTGAAAGAAGAGTAGTTTTCTTATTTATTTTTTTAAATTGTTTCACTTATCAGTTTTTATATTCGATACTCATATAATTATTTTCCGATTTTAAATGCATTTTTCATCTTTACATCTAACCAACAGTATAAAGTCAAAGGGAAACCATTTTTTTCTTTTTTACCATTCAATATATTATACCGCTGTCAGTATGAACAGAAAAAAAAAAACACTTCTAACAAAAACCTTTTAAAAATGTTGTAAGGTATTTTTTTCATACCACTTTTTAAAAATGTTTTTATTATACCTTTGTTTTGTGTTCACAAAAATAAAAGAAATTTTTTTTTTGTACAATGTTAAATGAAAATAAAATATCAAAGGTAACTCTAAAAAAAAAAAATTTAAAGAATCATGATACAGTAATTTTTACTTTTAAAAACAAAACAACAATAAAAAACAAAGCATTATGCGTAAATTTCTGCACATAAAAAAAATATTTTTCTGTACATACGTTACACATTATTGTCTGATTATATCACAACTCAAGCATAACAATTTCTCATCTTATTAAGAACAAAAATAAGAACAACAATTAAAATGGAAACCCATCTCTTTTCATAATCCTATAAATGTCAGTTTTTTTTAAGAATTCTATCATTATAAAAACAGCATATACATATTATATAATGCCAGATAAGATAAAATGCTATAAAGATAAAAATTTATTGTGCAGATATTCGTTCCTAACTATCATTTGTAAAATACACCTAACCATCTAATGGGGAGACTTTCAAACAATGAGCTAAAAATAGATACTTATAAAAAAAAAACAAGAGGTAGGCATAATATAAAAAAAAAAGTCATATTTACGATCGAAATAATGGCGTCATTTTTACAAATAATATTTATGTACTTTGACACTATGCCAATAAATTCAGTAATAAAGTGTTGCTATAGGTAAAAATCATATATATTTTTTGTAGGTACTTTAGGTGTAAACAATAAACAGAAATGAGCTAAAACATGTAACATATTCTTCTTCAAAAATAGAATAACTAAAGCCCACTAAAAATAACTAATGTAAAGTACCTACTTTTAATTAATATTTAAAGAGCTATTGCCCAAAATTATTTAATTTATCTTTATCAACCTCATAATAGAGGTCTTACTGTAACACCACATTTTGAAATTTTGTATTAAAATTTAACTGATTATTTGCTTCTAATACGGTAATTAGATGTGTATCTAGAAATTTTGCATTATAATGTATGTACATTATAAGCTTGTGTAAATTGGAGTAGGTATAGGTATAACATAGGTAGTTTTCCTTAAATATTTTTGGTACTGTAAAACTATTTATTAAGTAAATTAATTATAATAGATTAAACTTTAATATTTTTTAATTATTAATGTAATTAAATTGTTGTTTACTTTATTTAAATTTTTAACATATAAAATTTAAAATTTATTAGGCTTCACTTAATAGAAACAGAAAATTGATCATTTATTCAAAATTTGTTAAAAATATTCCAATTTTGTTAAAAATATTTTATGACTATGGTAACACTAAACATATATATTACTTGATTGAAAAAAAATTAATTTTGAATAAAAAATAAATATGTATAACGGGGTAAAATAACAAAAAATATCTTAGCAAAGTATAATAAAAATGACATTGTAAATTCCGTTAGGTATTTTCTTCGAACTGTTAGTTATTGTGTTAACAAAAATAAAAAATCCCATAAAAGTGCTTAAATTATCATAAAAATATTATCACAATGAACTTCAATTTATTTCAAATTTTTTGTTGTTGTTTTTCCTTTCACCTGTATTTATCTCTTTCACATAATATCTATTTAAAATCGAAACCATCATAAAAATAATGTCCTTTTTATGTACCGTTATTATTATTGTTTACAACAATTAATCAATACATGTTGATGTATAGGTATAATAGCATCTTTTAAAAGTCCTACAAAATCATATAGAATAATATAAAGTGTATTCAAACATTCGGTTCAATAAAGTTGAAAATCCTTTTTTTATGCTCCTCTTTTGCTCCATTTTTATAATGACATTGTTTTATTTATTTTATATGACTTTTATAACAATTTTTTTTTTTTATTTCAGCTATTATTATGTTTATGCATATGTATATACTTATATATTTTTATTAAAAATTAAAGAAAAAAAATTCTTTATTAATTTACCAGTGCCAGAAAAGAAATTGGCCAGATATTTGTCGGTTTAAGTACAGTTAAAAAAAAAGAAGTATTATTAAAATTAATTTCTTTTTAAAATTAAAAAAATAATTTAAAAGTAAAATAATTAGATTGATTTACTTAAGAACATAAACCATCTTAATACCAGAGAAATATAAATTTTATAAATTTTTTCCAGAGAAAAGCGATTTTCCCGTTATCAATACGAAATAAATAAACAAAATAAGTAAGAGAATTTTGTTTCCCTTCTCTCTAAAACCGTTTGAGGTAAATTCGAAATCTACCACTGTTTTATTGTATTGTTTTTCTCTAAGATTCTTAAATGAAAAATGTCTACTTGTAACATTTTGACCCTTTGAGTAATCAAATTGTAGTAGGAATTTTTATTATTGGGTGCTTCTTTATCAAATTCAAATTTTGTTGTTACTTTGAAACAAAGCCAGATTAATTACACTTTAAGGACACAAGTATACATACATGTTTTTTTATTTATATTGTTGATATAGGTTTTTTTACAAGTTTGATTAAAATATATGGCTAAGAGTTTTTATAAGACTATGTGAAGACTATTCGAATATTGTAAAATTATCCATTTTATAAATCCCGGGCTTCTAAGACTCAGAATATAATTTTTAGATTTTTGATTTAAATATTATTGCACTAAAGAACTACGATCATGAAGAATATTTTAAATGCTTTAATCTGCACAGTTTTGATCTAATAATGGACTCTCATTTAAAAGATATTTTAAAACATATTTATTTTAAAGATTTATGAAATTTTCACTAAAGAGTAACTGTACAAATTAATTTTATTACTACAGGATATACAGGATATAAAAAATTTCAATACCAAAAAAAAAACAAAAAAATAGAGTTTTCCTTAAAAAAAAAAAAAATGTATTTTCATTTTTTATTTACATAATAAAAATAAATATAGATTCATATAATATGATTATGCACTATACATAAAAATATATGTTAGTGGACTATGCACACATTAGTTAATGTTAAATAAATTTTATAAGGATATCATTTTTATGAAAAAATAAATATTAAAAAAAAAAAATTTTTTTTTAAAATAAATTTAAAATATTTTTGAAATAAATTTCAAAGAAAAGTAAAATTTAAAATATAGTTATTTTATATACTTATTATAATATTATATTATGTATACGTACATATCAATATGTATATTCATTTGTTTTTTTATTGGCTACACTCTTTGATAAAAAAAAAGTTTTTTAATTTTTTTAGTTTTTAATTCCTATGAGAGATTTTTAAAATAATAAAAATAATTCTATTTAATTAAATAAATAAATATTGATTTCAGACACAAAAAATATTTTTAAAAAATTAAACTAATGCCGGATATTGGATTAGTTTCATTTTTTAAAGGAATTTTTTTATTGTAAATATTTGTTTTTGTTTGATAAAGTTTTATTCATGCTCATTAGAGACTCATTAAAAAATCATGAGAGAGTCATTTGGAAAAGTGCTTAGTCTACATATTTTTTCATATAAATATGTGGGAAACGATAAAATTTTATACAGCGAATTCAGTAAATACCAATCCCATTTTATTCAATATTAAAATAATATGTAATTTTGTAATTTAGATCAAATGAACAAAATTGATCTAAAACTCAAATTTTTTTCACATATCCTATACGACATTTTTGAAGAAATTAAAAATAGAAATTTAATTAAATAAAATTTATTTATCATAGGCCTCCATGATTTTCACTTTTGCAAAATTGTTAGTTTTGCTATTTAAATCCAGCATTTTCGGCCGCCGACTTCGAGTAGCTGCCATACAACTTCTTTTTCTATATGGAAATAACTCAATATCTATTCAAGCCAGGTATCTGAAATTTTGCAAATGATGATCAAGTTTTATGGCAACAATTTCTGTAAAATTAGATTGTGATGGTACGACAGGTTCGGGTAACTGCCTTACAACATCTCTTTTTAAATTAAAATAACTCAGTGTCTATTGAAGCTAGGTATCTGAAATATAGTGAAGAGATGTCGAGTTACATGCCAAAATCTTTTATAAAATTTGATTGGTCTAGAGCAGCCGGTTCAGACTTTTTGCACCTCTTGGAACTTAATGAAGCTAGGGGACTCAAATCTTACAAATAATGATCAAGTTTTATGGCAACAACTTCTGCAAAATTTGGTTGTGCTGGTGCAACAGATTCGGGTAAATGCTATACAACTCCACACTTTACATAAATATATCTCTGTAGTTACCGTCGGTACTAAAACATCTGAATGTTTTTAAAAGATGATCAAGTTTTATAGAAACAGGATATATTACGTTCCTACGGGTATCCCAGAGTTTATACAATCTACTCTACTGCACTCTTCTTCTTTTTTACATTGTAACGGAATTTGAATGAAAATTGGTTGAAAAGTTTCGAAATCCTATTCCTTTAATCAGTTTTAAAATCAATTTAGCTGTGACAATACAAAAGCTAAAACAACAATTTGTGAATTGTTTTTTGGGTAGTTTTTTTTTTTTAAATATCTTTTTCATTCTTTTCTGGGGTGTATGGCCTATAATAAACTTTTAAGTCTTACTCTATTTTTTTTTGTATATTCTCACATTGTAGCATTTGCATTTTAAATAGTGGGAATGTGTCTAGCTAATGTTATTCTTTATATTTGTTATAAAAAACCTGAAAAAACATTTTCCGTATTTTCCTAATTGGTTTCCTAAGTTTATTAATTAAAGTATTAACTAGTATTCGCCCGCCCCTCGAAATTCGAGGTGTTTTAATTAGCAATTACAATACAATATATACAGTATAGTTTCTTTATGATTTTATTTAAAATGTAAAAATACAATTTTCAATAATTAAAGCCTTTATGAATTTAAAATTTCTTTGTAAATGATATTTCTTGTAAAAACACGATTATTATTATCTTTTAGAAGTTGCCCTTGATTTAGATTAAATATTATGATGATATTATGATATGTAAGAATTTATTTCGTTTAAAATATAAAAAAAAAAAAACAAAAAAAAAAACAGAACTGGATCGAACTTGCAAAATCAAAAAGCAACTATTAATAATACCACACTCTACCGCTGTTCTAAATACTAAACTGAAACTCTAATCTTTATATTCAGTTATATTGTGAAATTCCTACTCCTACCATACAACCAATATTTTAAAATTTTTAATCGAAAAGAAAAATAAAACAAAAATTCAACGGAATAAAAGAGCGTCGTTTTTGAATATGTATATTATAGGTATAGATTATACATATTATATGATACATATGTATATACTTTACATGGGTTTTTTATAAAAATGGAAAATTATTAATGAAAATTAAAAAATTTTGGAAAAATATTAATTTTGTAAGATGGCTATACTGAATATTTATCATTTAAAAAGAAAAAAATTAAAGTTGGTTGGTAAATCATTGAGTAAAATGGTTTTAAATGTCTGTCATTTACAGATTAAATATTATGATATGTAAGAATTTATTTCATATAAAATATTAGAAATAAAAAAAAAAAAAAAAATAGAATAGAATCGAACTTGTGAACTAAACACTTCTCAAGTTTAAGAAGCGGCCACTCTACCACTGCACCAAACTCCCCACTGAAGTTTTGACGTTTATGTTCAATTTTATTGTGAAATTTCTATTTCCCACCATGCAAAATATATTTTAAAATTTTTTTTATGTTTTTAGAAAAAAAACAAAAAGCAAAAACAACAAAACAAAATTTAAAATTCAACGGAATAAAAGAGCGTCGTTTTTGAATATGTATATTATAGGTATAGATTATACATATTATATGATACATATGTATATACTTTACATGGGTTTTTTATAAAAATGGAAAATTATTAATGAAAATTAGAAAATTTTGGAAAAATATTAATTTTGTAAGATGGCTATACTGAATATTTATCATTTAAAAAGAAAAAAATGAAAGTTGGTTGGTAAATCATTGAGTAAAATGGTTTTAAATGTCTGTCATTTACAGATTAAATATTATGATTTATTAAAGGCTGTAATGTTGTTTTAACTTTTAGTTCTAGTAATGATTGAAGTACCACTCATACTTTATATATATATACAATCAATACAGTTGCTATAGGAAAGAAAATATAATTCAAATTAAAATTAAAAAAAATTTTTCTAATACTGTAAAAAAAATTTTATTCAGAAGGGTTTACTTCACTCAATAAACCACTCAGTAAACACCGATCTAAAGTTCAACTTTTTAAAATTAATAATATTTAAAAACAAAAAGAAAATAAATTAAAATCTTACACATTTATTTATCGTAAAATGTGAATATGACAACTACAGTATTTTAAAAATTTTAAGAATTCTGTTGGGTTTTGTGGTTTTAAGCAATAAATTTTTATTTTTATTTACCAAATCTAAATTGAAATTCATTTAACATGTTTAGTAATAAAAACCAATAAATATTAAAAAATTAATTCCTTTAAACAGCATTTCAAAAACGTGTGACAATGTTCTGGGGTATGAAACAAACTTAAGCCCGTTGTTTAGTTGTTCTATTTTTTTTTTATTAAATACACCTATGTGATTTTTTTTTGTTTTCATATAGGTATTATTAAATTTTCATTATATGTATTTGAACACGTGCACAATTTTACCTAAATCAAACTCTTTTTTTTCCCACATTTTCCTTTAAAATTTTAATGGACCCAAACACAATGAAACAATAAAAATTTTCTCCTAATATACATTATATATATAAATGTGTTTTATAAACGTAAATAGGTATACATATCTAATATATAATGACAAAACCTTTGTATACCTATTTAAGTCTTTTTCTTTTACTATTTTTGGAATCCGGTATTGAATTTTTTTTTTTTGATTAAATATTCTGTGAATAGAATTTATGATGAGATTAATTTGTCAACATTTTCTACTTAATTTTGTCTGAGTGTCTCTAATGTATAGGTGTTCCTTTATCACATTTAATATAAAGGAGTCAGATATGAAATTAATATGTATACATTTTAATATGTACGTTGGAGTGTATAGAATTTAAATTAATACGTTTTCTTATAAATTTCTTATACGTTTTCTTTGAAAAAGAGTTATTATTTGATTTTCGAAAAGAATATAAAACATAAGGGTTCTTTACATAAATGTATCCTAAAAGTATGCAATAACAAAGAATTAGTGTTGAAATTTTAATGACTAGTTTAATGACTTTTGGGGGCTTCGGTAGCCTAGTGAGTGTGGCGTTTTAACCGAAGGAGTGTGGGTTCGATCCCTACAGAGGTCGTAAGTGTTTTTTTCTTTACATACCCCCCTTACGACCAAATATAATGTAAATATATAGTATCTAACACAAAATAAATAATATTAGTATATAATTTAATAATAGTATAAAATCTATAATGACCTTGGTAGCCGATGGTTCAATAATATTGCCTTACATTTATGTATGTAATATTAATATAAATAAATAAATAAATAAATTTAATGACTTTTACTGGTTTTACTTTTAAAATTGTAAAAAAGGATTAAAATAAAATTTAATTAACACAAAAATAAAAAAAAAAAGTTGCTTTTACTCAAATATAAACATTTTTATATTTACTTTTGGTGGACTAGAATGAAACTTATATCTAAAAACACAAAAGGGATAATAAAATAAAATTAATTTTTACATACCAAAGCTTATAATTGTTTTTAATTTTTATTCTAGATTAAAACTTATGTGTTTATTTACTTATCAAATATTGTGCATTACAATAAACTACACAATATTACTACTACTACTACCCTTTACTACTTTCAATCTTGGTTAAAAATTATAATGATAATTTTATTCATCATTGGCCACCGACGTGTTAAAATAATTGGAAAAAATAAAACATGAACACATCTGTAGAAAATTTGTTGACCCAAAAACTGATTAACTGGTTACTATGATTTATGGAATGTAAGGATGTGTGAACTGTGAGGTTAAAAAATACAATAGATATTCTTTTCAAGAAAAGCTCTTACCAATAGTAATTATTTATAACACAGAACGTAAGTATTTATAACTCAATGGAATTGATAAATTTCAAAATAGGCAAAGGATTTTTTAATTTTCTTTAATATTTTGTTGCTGTTTATGAAATATTTTTTTTGAGTCTTGTTCACATTTAAAGATTTATCTTTAAATTTTGATATTTATGAACTTTTTGTTAAAAATGTAATATTAAAATTCACATTGAATAATAAAAAATCAATTAACAAATAATATAAAAGTTGAATAAATTTTTTCTTATTTGTTTTTTTTTTACTATTTACATTTAAAACAAAAGCGTTCGATTTCTTAATGTTTTTTGTCTGAAATAGTATTAAAAGTGCGTTTTTTTTTATAAAAAAACAAGGGTGCGTTCAATAAAAAAGACTGAAATTTGTGATTTAAAATTAAACTTGACTATATTTTTTTTATTCACTTTTTGTTCTAGAAATAATTGACTTTATTTTAAATTTAAATTGACTAAAAATCTGATAAATATATATTAGTTTTTCTAAATTTCATATAATTGAGAATCTATAGATACTTAAATTATATTTTAAAATTAAAAACAAAAAATATACAAATCCTTAATTTTATTATAAAAAACAACATGAACTAATCAATGGAAAATAATATCCTTTCTTTAGAAAAAATTCATCAACCAATTGAAACGTGCTGAAAAACGATATTTTTTAAATATTTCATCAAAAAAGAAATAATTCAATTTAATTTATTTTTAATAAGATTAATTAATTATTTTCTATAATAATTCATAAATAAAAGAAAATTTCAAAGGAGGCGAAAAAAATTTATTTTCCAAAATTATTACTTTTCTTTGTTAAAAAAAAATTAATAAAATTTAATTATTATCGCCTCTTTATCATATTGTAAAAGATTTTCAACTACATACATATTGTATAAATATATATATTCATAAACATGTAAGTTGTATGTATGTACAATAAAGATAGTGTACTAATATACATTTTATATATATTTTTTTTGTGTTAATTGTGCAATGGTTAGGCTTATCAGCTTGACAAATTTTCAGCAGTACAAAAATAACTTAGAATTATTCGCATTCAGTTACTACTTGAGACATTACTAGACTTCACAGTCAGATTTTCTTAAATTGTAATCGATACAATTCTAGTTTTTTATACTTTGCTATAATTTTTATAATTTGACTTGTAAGGTATAATGGAAATTGTTCGTTTTTTCCTATATTTCTTTGTTTATATGATATGATATTTGAATTTCGATCAATTACAATTATAAATATAAAATTTTTATTTTTTTACACGCTACCCAAACTCTAAGAAAAGATTTCTTTATTCAAAATAATTGTAGGTTGAGTAACAGATTGTAGGTTGAGTGGAGTTGGAAGAAAATACGAAGATCAGATAAAGTTGGTAGTTAAATTGGAGACGAACCTCATAAGGTTTTTTTTGAAAAGTAACAAATTGTTTAATGAACCAGTTTTATTAGAGGGAAACACATTGGATGGAAGCATCGTGTTTTTACTGTTATTCACTCTGTCCGTCCGTCTGGATGTTTACAAAACTTCTCCACCGTTTTAAATTAAGCAATGAAATTTTAACTATAGACAAGCATCACCAAAAAACTAACTTTGTGGAAGAACTTTTTTCGGTAGCCCCACCCGTTACGGAGCTACAGCACTTCAAAGTTCTAAAAAGCCCTATCTTTAAATTGTTATAACACAGTCTCTATAAAACATATTTTCAATCTGAAAACGACAAACAATACCTCGTTTTATAATCTTTATAAATATATATAAAGTAAATATGTGACTCTGCCATGGGATATTTTAATATACCGTTATGTGAAACTTAATTTTTGCAAAAATTTGGACTCCTTATATTTTTCAAACGGTTTAAGCTTGAAATTTTGGGAGGAATTAGATCTTTCGATATCAGTATGACTTGTTTCAAAAAATTTTTTTGTGCCACCCCTCGTTTAGAAGCTGTAAGGAGTTAAAAACTCAAACTTCTCTATTTTTAAACACCTGTAACTTGGGGCACCGGTCCACATTTTTTTGAATTAATATACAATAATTAAAGCTCCATTTTTATGTTTTTGTTTGTGTTAATAATTTTTCTTAATAATATAGGGTTACTTTATAATTGAAGAGAGTGTGATTTCATTTTTCTCAATTTTTTCGTACCAAAAAAAAATCAAACAAAAACTAATTTCTTATCAAAATTTATTTTTCAATATAAAAAATATTTTTATGGAATATTTTTTAATTTTCTAAATATGCTTTTTTAAAAATCCATGGTTTTTCCCATTACTTGTTTTTTTTATTAAATAAATCAAAATTATATTTGAAAAATTTTTTTTCGATTTTTAAACAATATGAAATTAACGCCTTACTGTAATAAACAAAAAAAAATTACAACAAATTTAGGGTTTCGCAAAGTAATTTTAATTTTAAATAAACCTATTGTCCTAAAAAATTTCTATAAAAATTTGATATTAATATATAAATCGCATGTCCATTCAAAAATTTTCAATAAACAAAAAAAATTTCAATAAAAAGTTCAATAAACTTTAAATTATCTATAGAATGTATTAATGTTAAATTTATAAATGTATTAATGTTAATGTTAATGTTAAAAAAATAAAACAAAACGTTAAAATGTAAATTGATTTTGGGGATGATTTTATTAAATAATATAATAAACTTACCTCAGTGTAACTGATTATCCTGTGAAAAATTTTACAGTGATATTCCCTGAAAATTTTATTATAATGTTTATTTTACAGATGTTTACGATTTTTTTTTTTTTTTTTTAATGCATTTTGCTGCCACATAAAAAAAAGTGGGCAGAAAATTACACAGCCTTTCCTGTTCAGATGTGGCTTTAATTGTCGTAAGGGGAATAACTCTTACGACGTATGTGGGATTCGAACCCACACTTCCTCGGCGTTTACAGCGTATTTTATACGCTTTTACCCACTAGGCCACCGAGGCCCCCATGTTTACGATTTAAAAAGTATACATTTTTATATTATCTATTACAACATGTGGAAATTCTTTTGTATTACAAAAGTACTACCAGTACTACCAAAAGTTGGCATCCATAACGTGTATTATCAAAATGAAGAAGAAGAACGTCAACATCTAAATACTCCTATCGACATCCAGTGACATTCCACATTTCCTAATTTTCCTAATTCCTTATTTTCTACAATCCCCAAAAAAATCAAACAATATACTGTACCATAGATTTTAACTTATTATTTGGTTTAAAATGGAGGTGGATTTTGTATGGTTTAAGTTCAACACTTCCAAAGAGATCTCGCGCGTTAAAATCATTAATACCTTTCGAGATTACCAGCTACTCTCGGAAAAAGAAAAATATTGATAAAAAAGTGTCTATACTGCTAAAACATATTTTTGCAGACAACAATTTACTTTTATTGACAAAAGGATATTTTTAATATCAAAAGCTGATTTAAGTACTGTTAATTTGAAATTTAATACTGACAATAAAAATATCATCCTATATCTTAATTGTTATTTTCAAGTTTCATTTTTTTCATTTTAAAGAAGACAAAAACTTAAATTTTAGGTAAGTTTCATTTTTTTCCCCTTCCAGTTTCATCAAAAAGAATTGTTAAAACGAATTATTGAAATTTAATGCAATCTTATAAGTTTTTTTTCCATTCCTTTTAAAACTTTTTCCGTAACAACTTTTTAAAAGATAAAATTCAAACAAAAACTTTAATTGATTTCTTGATTATAAAAAAAAAAAAAAATCAAGAAATAAAGACAAAAGGATAAATTTTATATTGAATTTTTGTTTTACTTTCACAAAACAAAAATTTAGAAAAAGGATTTTTTAAGTATATACTATAATTCATTTAAATTTTCTTGAATCTAAAAAGAATAGATACAGATTCATCAACAAAAAATATTTTTTTCTCACATAACTATTAAAATAATTTAAATATTGCAGGATTTTCATTATATTTTTTTAGTTTTAAATTTAATTCTGATTTCAACATGGTCATTCTTTAAATTTACATTAAAATAAATTAAGACTGAAGAATTTATTGTTGTATTCTACATAAATATGCTACATTTATATAGAATACAGCAATAAGTATTCTATATAAATATGCAATATAAAATTATTATACTGTATTAAAAAATAAAAATGTCCTTTTAATCCAATTATTTATTATTTATTAAATGACCACGAACCTCGTTTTATTTTATTAGTTATCATTTGCATTAATATATCACAGCCTTGCATATGGTAAAATAAATTTAACATTAATACCATAACATAATAACACAGATAAACTGAAAGAGTAGGTTGTAAAAGTATTGTAGGTTATGGGTTCGAATTACGACACCATTAGATATGAATTTAATAATATAATATGATTAGTGTAAATAAAATTTATTTCTCTTTTCAATTAAAATAAGAGAAACTTTTTAGAAAACTTAAATTTATTCTAAACTAAATATTGTAAAAAAAAAAACATATTTGTTCTCCACAAGACTATTTATCATACATACATATATTAAATATTGTTAATATGCTATTACCAAAGATGAGTGAGTTTTGCTAAGAGTATTTATTTTGTTTGATAACGTCACTATTCTCGATATACTCTTGCTGTCACTTGACAAATTCAATAATTCAATAAGTGTTTATTTCTTTATCAAAAATATTTTCAATTTTTATTTATATTTGAAAGATCGCAGGATCATATGCCTTAAATAATAACAATCATATTGGAAAGGATTTAAGATATCGAAATCGGAAGTGGTTCCTCTTAGAAAATATAACATTCGAAAAATCAAAATATGTTGCATGCAAATATTATATCTAAACCACAATTTTACATATATAATACATATATATATATATATATTAGCTCATTATACTCATTTTAAACGATAAATATCGACTTTTCTTTGCATAAAAGTTTTCTGATTTTTGTTTCAAGGAGACCAATACACACACCCGATTTATTTTCTCTTAGTTTTTTAAGATAAATTAATATTTTATTCTAATAGAATATTTGTTTTATTTTCAGTATAAGTTTATGATGTCCTGATTCTTATTTTTCAATAATAAAAAAAAAAAAAATTTTTTATTGGTTCAATAATTCTAAAAATTTTCTGTACTTTTTTATCATATTGAATGTTATCTCTTTTCTTTTCAAAAATTTTTATACATACATAATAATATTTATTTTTTTTTTATTTGAAAATTTAAATATCAGGATTTCAGAAATAATAATCGACCAAAATATTAAGAATATTTTACATTTTCGTTAAATACCTACTACAAAAAATCCTTTTTTTATTTAATTTTCATCTTATACATCTATATATGAAATGCATCCCACTTCCATTGAAAGTTATATTTCTACCGAAGAGATTTCGAATATTTAATTAAAAACAAAAGTTATTTTATAATTTTGTTCTATATATTATAATATATTCATTTCATCCTTTCTTCCTTTCTTCCTTTTTCAAATAAATTAACTATTTAACAAAATATATACTATAGGAAAGAAAATAATCGTTAAATGCCAAAATGCTAAAAGATATTATAGAAAACTACAATATGGATATGAAATAAACAATTTTATTTAAAAGTTTTGTTATTATTTTGAAAATAGAATAACAAAACATAATAAAAGATTTATTTGAATTACAAAACAAATACTATTATTATCAGTTATGAGGGAAAAGGATACAATGATTTATTTTAAAAATATAAAAATGTATCGTTTAGTATAATTTAACATAATAAAAGTTGATCATTTTAACTCCTTCAGATATTTTTCTGTTGTTTTTTTTCTTAGTCCTACTTTGAGACAGATAACATAATCAAACCTTGTTTGACTTATTTAGTTTACATATTAAAAATTCTTATCTTGTATCATCTTTATGATTATCATAAAGAGTCTATTTCAATTTATGTTTTAAACACCTAATCAAAGTATGTTAAATTTTTCGATTCGTGTTAGACTACTACAATCTTTTAGTTCGTTTTTGCATCAATTAGTTTAGTCAGTAGGAATCTGACACTACCAAGGAGAAATTCTTGGTGGCTTTGGAAGATTTCCATCTGCCTTACAAAAAAAAAATAAATAAAATATTGATTATATTTTGTAAGTTAATATTCAATATGCGGGAAATAAATGTGCTTAAATACCTCCTTAAATTTTGATTCTAATAGAAATTAAATTACGGCATAAAATACAATATGGAAGAGCTGTTTTTAAATATGTTTAATAACGAAAGAATCTAAGGACACCACAAGTCCTTAAAAGAATTGGAAAGAAAAGGTAAGCACAAAACATAAGAACATTATTTATTTTCTCATTTTTTTTTTTTTTTTTTTTAGATGGATGTAAAATAAAAAAATATATGCTATAGAAGTTTTTTGTCCTCAACTGTACATATTTATATTAAATTGAAATAATATTAATTCAAAATACATTAAAAACAATATAGATTACTTTTAATTTTGTAATTTTCATTCTGTGTTAATATTGCAACTAATATTTTTACTGATATACTATTGAATATACAGGCACTACTCCTGTTACAACCTTAATTTTAATTCATTCACCATTATCGTAGTATCCATTTTATATTGAAAGTAGAAGAACAGAAGAAGATTAAAAAAGTTTCGCCTAGAAGAATTAAAACAATACAACTAATTGTTTTTTTTATTTATTTACTTTTCGAACAAACTAAGGACTCATGAAAGTTTATTCGAAACATTAAAATGATTTTTAAATGAATTATATATTATATACACATTGCAAATATATATATATATATGTATAATAAATTGAAAAGTATTGATAGGTATTAGTATTGAAGTATTGAAAATGAATATTTAATTATTTTTTTAATATTATTTTTGATTTAAATTGAAAGTTATTTATTTATTCTTGATATGAATAAAAAAATATTTAATTGAATTTTTGAAATAAATGAACATTTAAATGTTTATTTTTGAAACAAATTGTACAGACATATTTTTATATGTTAAATATTTAATTAAAAAAAAAAACAAATATTATATTTAAATGAATAAAAAAATAAGTTCATATATAAAACAAAATTTCCAAAATCATAATAAACAAGTTAATCATAATTAGAATGTAAACCAACGGCTTTTAAAAGCGCACATTTCCAAAATTCAATACAAACTGTTTAGATTTGTGACTTGCACAAAAATTTGAAAATTTCATGTAATAAGAAAAAATGTGAAAATAGGACATTTTTGAAATTTTGAGGGGCCGTAATTCCGGAATCCTATATAACTAAGAAAACCCGTTAACACACATAAAAATATATTACTGGAGCTTTAATTTTTATGTCTTGCCGAAAAAGAATGTGTACAGGTGCTTAAGTTACAGGTACCTAAAAATAGCAAATTTTAAATTTTTGAACCCCAACAGCTCATAAACAGGGGGTGGTTCAAACAAATTTTCTGAGCAAACTTATACTAATTCTAAAAGTTCTTTCTTGCCTCAAAATTTCAAGTCTCTATCTATCTAAAAGCGTGCCGGAGTTATGAAAGCAGAAAAATCATGCAAAATTTGGTTTTCACATAACGGTAAATTTAAATACTAAATTTAAAAAAATTGTATAATTTTGATATTAATTTACAAAGATAAAAGAAATATCTGTCGAATGACGTTTTCAGATTGGAAAAATCTTAAGCAAGACATAAGATATATGCATTTAAAAATAGGGCTTTTTCAAAGTTTGAGGGGCTGTAGCTCCGTAATGGGAGGGGCTACATGAAAAATTTGTTCCACAAAATTATTTTTTTTTATGAGACCTACCCATGGTTAAAATTTTTTTTCTCTATCTTTAACGGTGTAGAAGTTTTGTAAACGGACGGACGGACGGACAGAGTCCGTTTAACTAATAAGCACATTTTTTCAAAATTTTTTTGGAAATGTGCTAAAAATGTTAAGTTTTGAAAGCTAGAAAGAGCCCAATCCATTTTTTTCCTTATATAACTTATACCTACTTATTTCATTGACTCTTTAAACTTCTTTTAAAACTAGAGAATTTTAGTGTTAGGCATTCCTGAGTTGTACTGTCGAATGCTTTAAAATTAAAAAAAAAATTGACATTCATAATTCACAAAATAGCTTCAGTTTCTGGAATTATCAATTTCACTAGGGTAGGGGGTTGATAACTGTGCTCTAGCTATTTTACAATTCTATTAAAAGCAAAAAAAAATATTTTTATTTGTGCGCCATCTATTATCTTGTAAAAAAATTATTTTATTTTTGTTTGGTTATAAACATCGATATTATATTAATTATAAATACACTCATTTTTTATTTAATTATGTTATACTAATTACATATTATAAGAAAAATCTATATTATTTTTTATTAATCTAGATATGACTATGGTTGAGGTTTGAACCCGAGCCGCTTTAAATGAAAAACAGATGTCTTAAACACTACACCATTAGCTGGATATTACTATTTTACTCTCTAGTAATTATTTACTCACAATTTCCCACAACTTGATATACACAGTGTTGTGCAAAATAATGACAGCAGTCTTTTCAATTTACCATTATTATGTATTATTTTCTAATGTATTTTTAATCTTTTGGATTTTTTTTCCATTCGTTGAAGTATTTGTTTTTAACTATAAGCCTTGAAAAGAAAATTACAATATTATAATTCTCCACACATCTTTAAATTTACTAAATTAATTTATTAGGATAAAGTAATATTAATATATACTTCTAGTCGTTATACTCATTACACACTAAATATTTTTTAAAGGAGCGAATATTTAGCCGTAAGAAGGAATGGAATTGATCAATTACTGAATCTATATTTACTCGACTGGCAGACCAGGACTTTAATTCATCAGTCTCCCCTAATTATAATATATATAAAATGTATATGTATATGTATATATATAAAATAGTAGTAGAAATATAATATTAAGCAGCAATCCTCTGTCCAGAAATCATTTAAGAATTTAAAAGGTACTGCCAATACGGGTTTTAATACTGTCATCTTTTGTACACTATTCTCGAAAAAGGATAAAAAATAATACCAAATGAAAATTTAAGAAAAAAATATTTTAATAAAGTTTCTATAAATAATAACTATAAATGTTTGAAAAAACAATTTAACTAATCAGATAGATAAAATTATATAAAAATTTGTTTTTAATACGTCTTTTCAAATATAACCAAGGACACCCTTATGTTTGTATATGAAAAATTAAATTTTATATTCACAATATCAGTTAAATAAAGTTGTTTATTGAGACAAAATAAAGTAAAACTATAAATTTCTTGATTAATAACAACATAATTTGAAAATTATTACACCATTAGTTCACATTTAAAACTAAGTATAAACTAAGTGAAATAACAAATGTATGTAATGCCCAAAGTGGTTTACATAACTCTTAGGATTAACTCTGAAAAGTTATCCAATTTTTTAAATGAAAAAATTTATGAACTACGAAACAATATAAAGATAAAAAGGATATAACAAAATTACGAACCTATATTAAAATTTTTATAAGGACCTACCATTTTCGATTTTGTTTTTAAATTTTTTGACATCAAAATACATCAACAATATTGTAAATACTTAAAAGTTAATGTTTCATACAAAATGTACATCTACTCGGTTTGATAAAGTTTCACTTAAAAATTAAAATTTACTTTTCTTCCTTTAAAATTGTACTAAAATTCTTTTTTATGTTTATCATTTTATTCAAATCATTAATTTAAATACTTTTTTTCCAACATTTATTACTACTGTTTACATTTACTTTACATTTTACAAATTGTCATTTATTGAAAAAAGAAAAAATAGTTTCACACAGAATTGAATGACACAGTAGAGTTTCATAAGACTTTATATTTACAAATTTAAGTGATCATAAAATTATAATATAATTTTTGATCGAATTTTAGTAGTAGAAGTTACGATGACAGCATCAAAATGCAGTAAAATATTGTAGATATCGTAAAAAAAAATGCAATAATGTGCATATACTATGTAGTAATAAAATATATCGTAATATCGTAAAAAATCAGGTAAACAAAACAAAGTTTATCGATTTTAAATATTTAAAGTCTTTAATGTAATGAATAATGATATATTAATCTATCACCCTAAATATCTTAGAGTAGTATTTTTTTCATTTTTTCATTGAATTAAATCATTTTATTGTATAATATCTACTTCTATTTCTTTTACGACTTTTGGAAAATGGAAAGGAGATGAGAAAATGGAAATCTTTAGCATATAAACTAAACAAAAGATGTTTTTTTATTTTAATTCAATTTAAGAAAAAAAACTTCTGCTATAATCATGGAAAATATTATTAATCATGATCTGAATAAAATTGGAGATTGAGGCAAAACAATCCTTGTCGACTTAATTTCTTTGAAAATCGAAAGTTGCTTAATATCAAGGAGAAAAGTTTCTTCAGACTTGCTCGAAGATTTTAAAGGAAGAATTTGCTTCGCCTCGCTAGCATTAGCTGTTAAAATCAGTAAAAATTCATTATGGAATGAGCACATTTTTAATGTTGCAAAAAGTGCCTCAAAATGTTTCGATTTCCCAAGTTGATGCAAAGCATGTTTTTTTCTCGAGAGGTTTTTATTATATGAAAAGCTCAGATCTTACCCAAAATGGAGTTCAATTATTACTATTAATTAAAATGTGACACTAAATTTAGCTTCTTTTTGTGTTCGACGAAATGTTGAAGCACTTTGACTTTTTAGCACATTTCCATAAAAAATTTGAAAAAATGTGCTTATTAGTTTCATTCTGTCCGTCCATCCGTCTGTTTACAAAACTTCTACACCGTTAAAGATAGAGAAAAAAATTTTAACCATAGGTAGGTCTCATAAAAAAAATAATTTTGTGGAACAACTTTTTCATGTAGCCCCATCCATTACGGAGCTACAGCCCCTCAAACTTTGAAAAATCCCTATTTTTAAATGCATATATCTTATGCTCTGCTTAAGATTTTTTCAATCTGAAAACTTCATTCGACAGGTATTTTTTTTAATTTGTAACTTAATATCAAAATTATACAATTTTTTTAAATTTAGTATTTAAATTTACCGTTATGTGAAAACCAAATTTTGCATGATTTTTCTACTTTCATAACTCCGGCACGCTTTTAGATAGAGACTTGAAATTTTGAGGCAAGAAAGAACTTTTAGAATTAGTATAAGTTTGCTCAGAAAATTTTTTGGACCACCCCCTGTTTATGAGCTATTAGGGCTCAAAAATTTTAAATTTGCTATTTTTAAACACCTGTAACTTAGGAACCTGTACACATTTTACTTCGGAAAGATATAAAAATTAAAGTTACAGTAATATATTTTAACGTGTGTTAAAGGTTTATTTTAGTTGTAAAGGGTTTCAACGTTGCAACTCTTCAAAATTGCGAAAAAGCCCCATTTTCAGATGTATATAAATCATGCTCTGCGCAATAGTTTTGCTATCTAAAACCGCCAGAAGATCGGAAATTTTATTATCTACATAAAACAATATCAAAATTATGCAATATTTTGTAATTTACTATGTAAATTTACCGTTATGTGAAAACCACATTTTGCATGAAATTTCATTTTTCATAACTCCGGCACGCCTTTAGATAGGAACCTGAAATTTTGAGACAAGAAAGAACTTTTAAAATTAGTATAAGTTTAATTAGAAAATTTTTTGGTAGCACCCGCTATTTAAGATGTATTAGGGCTGAAAAATTGAAAATTTGCTATTTTTAGGCACCTGTAACTTAAGCACCTGTAATAATTTTTTCTCGGAAAGACATAAAAATTAAACTCCAGTAATATATTTTTATGTGTGTTAATGTTTTTTCTTAGTTATAAAGGATTCCGGAGTTACAGCCCTTCAAAATTCCAGAAAAGTGTTATTTTCACATATTTTCTTATCACAAAAAATTACCTAAATTTTATTTTTTAAATTTTTTGAAATTTTTGTGCAAGTCACAATTCTAAACAGTTTGTATTTGTGTTTTGGAAATGTGTGCTTTTAAAAACCGTTGGTTTACATTCTACCTTGTTTATATATATTTTCTAGGTATGATGGTTTTTGTTCTACTGAAATAAAGTCTCATGATCCTAAATGAAAAACTTTTGGAAGAAAGTCAAGAAATAATACAAATTCTAATCCTTACACAGTGGAAATTCTTACATAGTCAAAAAGAGAATTTGGAAGTTCGTTTATACTAAGAACATCCGCTAAGTGAAATTTATTACCTTTAAAAAAATTAAAAAAATAATAAATCTATTTAAAGAAAGATATAAGATATGTATTATAAGCCATATAATGCATTTTTTATGTTACCCCATCTGTATTTTAATATGCAAAACTTAGTGAATATCAAAAAATACAATAGAACAGAATAGAAAAGAAAATAAATTTCATGAAAATTTTAAAATTAAAAAAACTTTTTATTATATAAAATGCAATATTGCAAATGACAACAAAATAAATTTATTATTTTTTCGCTTATTCTCTTGAGAAATGATTTTATAAAGACAACAATATAGATATTAAAAGAAACAAAAAAACAAATATAAAGCAAAATAAAAATAAAAAATATTTTTACTTTCAATATAAATTTAATTTAAAATATATATATATATATATATATATATATAGAACTTTAAAAATAAATTCTGTTCACAAAAAGTTATAATAAATAGTAATACAAAATCCGTCTCCGTGAAATTACAATGTATTTTAAAATAATATTTATTAAAGAATTTTCTTTTTGTATATAAAAATTAAAAAGATTTTACTAAAAGTATAAAATAATTACCTTTATCAAATGAATCTTAAATGAATTAACAGTTAAATATAAAAAACACTTCATATATTTTATGACATAATACATAACTTCTAACATACAACAGATTTTCGAAGAATTTGAATCTACAGATAGACTAAACCACATAAGATATATACTTTCCAAATTGTAATTATAATATAATATATTAATAATAATATAATATTAGCATATGTATAACATAAAATGAAACAATTTTAGTGTGTAACATTTTAGTTTAGATTATTTAGATTAGATTATTTTAAAGGAGTGTAGCACTGCATCCTTTTGATTTAGTATTTTACCGTTGTGCTCTCTCTAGAACATGTTGTGGATTTTGCTTCCACTTATTATACTTCTGTCTGTTCTACTATCTCTAATAATCTAAAGATTTGTAGAGGAGTTATTGATGGTAGTTCGTCTTTGGTAAAGCAGTATATACTCCCAGGTGCACATATCTCTCTCGGAATAAAGTGCCGCAATTTTTCAATATAAGTCTTTGATATTTCTCTTGGCAGAATCTGCAAGCACTGTCATTCTCTATTCCAATTCTGATCCTCCTTTTTTACTGCTTCTCTTATTTAGTGTTTACCACAGAACCTGTAATGTAAATGTATACCACAAATATTAAATCAAATGCTCATTTCATCTTGAAAGATTTTGGTGCCATTGATTTAAAAATAACAGCAGTATATGCTGCAAAACAGAAATTATTAAAGTAGGTAACGAAAATATTCATTATTATTTTAAGGGGTTTTGTTTTTCTTCAATTATTTGTAAAACTGTTTCTACAAGGTTCTTTTTGAAAAAATTATATTTACAACTCACGTCCATAATTATTTTTAAAAAATAATTTTCCTAATAAAATTTTTCACAATTTTAAATGAAATTAAGGTTAATAGGTAGTTATTGTATTAGTAAAAATAAAATAAAATCAAAACCATCCTTTTTAAGGTAACGGTATCAACTTACTGTAGAAACAAGACTCTTTCTTTATGTAAGAAAAGTGATACTTATCTAAAAATAGATTTATAATAAATGAGATAATTATTTTAGAATAGATTAGACTGTGATTCTATAGAAATCGTTTTAGGTTTATATAAAATTATTATGGAAAACTTAAAAGGTAAAACTTAAAAATTAAGGTTTAGTTTTTATCCTCCTGACTATAATAAATCTTTTTTTATAAATATCTTTAAATTTTAAAAAAAAAAACTTTCTACTTATCTTAATTTAAAAGAGTACATCTATTATTTTTCCACTCCTTATTTTTTACAAAACTTATTATTTAAAACCTTCTCAAAACAAAGGCATTGAACTGGACCATTCATTTATTTTACTATTGTGTTATTATCATTAAATAAAAAAAGAAAATTTTAAATTATGTTTCTATTATTTTAATAATTTCATTATATGCTTCAACACTTGCACAACTTTAAACGAATGAAGTATATATATATATATACATAAAAAAAAAATAAAAAACTAGTACCACTTAATTTTGAAAAGATAAATTAGGGTTACCCTCCTTAAGGGATTTTTTAACACATTTTCATTTTAGTTTAATAATAATTTATAAACATATTAATGTATATAATATACACATATATATTTAAATATATATATGTATATGTATGTATTTATATGGAAGCAAATCATTATATATGCCCTTATACACATATATACATACTTATCATTTTGAATATCCCTTTTTTTTTGCTAAATAAAAATCATTACAAATTCCCTAAAATAATATATAAAAAAAAAAAGAATCAACATCAACAATAGAAGAACATAACAAAATAAACAAAAAAAAATGATTTCATTGTTTTTATTTTTTTGGGGAGAAGAAAATTTTATTTATATATATTTTTTGTTTTTATTTTAATTTTTATTTTAATTTCTTTTTTTTTGTATAAAAAGTAAACAAAAATTTTAAAAAAAAACAATAAAATTTAACCATTGTTCACTTTTCCATTTCTTATATTTTTTTCTATTTTTATTAAATAGAAAAATAAAAACTATCAACAAGATTAAATTAAATAATAGAATAACTAGAAAAGTTTCATTTTTATAAAAAAATAATCATCAGATATAATTAGATATTACAAAGTTTTTTAAAATTAAAATAACCTAAAAGTATGCAATTTTTTTTTTGATTTTAATTGAAAGTTTCGCTGAATAACCTAAAATGATGGCTCGGTGGCCTAGTGGTTAAGCACGTGGGTTATTAACTGAGGGAGTGCGGGTTCAAATCCTGTACAGGTAGCAAGTTTTATTAATTGAAAACAAATCTCCCTTGCTACCAAATATAGCGTAAATATATAATATAAACAGGGGATTCGGTAGCCTAGTGGGTAGGCGTGTGGCGTATTAAACGAAGGAGTGCGGGTTCGATCCATGCACAAGTCGTAAGTGTTTTTTTCTTTACATACCCCCCTTACGACCAAATATAATGTAAATATATATTATATAATATAAACAAAATAAATAATATTAGTATATAATTTAATAATAGTATAAAAACCTACATCGGCTACTAAGATGGTTTTGTAATATTGCAATATCCTATGTGATTTGTAATATTAATATAAATAAATAAATAAATAACCTAAAAAATGGAACATATCCCAGGCAATATTAATGTAGATAATATAAGATAAGATATCTAAAACCATTTCTGTTATTTTTAGCTTATAAGATTAGTTTTAGATAAATTTAAGTTTAGGTTAAGCTAGGTTAAGTTAGTTAATAAGTTTTATAAAAAAAAAAAAAATTAAACATTGTTTTTTTTTTCAAATTTTACAATGATGAATGAATATTAGAAAATATTTATACAACATACTGTAAATTAAATAATTAGAATACATTTTAACTTAACAGAACTTAAATTGAACGTAAAAAAATTTAAATATTTTTAAATGTTAAAAAATTAAAATAATTAAATGTTTTTTGTTAACTTTGTTTTATAGGTTAAGATATTCATAAGATTGTCAAATTATAACAAAAGTCAAAGTTTATTTAAAAAAAAAAAAAAAAAAACTGAATAACCTAAAGTAGATTAAGTAGTTTAAGTCAGGTTAAGTCAGGTTAAGTTAGATTAAGTTTTTATCTTAATATAAATATTACTGTTGGTTTTTAAATACCTAATTTTTTACAATATTAAAAATATTAAAATTAACATAAATATTACATAAAATATTTTAAATGTTAATCAACCAAAGCAACCAAATAGTTAAGATTGTTAAAACGTAAGTTTAATTAAAAAAAAAAAAAAACTAAATCAAATAAAATTTTACTTTTCATTAATTTTTATCAAACAAATTTCGAAAAAACATAAATTTTTTAACATCAAAATTTCTACCATTAAAAAAAAATAAGAGAATATTATTACAAAATATAAATACTTCAGATACTTTTTTTAAAAAAAGGGCAAAAACAACATTTCTCTTTTTTTTTTTTTACAAAATTTTTAAATGGTAAAGGTGTATCATATTCTGAAGGTTTGCAGTTGTCCAAAAACGTGTTTAAACCTATATTAAACAAAATCTTATTCATCTTTTTAAAAATTAAAAATATTCAAATACCAAAGGCATCAATTGTGAAAATATGCACGTTCTAAAATGCCACAATTGTATCAGCAACATGATTGCATCGCATCATAAATTTTGTAGTAATATAGTAGTGATACAGTATCAATACTACATCATTACTAAAAATGATGCATTTCCGAATTTATCCATTTTCTCAAATTAAGTTTTAAAGAAAAATTCTAATGATATTAAAAATTTAATTTTCCAAAACAAAAAAATATGGCACAGTTTGAAAAGGAAATTTTTATTTTTTTTTTCGAATAAGCTTTACAAACGAAATATCAAAAATTTTTAAAAAGATTAATGAATAAATTAAATCAACCAATAAAAATCAATTGTTTGTAAAATATTTTTAATTTTGAAAATTTTATTTTAATCACTTTAATCTTTTTAAGAATTTGTTAAATTTAAAATTTTTTTAAAACATTTCTTGAATAAAATAAAGATTCTTAAGCTTTTGCGATTAAAAAAACATCAAAGATTTTTTTTTTTTGCTTAAGATACTTTCATTTCAATCAAATTTGTCCTTTTTTTATTAATTATTATAGTTCAAATTTAAATAGAACCTTAATATGAAATAAACAATAAAAAGGATTAAAGGACATTTTTTTAAATAACATTCAATATGTTGAATTCAGATATGTTCGTTGAATTTATGTGCAGGTACATACAATTATATAAAATTGATAACTTCTTATAGTATGATCAATCATCTTTTTATGCTTTTTAGCAGATTTTCAAAAAATTTTTAAAAAAATATGCCCATTAGTTTCACTATGTCAGTGCCTCTGTCCGTCTATTTGTCTTTCCAAGTGTTTCATGTGTCTGAGCGAAACAAAGTTAAATGTAAACAACAATATTAATATTGACAATTATACAATAATTAGACGAGATAGAATATGCAATATAAAAGGGGGTGGTGTTGCCATATTTATTAAAAAAAAATATAAATATCACTATGTCAACAACAAAATTTTTGAGGAATTTAAATGCATTGAAGTGTGTATAACATTTATTAAATTAAAAAATGCAAAAAAATTATTTATTATTTCTGTTTATGTGCCAGATGGAAACAATGATAAATTTATTGAAGAATTGGAAAAAATTTTTGTTACACTAGATTTAGCTAACACAAACAATTATTATATACTAGCAGGTGATTTCAATGCGAAACATAAAAACTGGTCTAATACATATAATGACACAAGAGGGAACTTATTAAATAATTGGATAAAAAATAACGATATAAAATACAAATTAAAATTACATAAAACAGACGGCCCTACTTTTGTCAGAGCTAATTCCTATATTGATTTAGTAATAACCGATGTTCGACTTAATTTTTTTTACAAAAATGCCTACAATAAATTATCAACGATGGCATATGATAGCGATCACAATGCGATTAACTTCGAATTTTCAATAACAAATAATGATTTGAGTATCCAAGAATTAACAGGACAACATAAATTTCTTTTCAAAAACACCAACTGGAATAAGTTTAAGAAAAAACTTGACAACAATCTTGATAACGAATATCTAAATTCCAGAAATCAGATCTGTGATAATAGCACTTTAAATATAAAAAATATAAATTATCATTTAATTAAAATAGACGAAGTAATTATAAAAACTATAGATGAAGTAGTCCCAAAACAGGAACAATTTAATAACATAAACAAAATAAATTCTCCGATAATTAAAAAACTAATTACAAAAAAAAACAGCTTGCTTAACGATCTTCATCGAATACGTTCACAGAACCTAAATTTTTCTAATCATCAAATAAACTTTCTTAAAAGCCTCCTTAACAACGTTAAAACTTTAATAAAACAGCGCATAAAATTGGAAATTAATCAATATTGGCACAATAGAATTAGTAAAATTAATAACAAAAACAGAAATATGTTTCCTGAAATAAACAAAATTTTTAGAAAAAACGCCAACTCAAATATTAAAAGTTTGCATATAGATAACAACGAACTCTTAACTAAAAATAATATAGATAGGGCTAAACTCAGCAGAACAAATGACAATAAATATATATTAAAAGAAAAAAAAAATATTTTAAATGTATTTAGTTCATATATCGAAAATACACACAAAATAAGTATTCCAGATAATATCTTCCATAATCGCATAAAAAATAAAATAAATGAATTTAAAAATATGAACAAAATCAAAAAACAAAATAATGTAACAATATGTAAATTTAGTGTTAACAATAAATCTTCACAACAAAAAAATAGAAACAATTATTTCACAGATTTTGATGAATTAAAAAATATAATGACAAATTTAAAAAACAAAATCTCACATGGTGCAAATAGAATTCCGAATCTTGTTATAAAGAATTTGAGCGATAAAATAATAAATAAATATGTGATATTATTTAATAACGCGCTAAATCACTCGTATTATCCAGCAACTTGGAAACTAGCTCGTGTAATGGTATTTAAAAAACCGGGCAAAGATCCAACTAACCCCAGTAATTACCGGCCGATAAGCTTACTACCAAGCATAAGTAAAATTTATGAAGTCCTAATAAATGGTAAAATCACAAACCATCTTAAGACAAAAAACATTATACCCGAAAACCAATTCGGATTTCGATTCAAACATTCAACAATACATGCAGTAACAAAATTAACATCTGACATCTGTTGGCATATAAACAAAAATTATGGAGTAGGAGCGTGTCTCATCGATCTAGAAAAAGCTTTCAACTCTGTTTGGATTGATGGCCTAATGTACAAGCTGCTATACAAGTATAAATTCCCACAACATCTAGTAGCTTTGATACAAGATATGATTAGCGACAATAAATTTTATATAGAAACACATGAAACCGAAATTGCTCCAAAAATTAGTCAATTATGCAATGGACTTCAACAAGGCGCAGTAAATTCACCGATTCTATTTTCGATTTATATCATCGACATGTTAAAAATGCTAGAATTTTCTAAAGGGTGTAATTATTCTATAGCTTTTGCGGATGACATAATTATTTATTCTGCCAGTAAGCGGGTAGATGAAGCTCAGCAAGGGGTTCAAAAAATGTTCAACATCATCATAGATTTCTGTAAAGTATGGCTGTTAAAAATTAATTTTAATAAGTGCGAAAGCATATTATTTAGAAACACGTATAATAACCTTAACTACAATTATAAGAAAAACTGGAAAAGGTTCATTATAAAAGCACCTAACAGTAACACGATAGCAAACAAAAAAACGGTGAAGTATCTAGGAGTTCACCTACATAGAAATCTTAATTACATACAACAAGTAAAAAGCGCAACAGAAAAAGGCACTAAAGCTATGCATGCATGTAAAAAACTATTTTATAATAAGGCACTCAACAATAAAGTGAAAATCATTGCATACCTTACATTGATCAGACCAGTATTATCATATGGTATACCAGTATGGTATAATATAAGCGCCAGTCTCATGGAAAAAATCAGAAAATTTGAAAGAAAGTGCATAAGAGTATGTATTAACAAATCACACAAACCAGAATCTGACTACAAATCTTTTTATTCAAATAAATATTTGTACAAAGAAGCAAACATAAACAGAATCGATAATTTTATGATAAAATTAATTCGAAATCATTATGTTAGAGCAACAAATACTCCAGAAAATGGTCTAATATCCCATATATTTTACCACAATGAGGAGTACATTAAAAAAACTTTGCTCTCGGGTTTTATAGCCCCTGAGCATTTTATATATCTAGATAAAAATGGTTATATTCAAAACCTGAATCGTGTCCCTATACTATATCACTATAGTAGACGGGCTACATGTAAAACGATTGAATATGATCCTGGTAACATTAACAGAGATCTCCTGAAGTATGACATGAGTATTCCTCATAAGGATACATTAATTAGGCAAAACTGTTGGTGGTTAGGTACAGCATGAAATATATGGAAACATATTTTTAGTATGTATATTAGTGTAAGGTAGGATAAGATTTTAAATTATAGGTTAAGTTAGTATAGGCTAGTTTTATAAAAATTAAAAAGAAAAAAACATTGATTTTTAAAACAATTTTTTCAATGAAAAGTTAAAGAAGATATGAAATTATATAAATGTATGTATATTAAAAATAAGAAAAACCTAATTTAACATTAACATAACTTAACATAAAAAAAAAATTAATTTTTAGATGTTAAAAAAAAAATATTGATAAGAAACGTTTTTTTTGTAAACTTTTTTAAGTTAAGGTAAATTTGATAAATTGGAATAAATAAAGTTTAATAAAAAAAAAAAAAACCTAAAATGATGGCTCGGTGGCCTAGTGGTTAAGCACGTGGGTTATTAACTGAGGGAGTGCGGGTTCAAATCCTGTACAGGTAGCAAGTTTTATTAATTGAAAACAAATCTCCCTTGCTACCAAATATAGCGTAAATATATAATATAAACAGGGGATTCGGTAGCCTAGTGGGTAGGCGTGTGGCGTATTAAACGAAGGAGTGCGGGTTCGATCCATGCACAAGTCGTAAGTGTTTTTTTCTTTACATACCCCCCTTACGACCAAATATAATGTAAATATATATTATATAATATAAACAAAATAAATAATATTAGTATATAATTTAATAATAGTATAAAAACCTACATCGGCTACTAAGATGGTTTTGTAATATTGCAATATCCTATGTGATTTGTAATATTAATATAAATAAATAAATAAATAACCTAAAAAATGGAACATATCCCAGGCAATATTAATGTAGATAATATAAGATAAGATATCTAAAACCATTTCTGTTATTTTTAGCTTATAAGATTAGTTTTAGATAAATTTAAGTTTAGGTTAAGCTAGGTTAAGTTAGTTAATAAGTTTTATAAAAAAAAAAAAAATTAAACATTGTTTTTTTTTTCAAATTTTACAATGATGAATGAATATTAGAAAATATTTATACAACATACTGTAAATTAAATAATTAGAATACATTTTAACTTAACAGAACTTAAATTGAACGTAAAAAAATTTAAATATTTTTAAATGTTAAAAAATTAAAATAATTAAATGTTTTTTGTTAACTTTGTTTTATAGGTTAAGATATTCATAAGATTGTCAAATTATAACAAAAGTCAAAGTTTATTTAAAAAAAAAAAAAAAAAAACTGAATAACCTAAAGTAGATTAAGTAGTTTAAGTCAGGTTAAGTCAGGTTAAGTTAGATTAAGTTTTTATCTTAATATAAATATTACTGTTGGTTTTTAAATACCTAATTTTTTACAATATTAAAAATATTAAAATTAACATAAATATTACATAAAATATTTTAAATGTTAATCAACCAAAGCAACCAAATAGTTAAGATTGTTAAAACGTAAGTTTAATTAAAAAAAAAAAAAAACTAAATCAAATAAAATTTTACTTTTCATTAATTTTTATCAAACAAATTTCGAAAAAACATAAATTTTTTAACATCAAAATTTCTACCATTAAAAAAAAATAAGAGAATATTATTACAAAATATAAATACTTCAGATACTTTTTTTAAAAAAAGGGCAAAAACAACATTTCTCTTTTTTTTTTTTTACAAAATTTTTAAATGGTAAAGGTGTATCATATTCTGAAGGTTTGCAGTTGTCCAAAAACGTGTTTAAACCTATATTAAACAAAATCTTATTCATCTTTTTAAAAATTAAAAATATTCAAATACCAAAGGCATCAATTGTGAAAATATGCACGTTCTAAAATGCCACAATTGTATCAGCAACATGATTGCATCGCATCATAAATTTTGTAGTAATATAGTAGTGATACAGTATCAATACTACATCATTACTAAAAATGATGCATTTCCGAATTTATCCATTTTCTCAAATTAAGTTTTAAAGAAAAATTCTAATGATATTAAAAATTTAATTTTCCAAAACAAAAAAATATGGCACAGTTTGAAAAGGAAATTTTTATTTTTTTTTTCGAATAAGCTTTACAAACGAAATATCAAAAATTTTTAAAAAGATTAATGAATAAATTAAATCAACCAATAAAAATCAATTGTTTGTAAAATATTTTTAATTTTGAAAATTTTATTTTAATCACTTTAATCTTTTTAAGAATTTGTTAAATTTAAAATTTTTTTAAAACATTTCTTGAATAAAATAAAGATTCTTAAGCTTTTGCGATTAAAAAAACATCAAAGATTTTTTTTTTTTGCTTAAGATACTTTCATTTCAATCAAATTTGTCCTTTTTTTATTAATTATTATAGTTCAAATTTAAATAGAACCTTAATATGAAATAAACAATAAAAAGGATTAAAGGACATTTTTTTAAATAACATTCAATATGTTGAATTCAGATATGTTCGTTGAATTTATGTGCAGGTACATACAATTATATAAAATTGATAACTTCTTATAGTATGATCAATCATCTTTTTATGCTTTTTAGCAGATTTTCAAAAAATTTTTAAAAAAATATGCCCATTAGTTTCACTATGTCAGTGCCTCTGTCCGTCTATTTGTCTTTCCAAGTGTTTACAAAAATTTTACACCGTTTGAAATAGAGTAATGAAATTTTCACTACCGTTATACCGATATAAATGTCTACCGATATAGATATCATTTTACATTTATTTGAATACTAATAATCTAATAATAAAAATAATTTTTTTGCTTAATACGAGTATAAACTTTAATTTATAAACAAAGAATAAAAATTGATATTATTAAACATTTTGAAAGAACAAGAAATATCCGGTATTTTGCTCTTATTAAAATTTTTAAAACATAATAGAAATTTTCTTAATCATACAATAGCATAACTACAATATTTATTATATAAGAATAACTACAAAATTTTACAGATAGTTAATAGAAATATTATAAAAATATAATTGAGTGATTTAAAATTTCTAGGTTAGGATTGAATTTAAAATATATTTATAGAAATATTAATCAACAAACAATGTTCAAAAATAATAAATAAGTTTTTAAGTGTGAATTAATCTATAATTTTCTACTGACTCTTAGCTCTTTATTGTTTTATGTTCTACTTTAAACTTTAAGATGATTGAGGGATTATAGATAATTGAAAAACTTTAAAAATAGGAAATATACTGCATAAATTGTTAATTTTTAGCATATTTCCAAAAAAAATTTGAAAAAATGTGCTTATTAGTTTCACTCTGTCCGTCCGTCCGTTCGTCTGTTTACAAAACTTCTACACCGTTAAAGATAGAGAAAAAACATAACCATTAACCATTGGTAGGTCTCATAAAAAAAATAATTTTGTGGAACAACTTTTTCATGTAGCCCCATCCATTACGGAGCTACAGCCCCTCAAACTTTGAAAAAGCCCTATTTTTAAATGCATATATCTTATGCTCTGCTTAAGATTTTTTCAATCTGAAAACGTCATTCGACAAGTATTTTTTTTAACTTAATTTAAAAATTAATATCAAAATTATAATATTTTTTAAATTTAGTATTTAAATTTACCGTTATGTGAAAACCAAATTTTGCATGATTTTTCTGCTTTCATAACTCCGGCACGCTTTTAGATAGAGGCTTGAAATTTTGAGGCAAGAAAGAACTTTTAGAATTAGTATAGTTTGCTCAGAAATTTTTTTTCGATCACCCCCTGTTTATCAGCTATTAGGGCTCAAAAATTTAAAATTTGCTATTTTTAAACACCTGTAACTTAGGAACCTGTACACATTTTACTTCGGAAAGATATAAAAATTAAACCTACAGTAATCTATTTTAACGTGTGTTAAAGGTTTATTTTAGTTGTAAAGGGTTTCAAAGTTGCAACTCTTCAAAATTGCGAAAAAGCCCCATTTTCAGATGTATATACCTCAGGCTCTGCGTAATAGTTTTGCAATCTAAAACCGCCAGGAGATCGAAACTTTTATTATCTATATAAAACAATATCAAAATTATGTAATATTTTGTAATTTACTATTTAAATTTACGGTTATATGAAAACCACATTTTGCATGAAATTTTTTTTTTTCATAACTCCGGCACGCCTTTAGATAGGAACCTGAAATTTTGAGACAAGAAAGAACTTTTTAATTAGAAATTAGTATAAATTTCCTCAGAAAATTTTTTGGTAGCGCCCCCTCTTTAAGAGTTATTACGCCTCAAAAATTGAAAATTTGCTATTTTTAGACACCTGTAACTTAGGTACCTGTAAAAATTTCGGCAAGACATGAAAATTAAAAGTTCAATAATATATTTTTACGTGTGTTAACGGTTTTTTTTAGTTATATAGGATTTCGGACTTACAACCCCTTAAAATTGCAAAAAAGTCCTATTTTCACATATTTTGTTATTAGATGAAATTTTAAAATTTTTGTGCAAGTCACAATTATAAACAGTTTGTATTGAGTTTTGGAAATGTGCGCTTTTAAAAACCGTTGGTTTACATTCTACCTTGTTTTTTTTAACTTTAACAAAATGAAAACGTTTCCCATAGTGTTATTTTTTTATTATAACAACAAAAACGGCACAAAGATGGCACATTATTTCAGGAATATTATATACAGCTTCCACTAGGTTCTAGGTAATATATTATGTTACGGGACTGAATTTTATTTATATTATAACTTATATTATATCTACTATAACAGATAGTCTGTTAATTAACAAATTTAATCTTATTTAGCAAAAGAAAAACTTAAGAAAAATAAACTTGCGTAATAATAATGAAAATTATACTTTTGAGTTTTAAAAATTACTTTACAAACAATGAAATTAACTATATTAAATTTACGCTAGCCAAACATTATATTCTACTTTTAAGAAAGGCATAAAAATTAAATGTCATTTTGTATTTCATTTTTATAAATTCAGTTGTTTATATTTTAAAAATAAAAATTTAGGAAATGTTTCGTTTTACAATACTACCGAAACTCCTTCAGTAAGCAAGTAGTATATTGATATGCTTATAGAATTCCTAATTTTAATTTTCAACAAGGTTCAGAAAATCTTCTGTGAGGTAAATAAGACAAGATGAAAAAATCTGTAAAAACTCAAACATAAGTTAAACGTAAAAACAATAAGAAAATTTAAAAAAAAAATTTTTTTCCTTTTTTTTGATTTTTAATTTAAATAAATTAAAAATTTTTCTACCTTATTGTTTTAGCTTGTTCATCAAATGAGTGTTCATTTGAAAATGTTTGGACACTTAAGTACAAAATAAGTACCAAAAATTAAAAAAAATTAAAATGTTTTTTTAATTTTTTATTGTTTTAACTTTAGCTTATGGAGTTGTTTAGTTTTCTACTAACTATTCTGCTAACAGTTAAATCCTGCGTATAATCTAAAAGACTTAAAATATTTTAAAGGTCATCTATTTAACTATTTACCTTATTATAATTTTATTTTGGTAAATTATAAAAAGGTAAATATTTAGGTTTTAGTTGTTAACAATGTTTTTTGTTGTTAATAATGTTGTTGACCTGTGCAGGATTTAAGGTCGCACTTCCTTATATTATATATACGCTATGTTATTAAACAGTTAGCCAGTTAGTCACCGAGAATCACAATGATTTTTCTTTTTTTTAAAGCTTTATTGAATATTTATTAGTTCTTCTAGTTACTCTAGTTAGAACAATTTTTTTTTTTTTTTTTGTATTTCTAAAAATTTATATACATACACATATACTTATATCTATGCATATTATTCTTTTATTGATTTGTTGAATTTTTGTTAGCAGATTCAACATTAATCTTCTGTTTGTTTTGTATTTGTTTATAGTTTTTATTATTTTTTTCTTCTAATATTTTTGAATGAAAAAAAATCGCATGTACATTACAAAATAACGTAAATGAATGTATGAATGAATGCACATATATTTTCACGATTTCATAACAACATTTTGTTTTATTCAATAACAATAATAATATTGAATAAAACAAAATGTTGTTAAATTATTAGAAGTTATTTTGCTTTGATATAAATTATTATGTAAAAAATCTATAAATTTTGGCATTGTACTTTTCGTGTAGTGGCGGTCGGTCCTGTGTGGAGATAGCTGATTTTTTTTTTTGCTACAGTCAGTAAAATTTATTTTATTTATTTTTATTTATATTACAAATCACGAAAGATAATGCGACAAACTATCTAAGGCCATTATAGATCGAATATTATTATTATTTATTTTGTTTATATTATATATTATATATTTACTATTTGGGAGCAAGGGTGTTTTCAATTAAGAAAACTTTCTCCTTCTGCAGAATTTGAACCCGTACTTCCTCGGGTCTAGTAAAATTTATTTATTTATTATTTTAAAAAACCATCGGCTACTAAGGCCATTATAGGTCGAATACTATTATTAAATTATAGAAACTATTTTATTTTAATATTATTTATTTTGTTTATATTATATATTTACACTATATTTGGTAGCAAGGACGATTTGTTTTGCAATTAATAAAACTTGCTACATGTGCAGGATTTGAACCCGCACTCCCTCGGTTAATAAGCCATGTGCTTAACCACAAGCCCATCGAGGCCCCCAGTAAAATTTAGAAAAAAAAAAAAAAATTTCAATTGCTTCAAAAATTATTGCATACATTTAGGGAATTTTTAATATGTTAAATTTCCATTGCTTTTATTTGGAAGTAAAATATTATTTTATCATTATCAATAAAATACTAAATTTGCTGCTTAAATGTATTTAAAAAAAAATATTTTAACCAAACATAGGTATTTAAAAATCCAATTCAATACAAATTTTACAATATTACCGCATTTGCCTTTAGGAATTGAAAAAAAAAACAAACAATTTAAAACAATAATTGAATAAAAATTAATAAAAATAAAAGAATATTGATGCAAAAAATTTTTATATAACTCTATTTTAGGAACTTTTAGTATTACTTTGATTTTTTTTCTTCGAATTTCATTTATATAAAGATAGAAATTTGTTCAGAACTTTATTCCAAAATATTTTAGGCTATATTTTACGAAGGTCAAAGAAAACATTGTTAAAAAATTCTTAAATAAGTTGAAACATAAAGCATGTATTAAAAAATTTGTTGTCTTAAAATTAAAAACGAAAATAAAAAAAATGTTATCAAAAAGCTAAATATCTTTTACAAAATTAAAAATACAAAATTAAAAAAAAACAAGGTAGAATGTAAACCAACGGTTTTTAAAAGCGCACATTTCCAAAACTCAATACAAACTGTTTAAAATTGTGACTTGCACAAAAATTTGAAAATTTCATGTAATAAAAAAAACGTGAAAATAGGACATTTTTGAAATTTTGAGGGGCCGTAAGTCCGGAATCCTATATAACTAAAAAAGCCGTTAACACGCATAAAAATATATTATTGAACCTTTAATTTTCATGCCTCGCCGAAGAAAAATTTTCACAGGTGCAGGTGTCTAAAAATAGCAAATTTTCAATTTTTGAGGCGTAATAACTCTTAAAGAGGGTGTGTTACCAAAAAATTTTCTGAGGAAACTTATACTAATTCTAAAAGCGTGCCGGAGTTATAAAAGTAGAAAAATCATGCAAAATTTGGTTTTCACATAACGGTAAATTTAAATACTAAATTTAAAAAAATTGTATAATTTTGATATTAATTTACAAAGATAAAAGAAATACCTGTCGAATGACGTTTTCAGATTGAAAAAATCTTAAGCAGAACATAAGATATATGCATTTAAAAATAGGACTTTTTCAAAGTTTGAGTGGGTGTAGCTCCGTAATGGGAGGGGCTACATGAAAAAGTTGTTCCACAAAATTATTTTTTTTATGAGACCTAAAATTTTTTTTCTCTATCTTTAACGGTGTAGAAGTTTTGTAAACAGACGGACTGACGGACGGACGGACAGAGTGAAACTAATAAGCACATTTTTTCAAATTTTTTTTGGAAATATGCTAAAAACAGAGAAACACGAAATTAAATTAAGCAATTAACTTTATTCTTTATTCTAAATTTTCAATTTGGTTGAAAAGAAATGTATTTTTTCCCCACTTGCTATAAAAAATTAATTTACACAAGCTATTTTTTCTTTACAGACTTGCTTTTTTTTAATAGAACAAAAAAAATTTAATTTTAAATTTAATAGAACATACACGTCCCTTCCCGGGGGCTACAAATGAAAATAAAAATTTAAAGAGGATTTTGTTAGGATTGATTTTTTTATATTAAGGTCAACTAGGATATAAGCAAAAAAAAAATTTTTTTAATTATTTTATAGTGTCAAAGGAATAAATTTTATATAAAATTTAAAATAATTTTTTTTTTTAAAAAAACTTATTTAAATTGTCCTTTTTAGAATGTGAAAATTTCTTTTCGATAGAAAATTTTTCTGGAGCCTAAAGAAGAAATATATAAAAGAAAGTTTGAAGAATTACAAAAAAATAAAAAAAATCCTTAAAATTTAATTGGGCCTTCATAAATTATTACCTTTAGATTACGAAAATTCATTACATAACGAACCTTTTTCTTTATCCTTGTTGGAATTTAAATTTTTTAATTTTCACTCCAATCTACAAAAATAATTATGTTATCACCGAAAAAAAAATTAATAATAATAATAATAATTAACTTAGTATTATTTTTAAAACCTTAATTCAATCTGAACTGAACATGACGAAAATTCATATCAATTATGATTACTAAATAATTTTTTGATTTTTTTAAGATAAACAACAAAATAATTTTAAACATTGTTTAAATGTAATTTATTTCGTTCAACCTTTATTTTGGTTATTTCAACTTTTTCGTATCCAACAAGTTATCAACTTTTTATTTATATAAAATTCTTAAATAAAGTAAGAACATAACAATCATTTGAGAGATGATCATTTTAAAAAAACATTAAAAAATCCAAAAAAAAATTTATCTCTCCATATTGCTAGGATAATATGGTCAACTCCGTATTGCCTCACATAATATAACGGTTGAAGAATTCGAAAGAAAGAATAAATGAGGACATATAGAAGTGAGATTTTAATATGGAAAGCGATTTAGAGGTTCAAATAAGCTCTAGTTAATTGCTATATTAAGCACTCCCTACATGAATACCTTTAACTTTTCCAACTTTATCACCATAAAGCATCCTTATAACGTTCACAATGGATCTTATTCATGTAGCAAGCACATCAATGAAAGTTATTTGTTAAATAAATGTAAAACAATGTTTACGAAGTATATTAAAGACATATTGTAAAAAACAAACATTTAATAAATTAATAGTATTAAAAGAAAAAATTATTTTTGAAATAAATACAAAATTTAAAGTTATTTTTAAAGTAGTCGTATACTTTATGAACAACGAAATCATTCATAATAGTTCTTCCCGAAAAATTCTATATTTTCTCTATTTTTCATATTAAAGTATTGCAAATCGCAAACAATAGAAGAATAACAGTATTTAATACTACCTATCATAATTTTCCAAAGAATTTATTCGATAGTTACTATTATATTCTTTTTTTTTTTCTTTCAGAATTAATGTTTAAAGATTTACATCATAAACAATAAATAAAAATATTTTGTACATAAATTTTATACTTACTGTTGTTAATGTCCGTTTTTCATAATGATACTATTATAATTCTACGGTTAAGTTTTTATTTTAACTACTAAACAACTATAAACATAAAGCATTAACTCATTTCGTATTCTTGAATCCTGACATATTATTACAAAATAAGTTGTGCGTATAACCAAACTACAAAAAAAAAAAAAAAAATTACTTCCTGTTTTCATTCTTTATTTTAATAAGCTGATATAGCACAACATCCTTAATACTATTTGTACAATATTATTATGGAAAAATTAACCATTTTTCCTTAAAGATAAGAAATTTTTTTTTTTTTATATATTTTTAAGGCTTCTCATCCTATTTGATTTTTTAACATTGTTGTTGTTTTTTTTTTTTGTAACATAATACAATTAATAATTCCAAAATAATTTATTTATGTATGCATAAATGTGTACATATAAAGTATATATAATCTATACAGATATCATATAACTTATTTGTATATCAGAAAGTTGTAGAGCGCAAAATAAAAAAAAAAAGGTTATTTTTAAAAGATTTTTACTGTACTCAATTTTCATTTGGTTGTATAGTTTTTTTTTTTTTTTTTTTTTCAATAAATTACAGTATTATTCCATCAAGGATCAACATAAGGACAACAAAAAGGAAAAAAAACAAAAACAACAGAAAACATTTTGTCCTTTCTTGTTTCATTGTTTTTATTTTTCTTTTAAATTTTTTTTTTTGTTTTTTATGTTTTTTTTATGGAACAGCAATCCTGAAATGCACAAAATATTTTCATAACTTGTTAAAAAAAAAAAAATTACATTCAATATTAAATTTAAGAGAATTATTATACAAATATCACTATACTGAAGAGATTTTTTAACGGAAAATTTAATAGATTTTTTATATTATATACTTTTTAAGGATAATATAAAATTATTTGTAATAAAAAAATTATTAAATGTAAAAATTTAATTTAAGAAAATTATTTTATAATATAAAAATAAACTTTAATATGAATTAAATTTTAATAAAATATGAAAAGTGAATATATGATAAAAATGATATTTTAAAATTAATAAATTATTTCTGATTTTTTCTTTTCCATTCCTTTCATATTCCACTTATTTTTTACTTCTTTAACTGACCACTTTTTCAGGATTCCGTTCCAATATTTCATCCTTGTCTTCGTTGCTACTTACTACTTGTATTTTAGTACTTCATTAGGTACATTGAATTTCCTTACTATTATTAATGCAATACAAAGCCAGGATACTTTAATCAAAGAGCTTTATTTTACGAAGGGACATGTTATAGATGAGAAAAAAGTAGATTAAAAAAAATTTGTTTTTATTTATTTCTCTCTTTTTAACGACCTGCAATTTTATACAAGCATTAAGGATACTGTAAGGTACTGAATAATAAACTGCTCTAATATAAATTTCTCCATCTGTACTGGTAATGATGTTTATAAGTAAATAATAATTACTTCATTTTCTCTACAAGTTTCTTTTCAATTTTGATGTTTGTGTTTTTAAATCTTAAAGATTAATAGTTGAATTTGTTTTTACGACAATATGACTACCACAGGAATTGTGACAATGATAGATACATTAAACATTGACCTTATAAATTAAATTTAACAAATATGCACATAAAAAAAATGAAAATGATTTAAACATTTTTAAAGTTTTAAGTTTTTAAATTGTAATTTTTTTCAATGGTTTGTAACAAAAAACATTCGATTGTAAGGATTGGATTGTGACTGGATTGGATTGACGGTAACATTGGATGCCCAGTTTCCATAAACATTTATTATTACCGTAAAATAACAATTTCCATATTTTTTAATAAGCAAAAGGTTGCTAATTGTCCTTTCTAAACTCTTAATTAACCAATTATAAAATTCATAAATTTATTTATAATAATAGGTAAAAACAAAAATCCTATAAAATTTTGTAATTGAACTCTTATCAAAATTAGTTAAATTATTTATCATAAATAAAAACAAAGCAGTATGCAGAACCAAAGATGTTTAAAGGTGCACATTTTCTAAAAAACAAATTTTATACAATAATTACGACTCCAAAAATTTTTATTTAAAAGCTTTCAAAAGTTTAATTTTGGAGTTTGGATAAGGCTTTAATCTTGGCTTGTATCCTAAGCTAGAGGTGTCTAAAAATAACAAATTTTCAATTTTTTACTCCTCCTTCAGCTACAGGATGGGATACAAAAAAATTTCTGAACTCGTACTAATTCTAAAAGATCTTTCTTCTATCAAAATTACAAGGTGTCGGAGATATGAAGGAAGCATGAGTATTTTATTTCCACACAACGGTAAATTTAAGTTCTAAATTATAAAAAATTGTATAATTTTGATTATCACTTTTAAATTGAAATAATATCAGAGCCTGAGATATACACATTTAAAAATAGAACTTTCTTTAATTAAATACTTAAAATAATTCCTACATAAAAACGTAATTCACAAGAAGGGGTTAAATAAAAAAGTTGTTCCACAATATAATTCTTTAAAAGACCGATCTGTATAGTTAAATTAAAATGAATTGGAGGGAAAATTAAATTTCTGTATTTTAAACGGTGTAGTAGTTTTGTAAACAAATAAATGGACGAACAAAATGAAACTAATAAACAAATTTTCCAATTTTATTTTTTTAAATGTATTAAAACAAATTTAAATTGGTTGCTTCTAAAAAGTATTTTTTGTTTCCAAATGACCATTTATTTTAAATTTTCATATTATTTTAAATTTTCTTTTCTTTGTTTTTTAATATACGGATAAATTAATATGCAAATGAGTTTTTATTATCAAATATAATCAATAATTTGATTTAAATTTTTCTATACTATTAAAATTTTCTGTTGTTGTCTCTAAAACATTAAAAATTCATTTTTCCATACATGATTTTATAAGTTAAACTATTAAAATTTTTAACCATCCAATATATCTAACATATAATTTTTTAGGCTGAACGTCCTCAAATGGAAAACTCTCAAAATCGTTTTGACTTGCACAGATATCCATTTTAGATAATAATTTAATTATGTAATAATAATATAATTCTTTTTTTACGAGGGTAGATGGAGACACAAGGAGGAATGGAACAAGTAAAAGACCTCTATATAGGTGAGGGATTTTTACCCCCCTTAACTTTTTTTTGATCCAACAATAGATTATATGACCTTTAGTACTAATGCACTGCTTGGACAAACAAATCTTTTTAACTCTAGATTACCTCTTTCACTAGGGCATGTACTCTTTTTTACATCTTAAATTATTTTGTATTATTATATTGAACAAAACGAACACGAGAAAGAAGAGCTTTGATAATTTTGAGTATATCTATTCCTTGACCTTCTTTCAGATCACTGACCGAAATATCTGGTAATCGACTCAGTTAAAAATAGATAACACTATGTAGATGAAAATATATTATACATTAATATGTTCTCCTTTAAGCAGAGGTCTATTCAAAAGTAAGGTCTATTCGAAGGTATGTAAGTACATACTTCAAAGATAGTAAAAGCAATTGTTGCACTACATAGATTAAAATTATTTATTTTTAAACTTAAAAGTTTATTTAGGAGGAAGATCTTTAATTATTTGGTGCTGTATTATCTTCTAAAAAAACAAATTAACTTTACTAACTTTTTATGTTATGTATTTTATAATTTATTTCTTCCTATTTTATACAACATCTGTCCTTTTTTTTTTTTTGTTTTTTGGAACAATGTCTGTTGTTGTTATTCAGAATGTATTTTATGTATAAAATAATTTTTTTAGAACATCAGAACATATTGTTTAGGATCATTTTTAAGGACTTTGAAAATTTTATTTTTGTTCAAAATGAAAATCTAAATTTAATTTAAATTTAATTACAATTTTATCAAACCCCAAAACAAATATTAAATAATGCAAAAAATAGATATTTTTTTCTTTATGTTCTGAATGTTATGAAGCATATGGAATACTGTGTATGTTAAATTGAAATATGATATTATAATATTATAGGAACATAATTTTGTTCATATTTCATTGCAAATGGAATCACAAATAATTGCATTTAATTATTATTTGAATTAAATATTTTTATTAATATTGTCAACGATCGACCGCAATCTCTAAAATTCAAGCCTAAACTCATGGTAATTTAATTTGTTATGTTTTAATTCAGAAATGGATTTTAATTATTGACCAAAAATTCGAATTTCATTATTCTTTCCATTTCAAAATGTGGAGGTACACTTTAAGTTCTATAATTCATTGCTATACTATATTGTTTTTTGAGATGATTTCGATTATAGAACACTTTCATTTATTTATCTCGTTCAGAAATTGGTAAATTTACAGTCATAGTTGAATGTTTCTACAATCGATGTTTATAAATTGTGACATTTTTAACCCAGTTCTTCATCGCAATTGATTTTGTATATGAATAGAGCTTGTAAGTATTCTTTCTTAGATTTTTTGATTTTGGTCTGCTCTATTAAGGACTGCCTATTAGAATAATAAACGGCGGAACTCACAAATAGAACAAGTAATCTTAACTAATAATTACCAACTCTGGATTATAGAACACTATGTAAAGTATTGAGAAATTCTAAAAGTTTTACAACTCCAAATGGTGTCAAAAACTTTTATTTAGGCTTAAAATCTACTTAAAATAATAATATAAAATTTATTTAAATTTTTTTCCAATACAAAAAATAAATTGAGACCTATTAGTATATTTTATTTTTTTAAATTGTATTTTATAAGTATAATGTACAAACAATCAATTAACATTAAAATTTTTTTTTAATTAAATAAATTAGAGTAAAATTTTATTTAAAAATTTTAAAATATTATTATTATTTACGATATTATTTAAAAAAATTCACTTTCATATACATTTTTATATATTCTCATAAACATATTTTTAATAAAATATTAAATTTTCTTAATTAATCCTTCCTTCCTTGTTTTCATTATTTCTATTCCCATAGATTCAAAACATTATTAATGAATGAATACTACAGATACTAATTAAATATTTACAAAATAATTACCCCTACCCATAAATTTGTTTTAAATAATTTTTTTTTTTTTTTCAATTTTTTCCATATGACTTTCTCATCTTATCAGCTTTTAAAATATTATTAAGGAAATAGAGTATGTTGTGAACAGTGAACAACAATAATTACCAAAACCATTTAATTTATAAATATTCCTAGAGTCTTTTTCAAAAGTTCTTCTTATATATCTTCAGAAAATAATCTACCAATAATTTTTCAATATACTTTATTATATCTGTAATATGTAAACTATAAGCCAAACGTCTTAAAATTATAGATTGTACACTAAATTAAGAAAATTGTTGCTATTATTGATAGAAGTACAGAAAAATGATTAGGAATCAACAGACTTTTAAAAACTATTATCTCAATTGTTATTTTCTTCTATAAAAATTTAAATCTACCATAGACATTTGAAAATCTATATTTTTTTAACAGTCTTAATAAAAGAAAACAAACATTATTCATATTTTTGATTTTCTGAATATTTACAAATCGCTCAAATGACCAAAGATGTAGTATAATGCACATATTTATCTCGAAAAAGGCGGTCTGATGCCTCCATTTAAAATTGTTCAAAAAAAAACGGGAAGAGTATGAGTATCTGCCCAACGTTACGTCGTTCAAATTCTTGGCATAATTCAGCATATTGAAATTCGTTTGTGACACAAATATCGCAAATGTGAAACCATCTACCACCTCATGTGTTCCCTAAAATTCGGAATTATTACCTTTTCATTTTACGTAGTTTTAAGGAGAACGACAACAGCCTAAAGCTATATTTAGTCCATAGCAGAATCTTCCCTTGTACAAACAATACAATATTAGTAAAAGTCCCATAAGTTTTGTGGGTTACAGTTTCACACATTGATAGAAGAATGGTGCTCGTACCACCCCTCTTCTTCAACGTCTTTCGATGACTCCCACTTACACTTGTAAATAAGCAAAAAAAACCTTCTTATCGTCTAAGTTTAAATAGTCTTAGCATCTAAAGAGTTTTAATAGCTTACTTTGTATATATTTTGAGTATTCAACTTCTCTACGAAGATACAGAAAGGTTTTTTTTTAGGACAACAGCCAAGTAAATAAATACTCATATAAGCTAATTAACTCCTGAACTTTCTTTAGCACAATAAAGCTATAGTTTTTAGACTATACATAAAATTCAAATTGAATCGAGCCATTTAAATATCAATTTTAATTTTATAAAATAAATTTTTACAAAGCAAATTCATGCAGGGCTTGTAGTAAAAGAACTATCCTATAGGAACATATTCTTTTAAAACATTTAACTTTTACGTAAAACATCTATCATTAGTTTCTTAAATCCTATATATCCTAAATTACTTAAAATTTTACATACAACTGCCAACTAAATAATTTTACCAGTTCTTTTAAATTTTTTTTTTTTTTCAATTTATTTCATCCTTATATTTGAATCCTTATTTAATTTTATATTCATTAATTTCATCTTAAATTACACTTTATATATATATATACGGTAGTTCCCATTGTTTTTCCTTATTTCACTTTCCTCTTTTTGTTGCCCTTCGATTTTTCGTTTTTATTTTCTTCTTTCATTACTTTATCACTCTTCAGTTTCAATTTTCATATTTTCTTTCCTAGTAATTTTAGAAAGCACACTTTTGGGCCTTTATAATTCTCTTAAGTAGAAAATTTTTGTATGAAAATAAAAGAAATAAAAGAAAAAAAGATTTTACAACAATAATTCTTTTTCGTTTTTACTTTTAGCAAACCTTCCAAAAATGTCTTCTTTGAATTCCGATAGCAAATATGATTTGGAGAAAATATAAAAAACTTTTAAAACGCTTAATCATGTCAGTAAAAATAGAAAATCATAAAAAAAAAAATAAAAGAATACCAGTTTGTTAATCTGGCCAACTTAAAGTTATTTATGTCGCTCTTAAATAATACGAAATTTTTAAAAATGAATGAAAAAACTTTCACTAAATATACGAAATAAAAAAAAGTGTTTGAAAATTAATTAAAATGACAATAAATTTTTAATAAATTGAATTGGTAAAATAGGCTTTTTCTTTTTTGTGATTATACGGGGAAAGATCTTCAATTCTGTATTAAAATAACCGTTAAGTAAGATTAGCAGTAAAAAAAACTAGAAGAAGGGGCCTCGGTGGCCTAGTGGGTAAGAGCGTATAAAATACGCTGCAAACACCGAAGGAGTGTGGATTCGTATCCCACACACCTCGTAAGAGTTATTACCCCTTACGACATTTACAGCCACGTCTGAACAGGAAAGGCTGTGTAATTTCCTGTCCACATTTATGTGACAGAGAAATCCATTAAAAAAAAAAAATCAGGAGAAATCTATCTTAAAACTAATGTGAAAAACTAGAAGCACCAAGAATTAATATCAGCAACTAACCAGTAGAATATGTCAGATAATTTAATAACTTAAAGCACATAGCTGTGGTGGTGTCTTCACTATATTTGATGGAAAGAGCAAAAGTCAGAATAATATACTAGGGCTATGATAAATTTGGTTGTACTAGGCGAACAAATATCTTAAAAATATATTTGAAGTATATTCGCATGTGGTTTTCATCATCGCAGTAGTTTGTCACTAAACTTGTAAAAATGATCCTCCTAGAACCAATTGTTAATTGGTTAATTGCTCAAGATAGCATTTTATGAGTGACCGCACAGTGCCTTAAATCAAGTTATATTTATTCTAAAAAAACAATATGCCTGATTTGCCTTATCAACACAAAGGCCAACATTAAAATAATGGTATTAAAATGGGTTCAGTAGGCATGTTAAAAACTTAACCAGTAATGAAAATAAATCTTGAAGATGAAATTTTCCAGTAATGAAAATGGTATATAAATAATGAAAAACACAATACAATTCAAAACATGTTCAAAATTTTGTATATATGTATACTTAAATTTACATTTTTATCTAATTTAAAAATGTTTTTCCTTTCTAATCCCAAAACTTATATTTCCAAAAAAACATTTTTTCAAGGTTAAAAATCTATCAATATCAATAAATACTGCAAAATAATTGCACATTCAATAAAAAATTACATGCTTTTATTGAACACCAAAATTAAAATACATTAATATAACATAACATATGAACTCATATGAACCATCTCTGAGACTAAAATAAGTGTTCTGTAGGTTTAATATTAAATTTTTTTTTTTTTTGTATTTTTTCAATTAAATGAACTTTGCACGTAAATGGGTAATTGAACGACCCAAAAAAAAAAAAAACATGATAGGAAATTTGAATTCCATTTATTTTATTGTATACGTGTCCTGTAGCATTTATAAAGATAATAAATTTATTCCAAAACCATAGCGTAAAAATAAGAAACCAAAAGTCCCAAAAAAAAAACTTTCATTTTTTTCTACACGACTAAATTGTCATATAATTATAATTTGTATATGTAAATTCTTGCTAAAGGACCAAAAAACATTTGTAAACCTTAAAAAAACAAAATTAAAGCACATTGCTGTGATTATTTATTCAAAAAAAAAAAACAATTTTTTTTTGCGTAATGATTTGTAGTGTTTGTAGTGTAAAAACTGAATTCTAAATATTTCAAAGTGATACATTTTTAATTTTCATATATGAAAGACAATTCAATCAAAATGTAGAAAAAACAAACCAATGAGGATTATTTAAAAAATTGATTAAATTTTTTGAAAAAAAGGATGTCCTTAATTGATGTAACATAATAATGTTTGATGTTTTGAAATGTCCAATATGAAATTTTATCTTTCAATGTCAATGTTTTTTAACAAACTTAAAAAGTTTTATAGTGGTGAGTTTTAAAACCGTTAGATCATTTCTATGAGAGTTTTCTTGAAATACACTATTGTTCAGTACATGATACTTTTATAACACATTAAAATAGTAACATTCTTAATTTTTCGGGAAAATAACCTTAGCCATTCTTCAGAAAAAGCGGTGCCAAACGGTTTGTGGATTTTCTTTCAGATCAGTGTGGTATGAGAACGTAATCCAATAAACTGAACCTATTACAAGAGAAACCACAATGACTGTTTATTAACCAATATTGTGGTTTCATAATAAAACATCTATTTTTATTGATTATCTTTACACAGTCAATTTATTTTTTTAATGCATTTCTATGCCATATAAATGTGGACAGGAAATTATACAGCCTTTCATGTTCAGGTGTGGCTGTAAATGTCGTAAGAGGAAATAAATGTGAGGGACTCGAACCCACATTCCCTCGATATTTACAGCGTATTTTATACACTCTTATCCACTAGGATACCGAGGGCCCTTATACAGTAAATTTGTATCAAAAGAAAATAGCAAGATTATTACAAACATTACAAACATGATATTACAAACATTATTTCTAGAATGTAATACATAAATAAGTCCAGGATAAAGCCTGCGACTTTTTGTTTTTTTTTTTTTGAAAAATGTACTTTTTTCTTTACCTCCTATTTAATTTTAAGAATTTTTTTTTTTTTTGTTATATTCTTCCTAATTACTCAAAACAAGAAAAATCTTCTTGTTTTTAAAAATTATTTATTTTTTGTAAAATATTTTCTTGAAAAAATAAGAATATGTAATAAAATTTCATATAAGATGTAAAAAATAATTATAAAAATTATTGTTATAAAAATGGCCGAACAATTTTTTATGATCCTTATGAAATTTTCATGTCTTGAAATGAAATGTCTTATAATCCTATTATGAAATTTTTAATACAATTCAAAAATTTTTTTTTCCTTGTATTCTGTATGATTGCTTTTATTAGAAAACCAGCGATTGATTTCTAAATTATTTCCTCATTTCTCAATTGCCTACGAAAGTAAACGTATCCCTTTTTAGTCTTTTACGTCAATATGGTTTCATTAAATTAGCTGACGTTCCAGTAAAATTCGCGAACATTTTTTCAATTAAATTTAGTAAAATATCTACCCGTTTAAGGATTAAATTCAGTATTGTACTTTTTTCTAATTTATATTTTTAACTAAATGAAAAACTTTAAACATTAATAAAAGAAAACCAATCAATAATATAGCAAAATTAAAAATTAATCTCTTAAAAATTTGTATTTTAATATTTTATTAGAACACCATGGTACTGGCAACAAAACAAATAAAACCTCAACAAATGAAAACTCATATTATATGGAAAAAAAAAACCAATTTAAATAAATAAAATATTTAAATTATTTATTTTCCATTTTACAATTTGTTTTGTAGTTAAAATTTTTTTTTTTTTTTTTTATGGAAAGTCCTTTAAGGTATTTATTTTTATTTTTCACATTCTATGTAAATATTTTCATATTATTTTTATGTTCATTAAAAAATTTTAGTTTTTCTTCACCATACTGGATTTTTTTATGTTTTTCCTTTTCATTTTCAAAAAACAAAAATAAATTATTTTACATAAAAAGGAAATTTTTGAAGTTAAATATATTCGAATAAAGAAAATTAATTGGAAAAATCATATAAATGATGATAAATTTTTGGTTTTAAAATTATTTTAAAGTACAAAAATCTTTAAAAAAAAACAAAACTGATAAAAAATCGTAAGATATTATTAAAATTATTATTAGAACTTAAGATTATTATTAAATCTTAAGATTATTTATTATTATTAGGGCTTAAGACTATTTATTATTAGATAGATTTAATTCAAGATAATGTGAACGTTTTGTTTTTTTTTTTTGTAATTTATGTAAACGTTCTTTATTTATTTAGAATTTTTCAAAAAAAAATTAAAAAAAAGTAAAAAAACGATTGCTTCAAAATGAAAAAAAAAACCATTAAATAATTAATTTTAAACAATTAATACGATATCATTAATTATAAAGAATTAATATAATTTTATTAAAATCTGATTTCAGTCTAAGATTTTCATAACTTTCCATCTTCATTTTTATCATAGTAAAATTTTAATAATAGGAACAAATATATAAGGATCGGCCTGTGTAATGGTTAATAAAAAAAATTTGAAAATTTAAAATGAAACAATAAGCTAAAAAAAAAAACCCGAATTTAATCCTATATGAAAATTACAAAATGAAAGTAAAAAAAACTCTTGGGCATCCATTTAAATTTAATAAGTACAATTTTACTTTTAAATTAAAAAACTTTTTTTAATTAATAAGTTTAATTTAATTCCAAATTTAATTTCAAATTAATTATCAAATTCAAAATAAAATTTTTTTACAAATTTACTTCAAATTGATCTGTTGAACACAATCTGGAACGTGCAATCTCCTTCCAATACTGTATTAAAGGCATACTGACACTATTATATGATGCGATATTTTACATACTGCTGCCTAGTGAATCTATTTTGTGCTATTTCCATTCCGTTTGTGCTGAATCCATTCTGTCTGTGTTTTTCCTTTCAACAACTGTAGTTGATGTCACCAATGTGTAGGAAATCGGCCGCTCGACATTTTTTCGTCTGTTCGCATTTTCTTCCTTCCTTTTTCCTTCCTTCCAGATCATGTGGCGATGTGGCTAAAATATTTGAGATGGTATCGATTTATTTTCTTCATAAGTCTGCATTTTACATTAAGTTCTTTTAAGAAGTACATATTTGTGCCGTATTGTAATTATAATAACCTCAATATGGAATAATTTGCGCGCTATTGTGTCTATGATAATCTCAATTTGGAATCGATTAATTGTGAAGTTGTGATATGTAATTTTGGAGCTGGGTAATGTACAATTGATTTTTATTCAAAATCAAAAGATCTCTAACAAAAAGAGAATGCAAGTTTTTTTGTTATTTTTTTGAATTCATATTAAATTTAAATTGTTGCGAAAACAGTTCTCATAAACAAAGAATTATGAGTACATAATATTAAAGTACATGGAAAATTTTTATGTTTTATTTTTAATGTTTAATAATAATAATAAATTTTTTTTTAATATGAGAATTTAATATTACTCATTTACAAAATAAAATACATAACTATATAATGTAATAAAAGTCAATATAATATATACAATATAATATACAAAATAATACATTGTATATATGCATTATTTGATAAAAATGAAAAACATTACAAAAAAAAAACAGAGTATCTACAAAATATTCTAAATTTTTCCCAAAAGGACAATTGTTTTCAGAAAAAAACATCATAAAACTTCCTTCAATAATGTTTTTGTGTGTTTTTTTTTTCTGTATAATACATAAAAATTAAAAATATTTTTATATAATATAAATAAACATATAAAATATTTTAAAAACTTTTGGTTACCTTCCAATTTAAAATCTCTAATGGGACATTTCAAATTTTCTTGTTTAAAAAAAAAATATAACATTCAAAAAACCGAAATATAAAATATTTTTCAATAATGAATTTTCTTTTTCATTTTTAAAATCAAATTTAGTAATAAGTTTTCTTTTTCCTTAATGCTATCTTAAGATCACTTTTTAGTTCTAGAATTTAGAGCATAATTATAATAATACTTTTGAAATACTTTATCATTTTGAAAATATTTTTTTTTGTTTTCTCTAAGCACAAGCCATAACAACAAATAACTTAAAGTTTAGCAAGATGTCGACTGTTTACTGAGTATGTACTACTTTTGGTTATTCGACATTTTCTTGAGTTTTGTGTAAGGATATCTTTAAGGTCATATTATCTAACTCACTTTTGCATATATAGTTATGTTTTCTAGTTACGAATATATAAAGCTCATTTATACTCATATTTTGAACATTTTTTAAGTACATATAAAGTACATTAAGTACAAAATCGAAAATATACAAAATTCATAAATGTATGAAATTTTCGATACATTTTTTTCTTGCTAGTACTACAATTAGTTACATTAAGCGATTTTCGTATATCGGTTTTTAAAAAAAAAATCATATTTTTCGAATATCTGTTTTTTCTATCTATAAAGCTCATTTCATTTTTAAACTTTTCAAGTTATCAGTTTTTATTTATGTTACCGACAACAATTTGTATCATATCACTTACCATTTTCAAATAACATTAATATAAACACTAATTAATTCGATATGACTTTAACACCGGAAATAAATTTATAAAGTAATTTATAATATGACTTATTTAAAATTTAAAACTTACTACCATCAAATGTGTAACCTTTAGTTTTTTAACCTCTTTGCTACAATTTAAAAAACCTTTACAGGTTCATTTCACTTTGGAACTTTCCAATTCAATCTGAACAAAAATTAATGTACCTTTTTTATTTTAACTGAAGACATTTTTACTTTAAGTAAAGACATTTTTACTTTAAGGGCAGATTTTGTACTTAAAGTTAAGAAATTAAGATTAAACTTTTGTAATAAAATAAAAAAATAAGTACAATATAAATATATATATATATATATATACTTAAATAACAAATCCAAATACATATATTTATATAACATAAGTAAAATATTTACATAACAACGAAATTCTTATATATTCTCAACGAAAAATTCTTAACTTTAAGTATAAATATCTTCACTTAATTTAAAATTTCACTTTAAATAAAAAATTTTCCCTTAAATCAAAAAATATTCACTTAAAGTAAAAAATTTTACTTAAAGTAAAATATTTTCACTTAAATTGAAAATTTTTTGACTTAAAATAAAAAATATTCACTTAAAGTAAAAAAGTCTTCAGTTAAAGTAAAAAAGGTACATGACAATAATCTTATGATAGGACCAATACATGTACTAAAAAATTAATTTAATTTAAAAAAAAAAAGAATATATTATAAAAACTATACAAACATAACAAAATGTTTTCTTCTTAAATATTTTTCTTTTCTTAGGAAAAACTAACCTTAAAATATTGTACTACCAGATTCAAATCTGCATTACTATTTTAAAATTTTAATTTTTTTCTTTATATCTATATATTTTTAACAAAAATACACCTAGGTATTTTTTTAGCGTAATTTTTCAAAAAAAAAATGGAAAAAATTGCTAGTTTTACTCTATATCCATCCGTTCGTCTTTGTTTCTATTTATAAAATTCCTACAAAGTTTAAAATGATGCAATGAAATTTCAAAAACATTACCGAGTTTATTACTTTTAATAAGATTACCTTTGGTTAAAGTTGTAAAAAACCATATTTTCAAATGTTCATATATCATGTTCTGCATAATTTTTTTTGAATCTAAAATAACGTCAAATGAGCGGAAATTTCTTTTAAACCTACTTTGAAATGCTATAAATTTTGAATGGAAAAACATCTTAAAAATATCTTAAGTTACCTCAGAAAAACATTAATACATCCGTTCGTTTAAGAGCCATTACAGGTAAAATAAAACGAAAATAAAAATGTTGATGTAAAAATAGTTACAATTCTAGAATGTTTTTATTGTTTTTTCCGAAAATGTGAGCCATTAAATAGTTTTGATTTTACATACTACCTTGTTTATTAATAATTTTTCTCCTTCCCAAAAAATAAAATAAAAAAAAAAAATTTATTTATTAAATTATATAAAAGATACGAATTTAAAAACTACTAAAATACCTCTAAAATTAAAAAAAAAAACATAATTGTTTTTTGCTTTCATCGAAATTAAATTGCGAAAAATATATACGAGTAATAGAAAATTTTATTTATTTTCTTTTTCTAATAATTTCGAAAAGTGGAAAAATAATCAATAACAATAAATATATGATAATCCGATATTACTTTTATTGTAATGTCTCTATTACCTCGTTTTAGAGTTTTATCGAAAAATCCTTACTAGGTTTAGAATTTTTAGTTTGATACTTCAGATTTTTTTATTTTTTTTCTTATACTTAAAGATTCTCTTTTAATATTTAAATATACCTTATGTATCAAATATGTATATAAACAAGATAGAATGTAAACCAAGGGTTTTTAAAAGCGCACATTTCCAAAAGACAATACAAACTATTTAGAATTATTGTGACTTGCACAAAAATTTGAAAATATCAGGACAAAAATAGGACTTTTCTGGAATTTTGAGGGGCTGTAAATCCGGAACTCTAAATAACTAAGAAAAACCGTTAACACACGTAAAAATATATTACTGAAGCTTTAATTTTTATGTCTTACCAAAGAAAAATTTGTATAGATGCCTAAGTTAGAGGTGCCTAAAAATAGCAAATTTCCAATTTTTGAGCCCTAATAGCTCTTAAACGGGGGATGGTACAAAAATATTTACCATTTAATAAGAAAACTTATACTAATTCTAAAAGTTCTTTCAATTTCAGGTTCAGGTTTCAATGTGTGCCGGAGTTATGGAAAAAGAAATTTCATGCAAAATGTGGTTTTCACATAACGGTAAATTTAAATAGTAAATTACAAAATATTGCATAATTTTGATATTGCTTTATTGAAGTAACAAAATGTTCGGTCCTTTAGCGGTTTTATTATAAAATTGTTACGCAGAGCCTGAGATATATACATCTGAAAATGGGGCTTTTTTACAATTTTGAGGGTCTGTTACTCTGGAAATCTATACAACCAAAAGAAACCGTTAACACACGTAAAAATATATTACTGGAGTTTTAATTTTTATATCTTGACAAAGTAAAATATGTGCAGGTACCTAAGTTACATGTCTTTAAAAATAGGTAATTTTAAATTTTTGAGCCCTAACAGCTCATAAGCAGGAGGTGGTTCAAAAAAATTTTCTGAGAAAGCTTATACTAATTCTAAAAGTTCTTTCTGCTCTCAACATTTCAATTCCCTATCTAAAAGCGATCCGGAGATATGAGAGTAGAGAAATCTTGCAATATTTGGTTTTCACATAACGGTAAATTTTAAATACTATGTTTAAAAAAATTGTATAATTTTGATATTAATTTATAAAGGTAAAAAAAATACCTGTCGAATGACGTTTACAGATTGAAAAAATGTTAAGTAGAACATGAGATATACGCTTTTAAAAATAGGGCTTTTTCAAAGTTTGAGGGCCTGTAGCTCCCTAATAAATGGGGCTACATGAAAAAGTTGTTCTCTAAAATTAATTTTTTTATGAGACGTACCCATGGTTAAACATTTTTTTCTCTATCTTTAACGGTGTAGAAGTTTTGTAAACAGAAGGACGAACGCGCGGACAGAGTGAAACTAACAAGCACATTTTTTCAAAATTTTTTTGGAAATGTGCTAAAAAGAAAAAAAATTCGCATATAAAAAATATTAAAATTTTATAAATTAATCAGATCAGTATTAATTTTAAGAATAACCATTTTTAAAAATTTGTTCGGTGTTGCAAATAATAAACTTTTTATTCGAATGTTAAATGAAATTAAAAGTTGTAACGATGAAATTGAAATTGATTGAAATCGATAAAGTTTTTCCAAATTTATCAATACAATCAAACTAATAAAAGTAATATCGTACTAGGGGGGTAGTAAAATTGAACTAGGTTTGTTTCTACTACCCCTAAATTCTATTGCACTATTAATACTTTTTTATTTTGTGTATTCATTTTTTCTATACTATAGAGAGTTTGAAACTAAATTTTTTTGTCGATATGCAATTGGCCCTTGATTTACCATATAACTTTATATTTTATATGTACATAATAATTATTATTTATATAAGATACCAGTGGCAGCCCGACCAGTAATAGAAAAGTTATGAACTGAGCTATTAACTGATTTGTATCAATACATTTATACAAATGTACCTATACCTAAACAAATGTACCTACACTATTTATACAAATGTACTTATACGTAAACAAATGTACGTACACAATAATTACAGAAATTTACCGAAAAACTGAAAATTTTGAGTTATAATATTTTATAAGGAATTTTTGTCTTTCATTTTAAAAATTTTAAATTGAAATATTTTTTATATTTTTTTCCAAATTTCTGAATATTTTATAAAATTGTTTTTTTTTTTTTATTGATTTCAATCAAATAAAAACATTTTCGATATTATACAAAATACGTGATTCAAATAGAAAAGAGAAAAATTAATAAATGGAAAAAAAAAATTTCCACCAATTCTTTTCATAGATTTTTGTTTTTTTTTTTTTTTTTGTGAAATCGAATATGTTTGGATTTGTTCTTTTTTTTTTGATTTTTACATTTTATTTATTTTTTGTTGTTCGAACTGTTCAACCGAATTTCATTTGACATTTCACCATTATTTTTAGATTACTCAATTTAAGTCATAATATTAATATGTACAAAAATATGTACATATATCAAACTTATCATAGAGTATACGAAAAAAAAAACATTATTTGACTAGAATTTAAAATCTTTGTTTTGAAGAAATTCTTTAATTCTTTACAAAACAGAGAAATTTAGTAAATTTCAAAGTCTAAAATTGAAAAAAAATTTTCGAGCTTATAAATAAAATTTAAAAAAAAGCTCAAATTTTTTGTTTTCTTCTTATGGCATATCTTAATTTGTTTCCTCGTATAAGTAATCTACTTTGAGGCATCTCCGGTTTCTTATTTTGCTTATCATTAGCCTCACACCTAATGATAAAATTTTTCTTTTTTTTTTTTAGTGCTTTTATCTGCCATATAAATGTGAACACAGCCTTTCCTTTTCAGACGTGGCTGTAAATGTTGTAAGGGGGAATAACTCTTACAACGTGTGTAGGATTCGAACCCACGCTCTCTCGGTGTTTACAGTGTTTTATACGTTCTTACTCACTAGGCCACCCATATAATTTCCCATAAAATTTCATTTAAATTGCAAAAAGACCCAAATATTTAATACACTATAATAATAAAAAACTCAAGCGTGATAACTTTAATAATATGTAAAATTTAGATGAACTTATTATCTAATCCTTATAGAAAATAAAGAAAATCTAAAAAAAAATATAATACATATGAAAGAAAAAGAAAACTAAAACTACTTAAATCTTAGATTTAAAATTAAACTAATTCATGACAACAATATTATTCATCAAAAACATAAATCATTCTGTCATCAATCTTCAATTTTGAAAATTCTAAGTATGAAATTCTTCAATATGCGAAAACATTTTCAAAGGATCTTGAAGAATTTTTTTTTTGGAAGCCGAATTTTGGTACAAATTGGTTGTCTTCAGCTGTATTAAAGCTGAAGGACTTTTTTTTAGCTTAAGTATTCTAGCATTCTTGCATTCTTTTATATAGAATTTGATAATTAAAACTTTTAACCATTTTTTTCACTTTTTGGAATAATGATGAAAATATTTTTTTCTGTTGAACTTTATAGGAAAGAAATTAAAAAGTATAACTTTATGTTATGATTTACAAGAATTTTCCGCTACAAAACGTCTATAAAACTTTTATTTATTTCTTGTAAATTTTCAAAATTCATATCAAATTTTAAGTTTAATTTTTTTTGTAGCAATATTTTATACATTATAGACTTATATTATAATAATATTTTTGTCAAAACCTTCCTAACTTTACATAATATTTAAAAAGTTTCGAAGTTTAGTCTTTTAAAACCCCATTTGTTACTGTAATTTTTAAAAAATCATTTAATTTCTTAAATACACTGATCTTATTTAAAAACAAATATAAATTGAAGACTTTTTGAATAAGTCAAGTAACGGTAATCAATGAATTTACCATTTTATCTTCTCTTTACTCTTATGATTTGATTGATATCCTATTGTGGTACCAGAAAACTTTGAAAAAGTCTTTAAACTTTAATTATCTTACTAAGCTAGCCAACAACTGACTGTAAACCTACTGAAAGAACAGATTGTTAACATATTAAGTAATAATAAAAAACAAAAACTTGATAAGATTATGATACTTATACTCCAATTTACTTAAAATATGACTTATATGAATCCTCATATGAATGTTTTTTTTTTGTTTGTACTGTTCAAAAAAAGAACTCTATTTTATTATAAAATTGTTGTGATGTACCAAACCAGATGCTTCAAATTGCTTGAAAATTGATTTCCTTTTATTTTTTTTTATTTTTTATTTAAATTGGATCAAATGTGATGTTATTTCAATAGAATGATTTTGATACAATATAGAGTATTGAAGCCAATCTAGAACAGATTGAAACAACAATAAAAATAAATTTTGTAGCAACTTTTTTTTTTACTCTTAGGTATTTAGATGCCATATTTTTCTTTTTCATCAACTTTACTTTTTGATTGTTTCTTTAATTTTCATTTATGGATTTGTTTAGTTAAATTAAGATTTATTTGAATTTATTTTCTTTATATATATATATAGAGATACGCGTTTAACGATAGAATTTAATCTTAAATATAAAATTAAGGTCTATTAAACAGATATTTAAAAATTCTGTGGAAGAATAAAAGATACCAAATTTTTTTGTTTATCCAAAAGTCTATTTAGAATTTATATGCTGATTTTGTGTTACTTTTTTCGAAAATTGTGATGATAATTCTTAAGATAAGATTATGTAAGAAAAAGTAAATGAGTAATATAAATAATGCACATCCAGCCATTGGTGCAGTGGTTGAGACACCGCTTCTCATTCATAAGGGAATGAGAGGTCTCCGGTTCGATTCCCGGCTGGGTATAATAATTATAATATAAAAAAAAAATATTCATATATTGCAATATATAAATACTTAAATATATCACATAATATCTCGTACACCCCACATTCCTACCAGGAAACAAGGGTTATAGCTACCTGGCACATTTATGTACCACGGTAACTGTATATAAATAAAAAAATAAATAATGCAAACGAATGTCTCCAGAAAAAACAACTTTTAATGGCTTTTTAAGTGCAAATAATTCTTTTGAAAACATTTTATTTACTTATTTTCTCCTTCCTTTCCAATACTTCTTTCAGTTATTTTGATCTTATTAAGTCTTTTAAGTAAGATCGATAGTTCTCCCTTCTTAACAGCATTATCTCTGAGAATTCTGGAAATGACTCGCCGGATAACTTGATCTATAAATAGAGTAAAAAAAGCTTGAAATATAAATAGCCTATCGAAGCAAACTGAAAGATTATATAAAAAACATTTGTATATTATATGACTGGAGTCCACAGACAAGATGGAGAGTCTCCATCATACCTTTCTCTTTTTAGCTTCTACACTGCATTTTGTAGATTGGTCATAGACCCGTAACTATCGCCACGATTCTAGCAGTGTTTATAAGGAGTTCGAGTGTAGATAAGGAGTTTTTTTATTTTGTTCTTCATAGATAGTCAACTAGAATTTAGTTAAATTAATGCATAAACAAAAACTCTAAAATCCAGTTTCAAGAGAAGTATTAACTTTTAATAAATCTAGGATGAAATCGAATTTTATAAATATATCAAAAAAACTTTTCTATCAATGTTCATTAAAAAATGCTCTACAAATATTGTGAACAATCCGATCCACAACATCTGTTTGTATTGAAAACTTTTTGAACTGAAATTTTAATTGAAAATTATTTCAATAAATATACAAATTCAATTATAATTTGTTGAAAGGTAATCATAAAAAATAATTCTTTACCTTTGTTTTTTTTTTGTTTTGTTTCTCCCATTAAATTGACATGTTGTCAAAACTTATAAATCCCTATTTTATATTTTTTTTTACAGTTCTTGCTAAAATTTAAGTCTAGACTTCCAAAAAAAAAAATTTACAAAAATAAACAAAGAAAAAAAGAAACAAAAAAAATATCCTCTTTTCTAAGAAGGAATATTATTAAAAAAAAAAAACAATAATAAAAAAACAAAATTAAAATTGTATAGGATATAAAACACAGAAGAGTGTAATCATATGACACTGAACTACTTTGATTCATAGCAAGTTAAATTTTTTGGAAAATTTTTTAACTTTATAAAGGATTTTCTTTTATATTCATAAAAAAATTATAAGAAAAACAAACATTTTTTATTATAGTTCTTTTAAAACATTTAGTTTTTTTTTTTATTTCATATTTACATTAAAAAATTTCTAGCACAATAAAAAAAAAATAAAATAAATTAAGACGAAACTTTACTTTTCAATGAAAAATTTTTTTTTTTATTAAAATATTAAAGAAGGTCAACTTATTTTGATTCATAGAAAGTTTTAAAGAATTTCATGAAAAAAACGTATATTCAAGCATACAATAAAATTAAAACATTCTTATTTAAATTAATTTTTTTAAAATCAAAATCAAAAAATCAACAAAGAAAATTTTTTTCCTATTAAAGACATCCTTGATCTATCCAATTAAGCAGTGAAAAATTAATTAATTCAAAAAATTAAATTAAATTTTTACATCCCATTAAAGAAAAAATTATTAAACAACATCTTGTATTATACATTTAACAACCATTCAATGAAATCTGTTTTTAAATCAAAGCATTTTGTCTTAAATATAAAAACAGTGGCCAATATTTGTTTCTGCTATTAAGTAAATGAAATTGTCCTACAGTGAAAAAAAAAAAAATTTTCTTAATTTGCGATAATTTTATAAAAATTAAATTTATTTAATAACTTTCTAAATTATCCTTTAATTTTTTTTTTTTTTTTAAGAATATTTTTAAAATTCGTTTAATAATACGTTCATATTTACATCTAAATTTTAAACAAACTGCCTTTACATGAAATTCTGAAAATAACTTGTTAAATAAATTTGACCTGACTACACTTTACAACTTATTAAGCCCTTAAAAGCAACTAAAATAAACATGGAAAGAGGAAACAGAAAATAAGATCAACAATATCCTTTAATTTTAAGATTTTCCCCTCCTTTTAATTTTCAAAATTTCTTTCACAACAGATGTATTAGAATTGGAAATTTTTCCAATAAAGTGAAAATTTTTAAAAAGGTGAAATGAATATTTTTACTTTTATAGAATATTTTCGTCCTTTCATTCTTAATTTATATCTAATGATAATGGTTTGTGCGTTTATTCTTAAAATAAATTTTTAAGAATTTTAATTCAGAAAAATTTTTTTGGACACCATGTTTCATAGCAATTAATAATGGCTTCTTTAGGTGATAATGAATTTAATATGAAATAAATTTCTTCTGTTATATTTTTACGAAATTTTTAAGAAATTCTTTTTTTTAAATATCCAATTTGTTTTTTGTAATTAAATGACAGAGTATTGAATTAAGTTTTTTATGTAAATGAATAATTTTACATAAAAAATTACATTTTTTAGAAAAGAAAAATTATAAATTTAAAATGTCCTTTGTTGTTAAAATTACATCAAGTGATTGCTACGGATTTATGTGCCTAAAAATATGCAAGAAAAAGGAACAAATTTTAAACTTTTCAGTTTTTACAATTTTTTTACACTATTTTGAAATGCTAACTCTGGCTTCCTTTTAATTGTCAAATAAATCTTAACTTAATTAATATTAAACAGTAAAAATAAAAACTTTAAAATACATTATAAGTTTTATATTAAGCAGAATGCCAGAATCTTATTTGAATATAAAATTGCAAAAACTGTTTTACATTCTATTTATAAATTATCCTTATTACCATATATTTATAAATTATCCTTATATTACATTCTATTTATAAATTATCCTTATAGTATATAAAACTATAAAAATGAAATACAAAGTAATAATAGATAAAGAAAAAAGTTAAACAAACAAAATGGAACCCAATACTAAAAACTAAATAAATATTTATGAAATATTGACGGGCAGGCTATTAAGTAATTACCTAAAAAGGAAATAAAATGAAATAGAACGAAGAGAAAAAAATTTTAAAAGAAATACAGCAGTACAGCACGTTTTAATTAGGAAAAAATTTTTTTTATAGAAAGTATGATTAATTTCAATACAGTTCTAAATAAATGAGAAGCTTAAATGATCTTAAAAGGTATTTGAAGGAATTGAAAAAATATTATAGTATATTAATGCTGAAAAAATTGAAAAAAAAAGTTTTAAGTTTTTAATAATTTTATTGAATTTTTAGCTTAAAATTATATCCTTATGGACAAAAAAAAAATAAATAAAAACAATTTATATAAATAGATATTTGAATTTAAAGTATTACATTGATTTTTGATAATTGAAATATTTTTGTTTTTTAATTGCTTTTAGTTTAGATATTTTATTTTTATGATTACATAATAATGATAAATATAATTTTATTATATAAATATGACATGAAAATTGCGCAGCCTTTCCTTTCCATGTGTGACTGAAGATGTCGTAAGGGGAGTTATTCTTACGACTTGTCTCCACATCATTCGAACCCACTGATTATTGATCAAAATAAGTACATATTTTTGATCTCATCTAATATATCTTTTACCAAAGTTCATAAAATATTCAAAAAATAATTTTTCCAAATAACTAGCTTTATTTGATTAAGTTCTTCAAGTTAATGCAATCATTTGAGGAGTGATGTCAATTATTGTTGATGTCATTGTTTTTGAAAAAGTTGAAATTTCATTCCTGAACAAAACTGAAAACTCAGTCTTTCCTGATGATTTTTTACATTAGGGATTATATTTAAAATGTTTCTTTACTGAAGCACTATCTATCAAATTTACGAACGTGTCCTAACTAATAAAAATCTAATAATTTATTCATTTTCTTTGTGATTATAATCAAAAATAATATTGAATATTACACTGAATAACTGAATAAAATATACGACTTTTGGTGACATTCTAATCCCTAAATAAAGAAATTACTATTATAAGGCTTCTAATAGTCAACAACCATTATTAACACGTTCACTGTTACAGCAGTTTTGATAGATTTACCGTGAAGCCAACCGAACAAATCATAAACTACTCAGACACAAAAATGTGTCATGAATTACTAAAAACTATATTTAAATTCAAATATGCTTTTCAAAAATATTCAATAAAATTATGGCAATGAATTTTTTACTGAAGTTTTGGCACATATAAGTAAAAATCAGAACCATTCATATAGAACTCTGTGTTACATATATGTGATGCTTATCGGTAACTATCAATATTTGTCTAATTATCATTTCAACTTTTAATGAAAATTTAAATTAAATATTAAATTTTTTAATTGTTTTTTCCTAGTTCTAAATCAATTAAAACTAAATGATTTAAAATATTTAATCAAGGATTATATTAACTTTCTTATTTAAAAGTTTTCCATAAAATCAAATCAATTTCAAATCAATCAAATTGTTCACTTATTCTGTTATAATAATATTTTTAAAATTTAATACTTTAGGAAATCACCTAATTTTCATCAGTGTATTACCACATTATTGTAAAATTGAAAAAAAAAAAAACACTAAATATTTTCAATTTCCTCTTTAGTTTATCCTAAGATTTTTCTTCATAAATTTATTTTTAACACGTACATTTCCCATTATCCATCTAATAAAAACTAATTATGAAAAACAAAATATGAAAAATTTAGAAAAGCAGAAAAAAACTGATTGTTTTCTCTTAAAATAAAAGTAAGATAACTTTTAAATTGTTTCTGACCCTCCTCTCTTCTCCGGAAGAAGCAAATAAAGTAAAAGAAAAAATCTTTTTAAAGTTTTAAAAATTGCACATAACTTAAAAAAAAAATACTCGAAACTTGTTTTTTTTTTTTAATTTAATGTCAAGTCTCAAAATTAAAAACTTTTCCGATAAATTTTTTTTTTTTTTTCATAAACAAAAAAAAATCAGCTATCTCCACCACAGGACCGACCGCCACTACACAAACAGTACAATGCCAACATTTATAGATTTTTTACATAATAATTTATATCAAAGCAAAATAACTTCTAATAATTTAATAACATTTTGTTTTATTCAATAAAAATAATTATATGCAATGAAATCGTAAAAATATATGTACATTCATTCATACATCCATTTATTATTATTATTATTGTACTGTAGATACATGTTTTTTTTTTCATTCAAAAAATAATAAAAACTGTAAACAAATACAAAACAAACATAAGATTAACAAAAATTTTACCGTTTTAATTTTATGTCATCAACAAATGAATAATATGCATTGGCATAGATATAAGTACATACATATGTATGTATAAAAATTTTTAGAGATATAAAAAAAAAACAAAAAAAAATTGTTCATATAAATTCATATGGTGTGTTACGTATGAAATTTAGACTTAGAAAAAAAATTAAATAAAAGTTAAAGTTAGTCGGATTAAAAAATGTTCTATGGCAAAGTTGTTCCTCTTTACTTGTGTAACAACTTTTTCTTAATAATTTTTCTCACAAAATTTTTCTGTTACGAAATATTCGAAAAAACTTAAAAAGTACACTAGTAAACTACCACTTGCGGTTGTCCTATTTGCTCCAAAAGCTTATCAATCCGAGATATTTACGTCAAAACCTTAAATATGAAATTTCAAAAAATTCCGCTCAGTCGTTTAAGCCTTGCACGTGCCCACAGACATACCCGCACACACACACACACACAGACGGACATCATGCTAAAAATTTTTTTACAGCCTTCTCCACACCGGAGTAGTGCATTTTTGCGAAAATCTCTGGTACAAATTTTTAGTATGAAAACAATACCTACCTTATACATTAATGTATGCGGTCGGTAATAATAATTCCAATAAGTTTTGAAAAAAGAAAAATCGATTAAAATTCAAAAAGAGAAAAAAATTGATGTATTTTTTTTTTTTTTGAGAAAACTTTCATATAAAATTGAAGAAGTACCATCAGATCTACAGAAAAAAAGAAAAACTTGTAAAACTAAAAGAAAGTTTTTCTATTTATTTTCAAAGCTTTAGGTATTGTGGTATTGCACAATTGCACCAGATTGGTTTAGTAAAAATGTATCTTTTTAATAATTTATTCTGATTAACAATTTTAAAAGATTTTCTATGAAATTTATTTAAAATTGATTTTGGTTGTGTTTATATGGCGAAAAATGTTAACCATAATTCAAGTAAAAATTATTTAGACTTTAAATTATTAAAATTTACGGAAATAAATTCTTTTTATCGTTATTAGGCTACAGTTTTTGAATTTATCTCCTATCAACTATATCAAAAAGTCACGAAACTTCAAAAAAGAACTAATAAATGATTGATGTATATAAAGAATGGTGCGTTTATGGTTGTAAAATTATTAATTAATGTTAGCCTATACATCAAATTTTGACGAAAAATTAAAAAAATAATTTGATAAAAAGAACTGAAACCGCGAAATTCCTTTAGTGGATTAAATTACATGTTTTTAGTACATATACACCTGAAAACATTTAATTTTGGTCGGTTACGTGATACGAAATGATTTATAAACTTCAAAAATAAAACATTTTCATAAAATAGAAAATTTGGGAATACATAAAGTTATATTCGGAGATTATTTTAGATCATCTGCATTGAAATAAGAAAAACTATAAGAAGTTGTTAGATAGTTTTAGAAGTTCTTAAAATGTACTCTTACAAAATTTTAATTTTCGAAAAATTCAAAATAAATTTTATCATCCTTCAGAAATTTTAAATTTTATCAAATCAAATACTGAAATTTTACAATTTCAATTTGTTATCATTTTCTTTAATCCTTTCTATCTATATAGAAACTTTATAAACTTTTTAAAAATTTTTACTTCTTATTTTTTAAATTTCATGTTGTACCTGTATCAGGTAACTATACCAAGGTATAGAAATGGATAAAAAAAAAGAAATTGAAAACTAAAGTTTGAGGGAAATTTTAAATAGTTTTCAAGGTAAATGAATTTTAAAAAAAAAAAAAAAAAAGATTAGAATAAAATCATAAAAAACATTAAAATTGAAAGTGTTAAAATTTAATGTGTCCTTTTACAATTAATTGAAGTGAAAAAATATTTTTATTGCGATTTTTATATAAAATTTCCTTTTCGTTTAATTTTTCTGCTCTAAAAATTTTATTAATTTTCAATAAATATTTTTACTATTATTGTAGTAAGAATGAGTTCACATAATTTCATAAAAAAAATATGATAAAGAGAATAGAAGAAATCTAATGAACAAAGATATAAACGTTTACTTGTGAACGTTTAAAGATTGAAAATAATTTAAAATAAAAGTAATTTTTTTAGAGAATGCATGACTCTACGGTTGGGGCCTCGGTGTTCTAGTGAGTAAGAGCGTATAAAATACGCTGTAAACACCGAAGAAGTGTTGTTCAAATCCCACACACGTCGTAAGAGCTATACCCCCCTTACGACATTTTTAGTCATGCCTGAACAGGATAGGCTTTATAATTTCCTGTCCTGCAAAGAAATGCAATAAAAACAAAATGGCTCTACGGTAAGTTTCAAAACAAGTTCATTTCTCAAAGCTGAATTTATCCTTATTTATACCTGTTGTATTATGAAAACATTTAGCAGGACCTTTGTTTAAAATTTTCCTATGATTCTATAAACCTTAATATATAAGAACGAAAAAGTTGCATCTGCTACATCTTCATCTTCTTTAGGTTGGGTCAGAATACTTACAGTTCTATCTTTTATAGTTATCTTTTTTAAAAATTTTTTGTTCTTCATTTACAAATTTCACATTTTTTAACACAAAAAAGTATTAATACTTATTTTGGTGATAAATACAATTCTTTTCAAGAGTTTTTCCATATCACAAAATAAAAATTAGTTAAAAACTAATGTACCTTACTTCCACATAATTTATTCTTTAAATTTATTTCTGTAAGGTACCTTAAGTTGTTAAGTTGTTAAATGTTTTTTTTTACTTTATTTTGGTTTCTCCACCTAATGTGACGAGGAAATAAACCAGTCTTTTTTTTTCAAGTGTGGTTGCAATCCAAATTATATTTTTATACAATATTTTGACCTGACCAGAGTTTAAACCAAAAATCATGCGCCTGAGAAATCGGTGATTTACGCAATGCGTTCTTGATTAGACGTTATTTACATTTAAACTCAATAATCGCAAAAAAATGAAACAAAAGTGGCAAAAAAAATTGGAAAAGAATTTTCCGAATTTTCTTCTAATATTTTGTTTTTTTTTTTTTTCGATTTAATTTCATATCCATGAGAAGACAGTGAATTTAACAAATGTCAGTAAAATAGTTAAATAAAGATGAAAATTTAAATTAAAATTTTTTTTATCTAAATATTCAGTATGTTTGTTAAATAAAGGATATGTGTTTTTTTCTTACATACATATTATATAATACCAGAAAACAAGGATTTTAAAAAGGTAAAAGAATCAATTTGAAAGGAATTAAATCAGATCAAATTTTAGTAAAATATAGTTATTATGAAAGAAAATTCTACTAAGTATTTCTGAATACTATTCAATATGAATAATATTCAATTATGGTCGGAGATTAGAATAAACAAAATGGCCAGTTTAAAGAAAAAGCAATATGTATTAATAGAATCTAACTTATAACTATACCCGAAGTTTAAATATAATTTTAGTTTTATCCTTATAGGAAGATTGTAATATTCAGAAAACATTATATTCATGAAATCTTAGTAATCTTTTGATCGTAACGTAGTAAAATTTGTTTTTCTTTCTTTTCTTGAAGCCACCCAATTATAGCAAATTGTCAGACATTAGTTTCTGCGTCCTTATATAAACCACGAATAGATGTTTAATCATTTTATCTGACTCATGGCACAGTGGTTAAGCCGTCAACCTTTCAATCGAAGGGACTTGGGTTTAAACCCCGGTCAGGTCATAAATAAAAAAAATATGTAGTACTTTTATCGTAATAATTTATATCGTATAATTAATGGTAGTAATAATAATAATAATAATAACAATAATAATAATAATAATAGTAATAATAATAATAACAGCTGCTACAGGGGAGCTATCTTTGGTTATATCATGCAAGTAAGGTGTTATATACTGTTGCACGTTGTAATCCACTGGTGGCCCTGACTCTGTAGTATATCCATTTTAACAGAAAACTCACCCAAAAACAAATACTAAATGTACCAAAAAAAACAAGAATCAATGTAAAAGCGTTTTTTTTTTTTCTATTTTGTTTTCTCAAATATGAAATTTTCCCTAATGCTTGGTTTTTAAAGTGGTCTTAAAGAACAACCTAAAAAAAAAAACAAGGCAGAATATAAACCAAAGGTATTTCTAAAGGCGTACATTTTCCAAGACCAAGAGGTTGTCTTCAATAATTACCTCATGTAGTAAGGTGTTATATACTACTACATGTCGTAACTGTTGTAACGGCTATAGTCACTGTTAGCAAAAATAGTAATAATAATAGGCAGATTCATTGTTTCCTTACAGTCACACTCCCAATTCGATGTTTCCGTATCCATTCCCTATCCTTTCCTATCCCTACTCCCTAGCCAATATACTGCGTTCGCAGGTAAGGGTTTCATTCCATTATATTGGCTAAAGGGGGAGGTGGGTTTAGTCAGTAAAAATCCGCCACTACCAAGGGGAAAATTCTTGGTGTCTTTGGAAGATTCCCACCTCCCTTAGGAAAAAAAAATAAAATTTTCTATTGCTCATAATTTTTACATTACATTGTTCACAATCAATATGAATTTTTAGAATTAAACCATTATTAAACATTTCTTTTGGCGCATTGGTGACCTAGAAAAACACACTAAAAAAAACAAAGTATTTCATTTTCTTCGAGTATTATGAAAGGAAAGTCAAAGATGAAAATGATTTTATAATTTCAGAATCGAATGTAGAAAGTCAATTTAAAAGTAAGTTTTTTAGTGCAGGAAACAATACAGGTACATTAAAATCCTTGAAAAATAATAAATATTTACTATTGTAAGAAAATGAATAAAAACAAAAAAGTAAATATTTTTTTCCACAAAAACACAAAAAACAAAAACGAAAAAACACATTCCAAACAATGTTATCCTTTCTAGTACTTATTTGTTTCTTTTTTTTTCTGTTTTCAATTTCTTTATATTAAAATAAGTATTTCGACTTTTGGTATAATCTTTTACACCTGACCTAGAAAATTTTTTTTTTCCTATGTACTTATTATTAAAAATGAAGAAACCGCTTTTTCTTTCTTAAAAATTTTCTGTGTCATTTTAACTGATATATGATTCATAGGAATGGAAAAAAAAAGTGGTAAGGAAGTTTCTATATCCGTTTTAACAGAAAACTCATCCAAAAACAAATACTAAATGTACCAAAGAAAACAAAAAACAATGTAAAAACTTTTTCTCTATTTTGTTTTCTCAAATATGAAGTTTTCCCTAATGCTTGGTTTTTAAAGTGGTCTTAAAGAACAACCTAAGAAAAAAAAAACGAGGCAGAATGTAAACCAAAGGTTTTTCTGAAGGCGTACATTTTCCATAGGCAATGAAAACAAATAAGAATTGTGACTTTCACCAAAGTTTCTACATTTCCTTCCATTTTTATATGTATGAAAAATTGTGAAAAATCCAAAAAAAAGTGTTTCCTCAATTTTAAGGAAATCCTGCTTAGAAAAGGTCTTAACACATGTAAAAAGATAATGTTGTACTGTAATTTTTATATATTACCTTAGACAAATTTGGTGAATCTTAATATTTCAAATTGTAAATTTGGCGTTTCCAGATTGATTATATACCTTATAGAAATTGTAACATTTTAAATATAGGGCTTTTCCGAAGGTAAACTGTAGATAGGGCTACAGAAAAAGTTACTCCATCTTATGCTCTCTTATCAAATTTTAGGAATGTATCGTCCTACAACATTACTTGGACTCTTCAATAGGCTTTATAATGCTGTATTCTTTGGACAACTCCTGGTTTAAAATTTTCGATTAGATTTCTTTAAAAAAAAAAAAAAAACGCTACTTTTTATTGCTCTATTTCAAACTGTGTGAAAATTCTGTAAACACCCGAACAATCGGATGGACAGTACAGAGTGACAGTAATAGGCAAATTTTTTCACATGAAAATGTGCTAAAAAACCAAAAACAAAAATGTTTTATTTTTTTCAAGTGACTAATATCGTGAAAGTAGCAACAGAAATACATACATTCAAAAATTGCTTTTGAATCGAGTTGATTACAATTTGTCTAAAATTTATTTGATTTTTTTTTAATTTGAAGGTTGCAATTTTCATAACATCGTCTTTTTTTATTGAGATTTATAAAAATTGTTGGGAAAAGCTTATACGAATAAAGAAAGTGTATCCTTTAGTAGATCGATTTTTGTTAAAGGCAATTTTTTGACTACAGAAAATGTGGATTCTAATTTTTTTGAAAAAAACGTCAATCTTCTGTTGCCAATAACTCAGTTTCAATTCAGGTTTGGAACAAAAGGGGTCGGAATTACATACGAAATATTTATCATTCTACCACCCTCTTCCATCAAAAAATTTGTGGTAGTTTAAGTTAAAATACTTTATAATCTATAGATACTTGAATAATCTACTTAAATATGTTACTGAAACTTTTAGGATTATTTTCTGATTTCTATAGTACTTCCATTGCTATTTTATTTTAAAAACTTTAACCGATTTTTGTACAAATTATATATATTTAAACTAAGCACTTTGGAGAAAAAGACCATAACCTACATAATTTTGTGTACTTAAACAGTATTATACAGAATATAACCGTACTATAATATATAAAAAAAGAAATCCTAATTTCACCCAAAGGATTACTATTTGAAAAAAAAATAATAATAATAATAAAAAAAACTTTTCAAATTTTATACCTACCTCTAGATATGTGTGTTTTTTTTTTTTTTGTTTACTATTTTTTACCTATTTGGCTCAGGTTATTATATATTACTTCCATAGGGAACTCAACAAAACCTAAAAAAAAAAAAAATTGAAAAAAATAACAGGAATATCATGACTTTAATATTTTATTAAGGATATGGAATAGAAAAGGACTGTTATTCTTTATCATTTTTTTTTTCTTTAATTTTTTGTTTAAAAAAAAATGCTGATAATATTTTTACTTTTCCAAACCAATTTTTCTCTTTCGCAAAACTTAAATAAAGACCTTTTTCTAAAACTTTGCTTATGCAATGATTAAAGAAAAACGTAAGCATTATAGAAAATTGTTAAAGTATAATTCTTTGGTTTGGCATTTTTAAAATATATTCTAAATCAACATTAAAATTCTTTGTTAAACTTTGTTATATTTTATGAATTTTTTCTTTTTTTTTGTTTTTTTATCTAAAAAAAAAAAATCCTGTTTTGATCCTTTGACTTTTTAAATATAGAATCTTTTAACTGATATATTTCAAATTGAAATTAAGAATTTACCGTAAAAAAAAACAGGTTTTTGAATTTGAATTTAAAAAAAAAAAAAAATTATTGGAAATGAAATTGATTTCTTTTCTTTAAAAAAACTTTGAATAACTTTTGCATTATATTCTCGATGAGACGAAAGAAAAATTAATTATTGATATTTTTTATCTAAATATTGAATCATTTCAAATATAAAATAAATCAACTAATGAAAAGTTTCAAAATAAATTTTGAAATAGTTTGAAACTAAATTTTTCACATTTTTAAAACTTCCAAAACTTCTGAGGTACTTACCTAGTTTGCCATTATCAATTAATGAAAACAAAGTTCAGATACCTGGATACTTGCACTTTAAAAGATCTAAGAGATTTTAAATACTTTTTAATCTCTTATTATTATGAAATATTCAATTTCTTTTTTTTTTTTTTTTTAAATTTCTAACGTTTTAGATTACTTTAAAGTTAAACTTTAAAAATTTACTTAATTTCCTCAGTATAGCACCAAGTAATTTACTAATTTTGCGTAGAAAGAGCTATCAAAAATATATCCTTTACATTATAGTTATATTATGTACCAAATTTTCTCTTCTCCTTTTAACATATTTTTAAGAATAAATTTTGGAAAATGTGCTTTATAGTTTCACACTTTCCACCTGTTATATAAAACAATAATTTTGCAAAATTTTAACTCTTCTGAAACGCTGTGAGAATGTTTGATTTTGAGAAAAGAAAGTTTGAGTGTGAGAATCTGTGAGAAACTTGAAATTTTGAAAGAAGAAAATCTTTGGGAATTAGCATAAGTTACATCAGAAAAACTTTTTTTGTACTACCCCTTGGAGAGCTATTAAGGGTAAAAAATTGAGAATTCGCTTTTTTTAGGCAGCTGTAATTTGGACACATAGGTGAAATTGTCGTAAGTAAGACAATAATAATTTAAGCTTTAATAATAATTAAAGCTCCAATATTATATTTTTAAGTACGTAACCGTTTTTTTAACTATATAGGATTACTTTAGAAAAACCTCTGTCCTCCATATTTTTTCTCCATAATATTTTCTTACATACAAATTTTTGAAAAATTACAAATTTTATTGTCTGTCACAAAAAATAGCCACAATTTCATACAAAGGTTTTTATTGTCTTTTAAAAATATGCCCTTTTAAAAACCTTTAGTTTTAAACACTGTCTTGTTTTATTTTAATTTTAGTGATTCAGAAATTTTACTTAAATTAATAAAAATATCATTACTTTAAGTGTTTTTAGCTAAGTTAAATTCACACATCATATTAAAATAGTTGCAATTATTTCGTATAAAACACTGATTTAATTTTTATTAATGAAAAAAATATTTTCTTATCCTTTACTTCAGATGTTTTTAGTTTTTCATTTAACAAAAAGTATTGCAAGGATATAAAACATAAATCCTGCTGTTTATATAATTTTAAAATGTCACTATAATTTCACGCTTCAAAGTTAAAATTTAAAAACTATTTCTATTGAAATTTTAATTCAAGGAAGCGTAAACGTAACATAATTTTTTATTATTTATATACTATTCATACAAAATCATATATTTCCTTAAAAAACTATCCTTTAAAAAAAAAAATGAAGTAAAAATTAACTTTAAATATTTTACGATGGAGAAAATTTAAAAAAAAAAAATCTTCATTGCATTTTAAAAATTTTTAAAATGTCACTTTTAAATAATAAAATAAAAATATATTATTCATTTTCTTCAAAAAAAAAAAACGAAAAAATATAAACAACTTTCAAGGATTATCTTTTGGATCAGTATCAAATTACATTAAGGATCATAGAACTTTTGTAAGGACTTTTAACACTATTTCACTTTAACACCATTCCAATAGGAAAATTTATAAAGTACTTGAATAATATGTTATAAACTATTATCTGAGTAGACGACACTAAGGCAAGTTTAAAGTTTATTAAGAAACAAGACTCAACCAAATAATACATTTAAAGAGAACTTTATTTTAATTTCAAGTTTTTATAAATTTCAATAAGTCAATGATTAATTGACTTTTAAAATTCCAAATTTCCTTAATCTTAATTTGTTATCCAGTAACCTCTAGTTTAACTTCCTTCCAATAGCCCACGTTATAAAGTAGGTATTATTTAAGTACTATCTAATGTACTTTTGAATATGTTAGTGAGGTTGTTTGATGATAAAACGCCAACAGAAATTTATGATAGCCACTTGCCATATTGCATGCAAATCATAAAGCAGAATAACGAACCTAATTTTGAAACGCAAAAAGTATTGCTCAAAAAAGTAGCACAAAAGTAGGATATTAACAAAAAAAGTATTCAAAGCCTTTCATCACTTCCGCTTCTAGAAAAATCAATTGAAACAATGTCCATCATGTTTTCCTATAGTAAGCATACAAAAAACTTACGAAGTCAAAGTTGGAGTGTAATAGATTCGTTCAGAGAAGAAGAAACAAGACTGTATATATAGAACATGCATAATATATGTTAAAATATTATGACTTATTTTATAAAATTAATAAAACTTTAATACTATGTCTAAATTTAAAAAAAAAAAATACTACCTTTGGTATCATCATAAGTCTTATTTATAGAATATATTAAATTGCTAAGCACTTATTTATATTTGAAATAATTTTGAACGAAATGATTTTAAAGGTCGCCAGTCATTTTTTTTATTACAACTAGGGAATGAAAACTTTATTTATTCATATCGTATGATCATTTTTTAAATATTCATTTCTTTTTTTTTATTTTCTTCTAGACACAATGGAGACTTAAATTTATTTTTATTATCTTTGACAATTTTCTTTCTTTTCTTTTTTCTTTTCCTGTTATGGCGGTTAAATTAAAAAGGAAAAAACGCTATCATTATTGCTATGATTTAAGAATAATACGCGTGGCGGCATCTTTCTAATAAAAAAAAAAAATCTATTGTATTATAATAAAAATAATAAATAATATATTAGAAGTTATTTTAAGAAAAAGAACGGTAAATTTACAGTAATAATAAATAATTTCAGAAAAAAAAAAAACAATATTTGTTATTGAAAAGTTTATGGAATTGAAATTTCAACTTATTATGAATGAAATTTCTTTGTTTTGACTTTTTATAAATAATGGAATAATAGTCTTATTTTTCAGACATTCCAAAGTACCATAAATCGAAAATTAAAGATTCATCAAATTGATATAAAATTGACCTAATCATTTTTTTTTTAATATATCCTATGGATTTTTGATCTGTACCATACCAAGATACCTGGGCATAGTTTTTCAAAAAATCTTAATAGAAAACTAATTTATTTCACCGTCCGTCAGACCGTTATGTCCGTCTGTGTATTAGACTTCTATACCGTTTAATATGGAATAATGGAATTTTATCTATATAAACAAATTTTTGGATGTTGAATATTTTTTCATTATCTGAAAACAACAACCATCAAGCAATTTTTAAAACGTTATGTAATTTAATATTTCAATTCATATCTCTTGATCTATTTTAGTGAATATCTTAGAACTTGAGAGGAGAAAGATCTTTGAGAATAAGCACAAGTGACCTCAGAAAAATATTTCTATACTTACTTCTGTTTAGAAGCGTTTTAAGTCAAGACATTTACTATTCAAATTCCGTAACACAGCATTCGAAAATTTGTTTGTCATACGTACGTCGCGTTTATTGAACCTTATGTCTAAACATGTGTTTCCCAATTTCCCAATAATCCTTCTCTCAAAGGAAAAGGAAAAGGATTCCACAAAACGAAATTGTACATTATATCACTATGTATTAAGAGAAACATCCTAAAGTTTGGTTTTAAAGGGGGTAGTTTTGGTTAGTTAAAACACTACCGAGCACTACCCAAAAGAACTTCGTGCAGTTAAAATGTTATGTAATTTTGTATTTCAATTTATCATATCTTTCGAACGATTTTAGTTATTATCTTAGAATGTAAGCGGAGGAAGATCCTTGAGAATTAGCATAAGTTATATCAGTAAAATATTGCTATACTTCCTTCTATTTAGAAGCGTTTTAAAGTCATATACTATGCAAATGCAACCCTGAGCACATTTGCAAATTTGTTTAAAGTAAGACACAAGGAAGCGCAAGTATTATATTTTTATATACCTATGTTAAAAACTTTCCTTAATTATATTGTCATTTCCTTAGATTGAAAAAAGTGTCCTTTTTCAAAATTTTCTTAGATAAAAAATTTTTTCTTATAAATAAAAATTTTCAATTGGATAATAATTTGTCAGTAACAAAGACTCAAGTACTTCATTTTAGTTTTAAAGTTAATTGAAAATTTATTTTTCCAAAATTTCATAATGTTTTAATAAATACAAATGTACATAAAAAGGTACATAGATTTTACATAATATACTCATTAAATTTAAGAATTTTTCCTTAAAAATGAAATCTAAATACAAATTTAATACAATCATTTCTTAATCACTTTTTTATTTTTTCTTAAAAAGGATATCAAATGGTTCTTCCGTTTTATTGTCCGTTAAAATATTTTACTGAAAACTTAAACTTGTTAGGTATACTTATATTAAACTACTTAGGTATACATTTAAAAACTTTTTTCTTGTTGTCGTAAATTTTTTGAAAAAAATAAATGCTTTTTTATGCCCTACACCTAAAGTATAGGGTATATTAACTTTGGTATGGAATTTGTAACCACCAAAAAGAAGCGAGTTAGATATGGACATGTATATATATTCTGAATCAGGATCACTTCCTGAGTCTATTTAACGATGTCCGTCCGTCCGTCCGTTCGCACGATAACTCAAAAACTAGTAAAGCTATCTTGATGAAATTTATATAGTAGGTTACTAATTACGAAAGGAAGCCTAAGTTCGAACTTGGACAAAATCGATCCATGGGTAAGGATTCTGGAAGCTACCGAATGATTCCGAAGCAAACGAGATTATCTCCAAAACCAACAAAGATAGAACCTTTAAATTTTTTACAATGATGTTCCTTCTCTTTTGATTTATGTCTATGAAATTTAAGAGGCTTTGGTCCATGGGTTTGGATTTTGGAATCCAGCTAATTTAAACTTAGTGCATTAGTTTAAGTTTTTCTTAAAATACGAAATTTTATAATTAATTTTTTTTTTATTTAGTATTTATGTATTGTATTTGAAATTTGAGTATTTTTGATATTTCGAAAATTTTAGTTTTGAAGTATTTTTTTGTCTGTAACATTTCTTTTGTAATGATATAATCTAGGTATGAAGTTAAGATCTTCGATATATCGAAGTCGAACCAAACTTATTGTTAAACTATTATGAGTTTTTTCCTGTAGCACTGATATTAAACCATATTGCACATTACCAATTTGACCTTATTAAAACCATAGGATATTCTAAAAGCCGAACTATTTGTTTTATTTATTTATTTATTTGTTTATTTATTTCTTTATTTATTTCTTTATTTATTTATTTATTTATTTATGTATTTATTTATTTATATATTAATATTATTAATTTTCACATGGTATTGCAGTATTACAAAACCATCGGCTACTAAGGCCATTATAGGTCGAATACTATATTATTAATTTATAAATTAATATTATTTATTTTGTATATATTTTATATTTAGGTACACTATTTTGTAGCAAGGGGGATTTATTTTCAATTAATTAAACTTGCTACCTGTGCAGGATTTCAACTCGCACTAGCTCGGGACAGCTCTAGAGAATAAACAAAATGATTGCATACTTTTAGGTAAACGGAAAAAAAAATTTTTAAAAAACTATGCAAAAGGTATTTACTAAGTGTTATTTCAAATTGAAAACAAAAACTGTAAGTAGTCTTAATAACAGATTTAAGTTGCTCTAATTTACTCCTTATAGATGCTTAGTATATCTCTAAAATATTTATTTATTTAAATTAGATCAAGGTTTATTTTTTTTTAATCTTTAATTTCACTAATACTATTAAAATAGCTTAAACCAAAGACAATTTCTTACTAATCTTAAAATATAAATTTTTAAATATAATGTCATATCAAATCTTTTCGTCAATTTTCACATGTTTATAATTTTTATAAGCGTATTTTACAAGAAAGGTTAAAACTTAACGTAATGTTCTGTTACTAAATTTTTAATGAAAAAATTAATAAAATACAAATCATATCAATGTAGTCATTATCGTAATCAATATGTAAATTAAAAATAATAGAACAATCATTCAACATTTAAGTGAACCAGAAAGTTGAAATTAAATTCAAAATTAATTTATCTAATTTTCTTTTGTTTTTTAATTATTTAAATCAGTTGTGTAATTTTGTTTATTATACAATATCTTTAATATTTTAATTACAATAATTTTGATCATAAAATTATATAAAAAAAAATTCATAAATTTTTAAGGAATAAACCAAAACTCAATATATATGTACATATATACAATACATTATATTAAAGTTATACAAAACAGTTATTCTTAAAATAATTATTATTTTATTCCGGAAATGAAAATTACTGAAAATAAATAACAATTGCAATTTTTTTTTTTTTTACATTTATTGCTGTTTTACTAATCAACCTAAATACATAATAAATTTTTCAACTGTCAATTTACGATCACATTACAAATAATATAGCAATATAATAACAATAAGTTTAATAAACATATAAAACTTATATGACCGTACGCATAAATTTTTTTTTCATATACATATATACATATATATAATATATATAGGTATATCAATTTGTACTAAAATGTATATTGTATTTGTACCAATTCATATTATATATAGTGTAATAATGGAACATAAAATATTTTATACCATCGTCATATACAATTATTTGCTTATTTACTTACAGTCATTATATATGAGAATAAAAATAATGTCATGTGTTATATAAGTATGTTACATTTTGTCAATATCCTGTTAAAATAAAAACAATTGTTTTTTTTTTTTGTTTTATATACTTTTTCTCCTTTGCCTTTTCTACATGATACTAAATGTTTTACACGTTCTACATGGTACTCCATTCCATTTTGGTACTTATATATTTTTCATGTCTCTTATGATAGTTAATTTAGTTAATTTTTTCAATGGATTGTTTTTTTTTTTTTTATTAAACTGTAGGTTTAAATTAATACAAATTCTTAAGATTTTACTTTATATATAATCACCTTAATTAAAAGTTGCTCTATTATTTAGACTTCCATGAAACCGTTCCGATAAAACCATGTTTCTATAAAACATTTCTTAACAAGTATTGGATAAAATTACCAAGAAATATAAAAATTATCTAACCAATGTCTATTCTGTACTTTCTAACCCGAACCATAAATTTGTCAGTTATGATAACAAAAAAAAACGATAAAAAACCAACACCTAAGAAAATTTTATTGTTTAATGTCCTTAAAGATAACGAACAAAAAAACTACAGAAAATTCAGGGACAAGTCATATCCTTTTTTTTTATATATATAAATATTATATATAAATATATTGAAATACACACATTGTATATATGTATATATTTAATTCATATATTAATATAGTATATTATGTATATATGTATTTATTTTACTCTTGAATAAACCAATTTTATTCATTGTGATTTAAGTAGAAAAGTCAACAAGTTTTCTTTTTCTTTTTAATTTTTTCTGTTTTTTTTTTACTTCTCATTTAATTTTTGGTTAAAGTGAGTTTCTTTTGTTAATAAAACATTTCTTAGTTTTCTTATTTCAATTTTTTTTTTTTTTATTTTTCAAAGAAAATGGGGTCAATTCCACGTAAAAATAACGATTATTTCTTAAGAAAAATAAAACAAATCTTCTAAAAATAAATGTAAAAAAAAATGTTTTCCTTTTGTAAATTTATACAACAAAATAAAAATTGTCCAAGTGTCCTTGAAATATCAATGGGAGGTAATAATAACACTTTTTAAGAAACGTATTATTCAGAAAATTTCTATCTATTTAAAATTTTGAATGAACAGCACATGAAGTAGAAGAAATCAAAAATAATTTTGAAAAATTTTTTTATTAGTTTTATTCTGCCCATTTTGTCCGTTTCCTTACAAAATTTTTACATCATATGAGATAAGTTTAAAACAAGAATAAGTATTAAGCAAAGTTAAATCTAATAAAAATATTAATTTTTATGTAGTTTCATCCTTAAAGAAGCTACAGCATACAAAGGTTAACAAAAATTGTATAATGGTTATATCAAAAGGGCTAGAAACTGGCAAGAAGTAAGAAATCTTACTAGAAATTATTTTACTTTCGAAATAAGTAAGATCTTTAATGAACATGTAAGTCATGTATCACTTCAGTTATGTATTTCTCTAGTTTGAAAGCTTTATATGGGGGGGGTTAAAAATTGAAAGTTTTCCAAATTTAGACACTTCTATGAAATTTTCAAAATTCGGTTAAAAAAATTAATGATTGTATATAATTGAGCTTAATTTTATATAATTTCAGTCGGATTAACCGCATTTTTTATCTATGAAAAGTTTTCTTAGCATCTAAAAGAAAATATATAAATTTGGTACCAAACCATAATTAAATACCTTGAAGGTTTTTTAATATTGTTTTGTGTATCTTTTTAATAAACTTGATTTTGCAGACTGCCTTGTTTTTACTTTATTGTGAATAAAAATATTGTTTTATCATATTTGAATGAAAAATAGTCAAAAAAAATATTGTTTCAAGTAACTTTTTTTACTTCATTGTGAAATAATATTTTAATTTCCTTCAAATTTTTCTTTTCTTTTGTATTGAATAAATTGGAATTTCGTTTTTGGAAAATTATGTTCCTCTTTCATAATCAATTTCTTATTAATTATGAATAAGACATACAATTTTCTACATAAAGTTTTCCTTTTGAAAATCAAACCAGCTGTTAGGAAACTTTTATTTCCCGTAGTAATTTCTATGTCGAATATCTCATAATTTAAAAGATTACTTTTAAAAGAATACAAATATACTATTAGAATTAAATCAACTATTTCAGAAATTCACTGATAATATAAAGAATCTCACGGGCATATGTACTGGAGCTAAAATACGTAAATCATACATATAACTATATTTTTTAATTTTTAATTTATTTAATTAAATTTACCTTAAATTTTGAAGAATACCACACTTATAATTATTTTTTGGATTCAAATAAATACTTGTTTTATTTAAAAAGTAACAATCAAATGTCAACCATATCTATGATACACAATTAACCCATTTATAACTAAAAGTAATGTTTTTGGCATATATTGTAAAATTTCTTCAAAATATTTAAGTTACACTCAAATTCTAAAAGACAATAATACTTTATAATAAGTTAATTTCACTAAAACTTTTCTGAATCTAAAAAAAGAACCTAAATAAAATATTGCTTTAAGCACCATATAACGAAAAATGTGTCCTTTAACTATTAAAGGATATAAGTATGTATTCGTAATATTTATTCCATATACTCTACAACAAACTAATATTTTAGTTATCTATGGATTAATTTTAATTGAATTAAAGAATTATTTTTGTACTCGTACATTAAAGGATCAAATTTATATTCTTAAAGTTATTTTTTCAGTATGGAATCATTTAAACTTAAGAATTTGTAGTATATCATTGTGACAAAACAAAAGAATGAGCGGTTTTATATTTAATTTATTAATATAATAACATTTACAATGCTACATACATATATACATGATATCAGTGATAAAAAACAAAGAAGAACAGAAATTTTATACTTGTAAAAATATTATGTACGTAAAAATGTGATATTGTTATATTGAAGAAAAATAAAATCGTAAGGTTAGAAACTTCATTTTATCCGTAATTTTGTTTTATGTGAACTAACAGATTACTGGCTTTGTTAATAAATGACTTTAATTTTAAAATTTCCCTTTTCTAAATATATACAATTTAACTCTAAATTAAAATAATTATTATAAAAATTTATAATGATAAATTATTATTTAAGTTGTAGCGACATAACGCAATATATTTTATGTATTATAATTTTCATTACATGCAAATAATTCACAAAAGAACCATAGGTCCTAACTTAAAAAAAAAAAATTCCTAAGTATATAAATATTGTAGGTATATAAAAAAGAAAAAAAAACTAACTGTTTTGAATAATTTATTGAGAAATTTTTTTCCCCCATAATTTAAAAAACAAAAATATTTCGTGACACTTTTTCTGAATAGGGTCCAGTTCTCCTTTTTAAATCAAAAAAAATCAAGCAGATTGTTTTTTTTTTTCAATTATTATGGATGCTCATTTTTCATACACAATTTATTTATTCAAGTAAAATACGATAAAAAATTTAAAAAAAAAAAAACGATACGCCTAAATGTATGTAAAGATTTTTACATAATTACATAATAAAATAATTTAGGAGGTCTCAATGACCGAATGGTCAAGCACATGGATTATTAACCGATGAGGTACGGGTTTAAATAATGCTCAGGTAGTAAGTTTTTTTAATTGGAAAGAAAATTGGTTCCGGTAATTATTTCCTCGGGAATTTATTCCATATGATATTATTGGACTTTCAAAGTGTCTATTAATACCACAATGACATGTGAATTTATTAGACATTTTAAACTATATAAAAGCTACAATTTAAAGAAAATGAGTACAAGAGTAATATATGGTTGCATTGTGAATTTATCTCACAAAGTGAATATTTCTACTTTTCCAAAAAAAAATTAGTAGTGAGGGTTTTAAAACATACCTTATTCAGATCTCGCATATTTTTAAATATCCATATTTCGAAAAAGAACGGTATTTAAACATTTTTGGAAAAGAAAGAAATTCGGATTTAATAACCAACTAAAAAATTATTCCAGTTCAATAAGGTCACTGTTATTGTGCCTTATAACCATAATAATTTTTCTATTTCTCTTAAACACTAATAATACCATATGTCAATTATTGCATTAATATACATATTTTTAAAAGTACAATATTACACCATATGTGGTAAATTCTGTGGAGAAAATTGCTGACCCAAGAAAATTGCTGCCAATGTAATTTTTCTTAACAAATTCTCCTTGCCACCTAATAATAGTGTGGATATATTATAATACATATATAAAATTAGTAATAGTAATCTTTTGGTTTTAGTAATACATATTGCTTGTACATACAATGAAAGGTTGACTGCCAAAAAATTTGAAATAAAAAATTCAAAAATCAACATTTGTGTCCTTGTTCTAAATTGTAATTCAACGGAAAATTCAATTCTAATGGTTTATTATACAGAAAAAAAAAACAAAATATACAGAACTGTATATAATAAATTTATATTATTTGAACATAACGAAAATAATATATTTATTATATATTTATTATATTTTTATTATGTACACCAAGTTATATACACATTATATGGTTTACATTAATAAATTAAAATGAACGGATTATAAAAATTTAACCGCCTGAATTCGGTAACTTAAAAATGAAAGTGGTTTTCCTCAAAAATTTTCTCTTTCCTTTATTTATAAAATTTAAAAAAACAAGATAGAATGTAAACCAACGGTTTTTAAAAGCGCACATTTCCAAAAAGCAATACAAGCTGTTTAGAATTATTGTGACTTGCACAAAAATTTGAAAATTTCATGTAATAAAAAAAAATGTGAAATTAGATTTTTCTGGAATTTTGAGAGGCTGTAATTCCGAAACTCTATATAACTAAGAAAAACCGTTAACACACGTAAAAATATATTACTGGAGCTTTAATTTTTATGTCTTGCCGAAGAAAATTTTGTACAGGTGCTTATGTTAACAGGTGCGTAAAAATAGCAAATTTTCAATTTTTGAGCCCTAATAGCTCTTAAGCAGGTGCCGGCACGAAAAAATTTTCTAAAGAAACTTATATTAATTTTAAAGCTCAAAAATTCAAGCTCCTATCTAAAAGCGTGCCGGAGTTATGAAGGTAGAAAAATCATGCATTGGTTTTCACATAACGGTAAATTTAAATACTAAATTTAAAAAATATATATAATTTTGATATTGAATTATAAAGGTAAAGAAAATTCCTGTCGAATTGCATTTTCAAATTGAAAACATGTTAAGCGGAACATAAAATATACGCGTTAAAAAATAGGGCTTTTTCAAAGTTTGAGGGGCTGCAGTTCCCTGAGGGGTGGGGCTACATGAAAAAGTTGTTCCACAAAATTAATTTTTTTATGAGACCCATCCAAGGTAAACATTTTTTTTCCCTATCTTTAACGGTGTAGAAGTTTTGTAAACAGACGGACAAACGGATGGACGGACAGAGTGAAACTAATAGGCACATTTTTTCAAAATTTTTTTTGAAATGTACTAAAAACAGTTGTGTATTCTATTTGACTTTTTTTTAAACAGAAAGGAAATGAAAGTTATGTGCTCGTAAATAATTAATTTTATATAAAAAAAAAAACAAAATTAACAGAAAAGTACAAGTATAATATGTAAAACCATTAAATTCTAATAAGAACACTTCAAAGTCACCTTATTTATATGCTTTTAAATGGATTCAATTTAAAAATTTCGCCTTAAAACACTATTTCAATTACTGGTATAATACAAACATGAATAATTCACCTTGGAAAGTTTAACCAAATCAAAGAAAGGCCTAAATTTTAATTTAAGAATAGCTTATATGCAAACTATGATTTCAACCACAACCAACCAGTTTTCTTTTTATATTTGTTATTGTATTTAAACATTTTAAAAATTTAAATATTATATTAAAGATGTATAAAAGTGCTGAATTGATTACAATCTTAAAATCAAATTTTTTCCCTTTAACGAATACAATACTTCACTTAAATTTCGTTTCAGATTAAAAAAACACAAAAAACTTTAAAAAAAAAAATTTAATAAATCAATCCACTTAGTTTTGTGAAAATAAAGTTGGACTTTGAATAAATATTGTGGTAATATTACTTACAAGCCAAGTATAAAATGAAAACCTAAAAATATCCTTTATCTTTTATTTGTCTTTTTTTTTGTCTTTTGTCTTTTCATTTTTAAACAAATGCATATTATAATAAATTATAATGAATATAATAGAAAATATTTCAAGATTTGTTATAATATAAATTCTATATAAACGGAATCCTTGTTGAAAACGAAAAATATTTAAAAAAACAAAAAAAACATAAAAACAATAAATCTCTATAGAGATTTATTTCGTTAATATCTTTATTTCAATAATTTATGTACACAAAAAACAAAAAAAATGATAAGATAAAAATAAATGTCTTTTTTTTATCAATAACTCTTTGAATATTCACAAAACAAAAAAAAACAGAATCCGGTCCCTAGAGTATATTTTTACTTAGAAATTGACTGCCACTGAAAGTAAGAAAAAAGAAAAATAACACAAAATGGTATACATTAAAGAATCTATAGATTAGTTAAAAAATTTCCTTTTTCTGTAGACTCAAAATTAGGTTTTTTGAAAAAAAAATATACATATTACATATTGGCAAAGATCTTTAACACGTCTAACACTATAAATTTAAAATGAATAACGAAAATTTCAAATTCTTTAATATATATAATAATTCCACTTACCCTGCATTAATAGTCTTCACCTTTAAATTATATTATTTTTTGCATGATTTTATTATTTTATTTTTTTCCTGAAATTTGAGAATAAATCATCTAAAACTAAAACTACAATAAATTATAAAAATCCGGTTATTTAAATAAAAGAAATATAAAAAAGGATTCAAGCAATATTTCTAATCTAAAAAGTGCTGATATTTTAAAATTAAAAAACTAATATTCGACATGTTTGTATACCAAAAATTCTGAAAAATTTTTAATTCCACTACACTCATAATAATTTGATCATTATACACTCACAATATTTTATTTAAAATTAGGATTAAAATATAAGAATGTTATGATTTAGCCCCCAAGTCATTAACTTCCAAAACATAAATGAACTAACCCCCATTATTTTTCCTAAAATTTAACTTGTGAATTAATTCTTCTTTTTTTTTTGGCCATTAATTCATTTTTGAGTTTCCGACCTCATGAAATTTAATTTAAATGAACTAAACTTCAAAAATTCCAAAAATATTTTTGGGGATAAGTTGATTTTTTTTTTAGATTTAGTTAATTTTTTTGGGGAGTTAGCGTATTTTCTTCAATTAAGATATGTAATAAAATGCTGCATGTCACTTGTTGCACTCATATTTTTTTTAAGTAGAAGTACTTTGTAATGTAAAACAAGGATTTCAAAGTTGAAAAGAAAATCAGAGTTTCAATAATTTGTTTAATGGGAATTTTCTCAAAGTGTATAATCCCGATTTTCTAAACAACTCTTAAATTTCCTTATTATTTTTTTGCATACATATTTCAACATCAAATTCATTAATTAAGTTCATTTCTTTGAAAGTTCTGGTTCATTTTCAAATGAAATAACCCCATTTTTTTTTTGGAAATTAGTTCATTTTTAGAGTTTGGAGATTTTAATTCATATGAAATAAACACCAGAAACTCAAAAAAATATTTTTAGAGATTAATTAATTTTTTTTTTTATTAAAAATAGTGGGGATAAATTAATTTTTGCTTTTGGAGTTTTGATAAGTTCACAGGTCCGGATTTATATAAAGAAAAAATTAAATTACAGAATAAAAAAATAAACAAAGAATTAATGAATAAAAATAAAACAATCAGAACTAAAGAAATTGCTACAAGATCATGGTATAAAATACATTTTTAATTTTTAATTAGATTTTGTTCAGAAAATATTTTAAAATGTTTTCAGTCAATGTTAACATACCTTTATTTTAGGTGTTATATATTATAATCCCTAAAGATATTAAAACTGTAACCATATAACTTGTTCTTATTGCAACACCTTTAATTGCTAATTAAATTTTCTCTAAATATTTTATTTATTCTTTTTTTCTATCACCTTTATTATTATTTAATTAATAGTTTTTTTTTTTTTATTAAATTAAATGAAAAGCTTAAAACTATTAAAAATATCACATGAAATTTTTTTTTTGTTTTATAATTAAAAATTGTAAAATGAACAAAACTTTTAAATTACCATTAAAACTTAATTTTAATTATTTTATCCTCTTGGAAATTTATTTGGTATAATTCTAGCCAATTGTTTATAATTACCTATAATATGTTGAATTCTTTTATACTCTCTAAAATTAATATTAAATTCATCTAATGTTTCCAATAGAACTGGTAATAACTGTGGTAATATACCATGATCTAATGTCGGAAATAAATGATGTAATGTATGATTACCAAAATGTGTTAATGTTAAAAATTGTGATTCTTTAACATCTGTAGAATCAGCTACAGCATCCAATTGATAAATACCCCAATCTTTATCAAAACGTAATGTATCTAAATCATGAAATATTTCTGGTGCATGATGTGCTGCATTCAAACCAATTAAAACAAAAATAAAACTACAACTAGTCACCATTATAAACCAATAAATTAAAACTTGAATTAATGTACTGTTGGTTAATGAATACATAACAAATGGTAAAGAAAATCCTATTAATTCATCCCATTCAAGAACATTTTTCTTTGTAATTGAATAAATTATCCTAAAAAAAAAAAAAAAAATTCGCAAAAAGTAAAAAGAGAAAAAAATTAGAAATTCAAAAATAAAATTGAAAATTGAAAATGGAAAATGGAAAATGATGAATTACCTTACAAAAAATTGTTCCCAATTTATAAAACAATAAATTATTGGTGCATAAAACCATGAACCAAAACGTTGTATCCATGTTTTTATATATGGATTTGGTATATATTGAAAGAATGGTTCCAATAATGTTATTTCTAAATCATGAAATGAATTTGTATATATATGATGTGACATACAATGTGATATTCTCCATTCTTTATAATTAAGCAGTGATAAATTAAAGCATAACATACGCCAATTATCTCGCTTATGAAAATAATTATGTGATGCAATTACTGTCCATGTCATTAGAATGGATGTTATTAAAAGACCAATTATACTATGCATTGCAACACTACCAATAGCTGTAATAAATGTGAATATTAGTAGAAGTGTATGAATTAACTGAAAAAAAAAAAAAGAAAAAATTTCTATTAAAATTTTGTGTATTTGTATAAATTTTATAGTCATTATTGATGATAGTGAAATTTTCTGTTTATATTTTTTATAATATTTTCTTTTTTATAATAATGCAATAGAATTTTTTCCCGAAAACCTGTAGATGACATTTAATCAATTATATTTCCATATAATTTTTTTCCAGAATAACTGCATTATATATAACTTTCTTTTAATCTTGTCCCTTAAAAAGGAAACTGATCTTTAAACCATTTAATAATGATTTACCAATAATAGAAAAATTTCGACATATTCATTGAGTACATTGCTCCAACATGAGGCCATTAACTCATAATTTTCTGCAGTCTAAAGTCTTAATGGATGAGAATAAAAAATTAAAGATTCCCTGAGCATAAAAAACGAACAATAAGTTGTTATTTAATATTTTAACACTATATTAATGATATAACATTGAAACGCCCTGAAAATTAAAACGATAAAGATATATTCGATCTAGTCAAATTCTTCGTTTTGAAACAAAATCACATTTGAGTGAATTTTTATTTGACGTTTAATTCAATAAACATTACTATTACCGATACCGAAGTCAAAATAGCCAATCTGAGTAAAACCTTGAGTAAAAACTTAAAATATATATATTTTTTTTGCTCCTTCCCACTTCTATAAGGAGATTAGGACATCCACTAAGTCACTTATTATTAATATTGTACAAGACTATCAAATATTGTTAATTTCTGCGCCATCTATTATCATATACAAGAATTGCACAAGAATTAAGAATTTTTTTATTTAAATTTGATGACCTTTCGAGAATTAAAAGCCGAACGTGTACTTAACACCTACACCATATTGTTTGGATATTTTATATTATTAATTTTCATTCTAGTGAATTAAATTTTAAATCCAATTTTTCTATTAATTCTATGAGAAAATAAAATTGATTTTAAAATTCTTGTTTTCCGAGAACAAATATAATCCGAAAAATACTATTCTGTTCTTATTTTATTAAAAAAAAAAAACAACGATTCACAAATTAATTAATTTTCATCAAGTACATTATAGTTAAAGATTAACAAAATATTATTCAAGTATTAATTTTATATCCATTATTATTAATTAATTTCCATTAGTTACTATTTATATTCATATCAACAAAATACTCAAATATTATTAAAGTTATAAAATATTAAAGAAAATTTATAAATTACTTTAATTTTTACTTACATCCGATCTATTGACTGTATAATCAATATCCTTTAATTTTTCACGAACTTTTGATTTTAATATTCTATAAAATCCATCATCATTAAATGTCAGAATATAATTTCTTGGTTCATTTGCATCTTTTATTTTATATTTTGATAACATTTTCTCTGGTATTGTACTAATGTGATGAGCTTCAAATGCTTCTGTTATATCAGTACCCTTTTTTTTGTTTTTTTTTTTTTTTGTAAAAAATGATAATAAATTTTATAAAAATTTACACAATATTTTATCATAAATACGAGTACATATTTTTTTTTTATTAATTAAATTATTTATAACCATTATTTAAAAAAAAAATTTCAATATATTTTTACTTTAGTCATTCTTAACCAAAAAGTTCCACCAGGATGAATTTTCATAAAATCTGAAAAATCATATAAACTATCATGAATTCTCCAGAGTCCTTCAGCACTATCTTCAATACGTTTACCATCTAGCCAGCTATAATATAAAAAAAAAAATAAAAATGTTAAATTAAAAGGATATTTAATTAAATTAAAATATCATAAATAAACATATTAATATATGTGTATAAGTATAAAAGGATATATATTTACATATATATATATAAAAAATTCAACTGACGCATTTTAATTAAAGTGAATATCTCAAGCGTTTATAAAATAAAAAGAAAATTTAATTACAAACTTGTTAAATAGTATATTAATGAAAAAATAAAAATAAAATGAATAACAAAGGAGTTAAATAAATACTTAATACATTTCAGTTTTATTAAATTAAAAACAATTGGATTGGATCAATCTACATATATATTTTATTAAATTATAAAGAGAAAATTTACTTTAAATAATTGACAGATTGAACAACTTACTATTAATAAAGAATATATTTAAAATTGTGAAGAGTTCAATTGAATATATTTTATTTATTTTAAAGGTTTATTGAACCATTACGCCTATATGAAAATTTGTAAATTCTCTTAGAAATTTATCTTACATAATTACTCCTCTATACAATCTTTCGAAGTTTTCCATCTACCCTCGAAAAAAATAATTAAGAAAATTCGTTAAAATTATGTAAAAATATTATCTTAAAACTTCCATTTTTAAGTTTTACGGTAAAAAAATTTTAGACAAATGTTCATTTTTTGACCAGTATAATTGGTTCTTAAACAAACGAGGTACAAAAATTTTTCTAAGATAACTTATAAATAAATTTCTTCTCTCAATACTTTAAGAATCTAACTAAAACCGTGCCAGAGTTATGAAAGAAGCATAATATTGCAAAACTTTGTTTACACATAACACATATATTGATTTATAAAACTAACCAAATGTTCTATTGTTTAGCGTTTTTAAATTGGACAATTATTAAGCGTAAGACCTAAGATATATATACAAATTTAAAAATAGAGTTTTTTGAAACTTTGAAGAGCTGCAGTTTTGCTTTACAACATTTAATTTTTTAAAAGACCAATCCATGATTAAAATTTAATTTTTTTTATCTTAAATAGTGTAGAAATTTTAAAAATGTACGGACGGATATAATGAAACCAAGAAGTAAATTTTCTAAAAATATTTTTAGAAAATTAGCTAAAACCGAATTTTTAACTAAGAAAACTTAATACAAAAATAATTATTTTTTTTTTTCTCCATTAATCATCAAAATTACAAAACCAATTTAATTAATAGAAAATTAAATATTTCAATATAACATGTATGTATTATGTATTATTCATATTAAATTAGAAATTATAATAATATTTAAAAGAATTTTCGATCAATTAGAACACAAAACGCACAGTTTGAACCCAAAAATTTGCATATCTATCTAAAATTATTACTTATGATAATTTCATTTTTTTTTTTTTTTTTTTTTAATTATGAAATCACTCAACATGTTCTACTAATTACTTTTTTGTATATACCTATTTATATATTAATATAACATATTTATATATGTAAAAATAAAATATTTTATTTGAACCCACTAATAGTAACATTTAACCTCCTACATAATACATTGGAATTTTTATACATATGATGTGCATATACAATTTTTTGTTTATCCCAACTTTTAACAAATTAACTTAAGGTAAGAAAAAAAATACATAATTACTTTTTTCACCTTTAAAATGGGTATTAATTATCCCAAATATTCCATATTACTGAATACACAGAGAATTTATTGAAATTCATTACAATTGTAGGTACATATATAAAATTTCTAGTATGTTTCATTTGTTTTTTTTTTTTTTTGTTTTTCATTGTGAAAATTTACGAAAATCTAAACCCAAAAATATTGTAAATACATACATGAGAATTTATAAAATTTTATATAATGAAAGCAGTGGCGGCTTGTTCACAAAAACTAAAGGTGTTGCATCCCTAAAAATCTTTCAATATCGGTTATTGTCATCTATTAATCGTATAGTTTTATGAACGCGCTTTTATTTAACATAATGATTCTCTTTTGGTGAAAACCATCCCTTGCTTCAATATATATTGCTTCTTGAGATAATGGCGTCTAAAGTAGTTTTAAGTTTTAATTTATCTCAAAAACTACGCAAATAATTAATAAATTTGACATGCCGTTAGAAAGCTTAATTACCACTTCAACTTCTATAAATGAGACAGCAAGTGACACAATTTCAAGTTACTTTCAATGTTAACAAAAAAATATCAGTTTCATTTTGTTTTTCGTGTTTTACTTTGTATTAAAAGTTTAGGATATTAAGGGCTGGTACAACGAATTTAGTGCGGCAAGCCTTTATGACATTATGAGCTGCGTTAAATTCATTGGATGTGCGCTTAATATCCTAAACTCTTATTACAACTTCTTTATAAACTTATCAACATATAGTTCAAGGGTATAATAATTTTGTCATTACGTTTGTGATACCTTAAAGAAGAAGAGATAAGTATAGAAAAATGCATAGCACATTTGAAATTTTCTAAAAAATTATCAATTTCTATGGCAATAATTTCTGTGTAATTATTAAATAATTTCTTTCATTCAACAGATTCCAATAGTTTTCATACAACTTCAAAAACTGCATAAATATATTACGGCATTTAATTAATTATTTTTACTCAGTGTATCTAAATAAAATTTTATTAGTCCGCCACTGAATGAAAGCAAAATTTTCAAATGGATAAAAATGTATCACATACCAATATAAAGGGTGTTCAAAATTGAGGTATCATTTTGATTTTGCGCCATTTTTTTTCTACCTGGAATTTTTATACGAGGTTTCTTTAGGTATATTCTAAATACATTCCGGTTAGTTAATATGGAACGTTACACGAAGGAACAACGTGTTTTTGTTATTTCAAAAATTTTTTTGAAAATGGTAAAAGTTTTCAAGATGTAATTAGGAAATTCCGAACAAAATTTGGTAGAGAAAATGCTCCAACAAATCGTGCCATCAAGCTGATGGCTGATAAATTTCTAGAAACTGGATCTGTTCTTGATAACAGAGGCAACATTTATCAACGTAGTGGCCTTTCAACCGAGAATGTAGCAGCTGTGAGCAGAAGTGTTGAAGAAGATCCAAAAACTTCCATTCGTCATCGTTCGCAGCAATTAAACATCAAACCATCCACATTATTCAACATTTTGCATCGTGATCTCCATTTAAAGGCTTATAAGATCCAGCTGACGCAAGAATTAAAACCAACTTACCATGCATTACGTCGGCAATTCGTTTCTTGGGCAATCGAAAAACAAGAAGAAATGAGAATTTTTTTAACAAAATAATTTTCACCGACGAAGCTCATTTTCAGCTCAATGGCTACGTCAATAAACAGAATTGCCGCATTTGGGGTGAAGAGAATCCAAGGGTTATCTTAGAGTAACCAGTACATCCACAAAAAGTTACGGTTTGGTGTGGTTTGTGGTCAGGAGGAATCATCGGACCATATTTTTTTGAAAACGCAAATGGAAATGCGATTACGGTCAATGGAAATCACTACAGGGAGATGATCCGAAGCTTTTTGTAGCGGGAAATTGATGATTTGGACGTAGAGAATATGTGGTTTCAACAGGACGGTGCCACTTGCCATACAGCAAGAGAAACAATGGATCTTTTGAAGGAAAAGTTCGAAGATCGCATTATTTCTCGTAGAGAAGCAGTGATGTGGCCACCAAGATCGTGCGATTTGACACCGTTGGATTTTTTGTTGTGGGGTTTTGTGAAATCGAAAGTGTACAGCAATAATCGCACAACAATTCAAGAGCTTAAAAACAACATTATCGAGCAGATTTCAACCATTGAGAACAGTTTGTTGAACAACGTGATTCAGAATTTTGGTAAAAGATTGGAAGCCTGCCGAAGTACTAGAGGGGGCCACTTGCCCTCAAAATTTTTCATTATTAACCGGAACCTATTTGTAATAAATTAAAATAAAAATATATTTAATATTTCAAAAAAAAAGTCTTTTTTATTAAAATTAAAATGATACCTCAATTTTGAACACCCTTTATATTAGATTTACACTAACTAACCTTTACCCAATATAGATTATAACAATAAATTAAATTCTAAATGAAATTCAATTATATCAGAGATTAGAAAATGTTAGTTTGATAAATCGATTATTTGAAAATTTTCAAAATTTTTTAACTAGAAAGAAAATTTTTATTTATTTATTCATATCATATTTTATTCAATATCATTAATACGATATAAATTTCTGATACAAAAATCTAATAATAATTGAAAAAGTAATCAATTTTAAAATAAATTTGTTATTTATGGAAAAAAATATAGTATATAGCTATGTATTATATATATATATATATTGTAAATCTTCAATAATATTTTATAAAATATATATACATACATATATTACATAATTAAACTATTTTTACATTAAATATTCAAAAATGTTAAAATATTTAAAAATTTTCAAAAAACTTTTCTATATATAATATTTGAAAACCACAAACATATATTATTATATACTTAAGTATACATATATAAAATTATTAATTTATAAAATTTAATTCAAAATTTTTTTCTCATAATAAATAGGTACATATTTATAATATTACATATAAAACGATTTACACAAATCCTGAGGAAATATTTAAAAAAAAAAAATACAACTAATTCCTGAATTTTGAAATTATTATGGAATTTTATTCAATTAATTTTTAATTTAAAAATTATTTCTATACTAAAATAAAATTAAAAGAATCATAAATTTGTTAATTTTCAAAATGGTACAGGATAATTCGATAATTTTGTACAGTTGCTAAATAATGAAAAATAAAAATGATACCTTATTTAAATTTCATTTTGTCAGTTTTAGCAATCACATTCTCATTTCCATAAAGTTGGCTATATATAGGACATTACTTTAAAACTTAAGATTTTGGCAAATATTATAATTTAAAAAAAATCCCACAACCTTTTTCATTTCTGAATAACAAGAATATACATACGATCAAAGCTTTTTTATAGTCGAGTGAACACATGTAAAAAACACGTGTTGTTTAGAATATTGTAGAATGTTTATTTACTTCAATTCGAAAATAATTAAAGATAACGATGTTGCAAAATTTATTTTATTGTTTGAAAAAAATATTGTAGTTAGTTTATTGTTTTTATCTGCAATGATTTTTTAGCACATTTTTCAAAAAAAAAATTTCAAAAAAAACTTGTAACCCCGCATATTACGGATCTACTAATAGCTCTGCCACTAATGAAATTCGTGACAGTTTCAATTTTGTGCAAAGCGAACCAATAACTTAATAATGCTAAGTAATGACTAATATCAGCCATCAAATTAAAATAAGTATCAGTATAAAAGGTACATGCCATATCATCAGCGAAAGCTATTAAATTACTATTAACTTTTAAAGAAAATATTGAATAATAAAAATTAAAAACAGAATGGGGTCCAAAACAGATCCCTGTGGAACGCCAAGCGAAATTGATGTATAATCACTATACATTTTTTTTTTTTTACGAGGGAGGTGGGAAGCATCAAAAGCCACTTAGGGAACTGCACGAAGTTCCTCTAAGGTAGTGTTGGACTTTTACCAACTAAATACCACCACCCTTTTTTGGGAATTAGAAAAGGGAAACAAAGATGCCATGTTTGTTTAAGAAGGCATAGTACATCTGCTATGTTATAGAATTTTTTTTTTTTTAAAGTGGCAGAAAAATAGTTAGAAAATGTAGAAAATGAGTTAAACAGTGTTCTGAATGCAATCAGAAGCCAAACATTTACAAGAATCGTTTATTTTAGCACTTTCATTACTAATTTTTTCCACAATACTTGAAAAGAATTGGTTAAATGTATTCGACTTTGCCCTAGACTCAGTAACAATTTCACCATTTTAAATAAGACCAGTACACTGCTCCTTTTAATTTTTAGATTTATTATTATTATATTACTATCAAAACATAATAATATTTCTTACAACTTATTTTTCACATTTAACATTATATGAAGACAAAATTTTACAAAATTTCGTTTTTCCTTAACACTTTTAAAAAATTTCAGTTTTTTTCGACACCTATATAACTTAGTGACCTGCACAAATTTTTTTGCAAAAAGAAAACAAAAATTATAGTATTAACATTATAATTTTACATATGTTAATGGGTTTTCTTAATGATATAGGGTTTTCTTAAAACTAAAGAAAGTTTCCGTTGGTTCTAAAAAAAATGACAAATTTTTGTACATGATGTATTCTAATCTGTTAAACAAAATTTACTCATTTTCTCGAAATATTTTAATTTAGAAAATTTTCCATCAATCGAAACTGATTCTATGAGTATATAGTCATCATTATATTAAAAATTAATAAAAAAAATAAAAACCAAAAGAAAATTAAGCAATTAAAGAGTTAATGTAATTTTTATTAAATGCATATATTACCATTTTATCTCTTCCTCATTTTTGTTTTCTCTTTATACCATTTATGTCATAAAAACCAACGCATATTTCAATTGTTCATTATTTAGAAATAAAACTTTAAAAATTCATTATTTTCACCCACATATTTTAAATAATTAACACGCCATTACACAATATTTTTTTTTTCAATTAATTAAAAAAAAAATCTATTGAATTAATATCATATATATACAAACATATTATACAGTTTGTTATTATACATATTATAAAGTATATATTATAAAACCACATGATAAGCATGTACCACATGATATGTAAATATTTTTACCATACTTGATTAAGAATTTAAGAATTTGGAATCCCCTAAAATTTAAATCTATTTTTCAAAAAAAAAAAAAAAATAATAATATGTATTTTAAAATTGCGCGAATTTCCTGTTAACAAACAAGTTTGAAATATACAAAACCAAACATTGTCTTATTAATTACAATAATTTTTCAAAATTATGATGTCATTAATCGTAATGATTATTTATAATTATTATAATATGATAATTAATGAATTTCTATTTATGTAAAATCTTCTAATCAATTATTAAGATAAAATGGTAACTTGATTTTCGAAATATGTATAGTTATATTTAAAACTTAAGATTGATTTCGAAAATCATAAAATTCTAATAGTAATCGAATGTTTGGAATAACAAGTTAAAAAAAAACAACACACACACACACAATACTTTAATTATTTTATATAATAAAATATTAAACTAATATTTAATTGTACATAGTCTAACAATTATAATATAAGACAATAAATACTAAACTGGTTCTAAATGTCATATAAATTAATTAATTAAAAAAAAAACTTAACTATTGTTAGTAAAACCAGGTAAAAGCTTAAAAATATTTACAAAATTAATAAATTAATCAAACTTTAGATGGATTTGTAACCTGAAGTAAGTATTTGAGTTTGTGCACATAGCCTTATACGCTAAAATCTTATGCGACAAAATCTTGCATACAAAATCTTCCTTTCGAAAATCATTCAAAATAAAATCTTTTTTTCCAAAATCTACTAGGACAAAACCTTGCATATTATATATTAATTAAGTTACAGCAAAGTACTTAATCCCCAAAGCTCCCAAACCTCCGCTAAACAAATGATTGAAATCCTAATTTTGAAACCAACTCTAAAATCTCTCCTATAATTATTTTTTTTACATATACACATTTCATGTTACATAATAATTTATAGCAATAATATAGATTAGCAATAATATATAGAAATAGTATATTTTTTAAAAACTTTGGAAAAACGGTATCACAGATTTTTTTAAATTAACCTCCGAAACTTTTTTTTTAAATATTCTAGAAAAAAACCGGTATGAGAAAAAAATTTAATATTTTTATGTTAATTCAATCAAAATATAGAAAAATTCTGGAAAAAGCGCCAATGCTGATTTTGAAACCAACTCTAAAATGCCTTCTTATTCAGAAGCTCACATATACTTATATATATATATATAAATATTTTGCAAAAACTGTATATAACCCTGACTTTGAAACCAACTATAAAATTATCTTTAACTATAATTTGTTTATATACATACATTCTTTAAAAACAAAGCAACAATCTATTTTTCTTTAAAAAATATTTTGCAAGATTTTGGCGTGCGCGATTGTGACCCGCTCCCGATGTATTTATTAAAAAAAATTTTATTAATTACACATTGTATATTACACATTTGTTCATTTATTTTTTCTAAGCAAAATATATATACTTGGAAAAGATCTTTTCTAAGCATGATTTGTATGCTCTAAGCTCATAATATGTGTTGAATTTTGAAATTAATAACTTTAATAATTTTGAAACTTTTTAATATTAAATTATGGTATAATTAGAAAATGAATCATTAAGTATTATTAATTGGAATTCATTACTGTTATGATGTTTGTTTTATTCACAAAGTGATTTAACTAAACAGTAAACATACCGGTAAGAATTCCCAAATAAATTCTTTCAATAATAATAAGTAATTAAAATAAAATAAAAATTATAATATTGAAATAATTACGACTTTATGGTGATATATTTTACATTTAAATACACATATTTATATTTATACGATTCGCCTTGAATATCTTTTTTTAATAAATTCCAACATTTTCATAAAAAGAAGAAGAATCTTTTGAATCCACTCTCAAAAATTATTGAGCAAGATATATACATCTAGGAGCATATTTCTTTACCGAAGAAAAACTGGCCAATAATAAATCTTCTACAGAATTTTAATTTCTTAGAAGCAATAGAGGTGACAGAAATACTCGTATTATAAGTGGAAGCAAAATCCAATGAGTGTTACTGATACCACTTAAATAATAACAATCTAAATCGAGATAAATGAATATAGCATACAGTTTATCAAAATACATATTGTAATTAAAATATATATCATGACTTGAGATACATATATCACCAAAATTTTTAACTGGATTTGGGTTCGAGCTATGGATACGTATCACAAATTTGATATAGGAGTATACGAGTCATTTCAAATATATAAATGATTTTTTATTCAAATATCCATTTTATACAAAGTGTACTATTTCCAATTTGTCATTTTTTAAAAATCTAAAAGATTCTTTTATAAAAAAAAGAGTTCATTTTGATGAAAAGTGATGTTTCGATAAGGGAAGTTTATTCATAACAGATGTGGTATTGTGAAGTATGTGACTTCTACTAAGTTAAGACTATATATACGAGTATATATAACAAATTAACTTTTGAAAGCAACAAAACAATTGCTAAAACTTTAAAATGATTTTTGAAAGCAACAAAAAATTTGTTGAATACCTTTTTAAGAATATTTCAAAAAACAAATTTCACCAATAAAAAGTATTTTCCAATATAAGTTGTTACATAAATTATATTATGAACTGTCCCTTAATCAAAATATTGAAATTTAATAAATGCTAAAGATTTTATTGCTAAATTTTGTACTTGAAACCAATTGAAATTATTTTTATATACAAATGCAATTATGAAGAACCAATCTATACGATGCTTTTAAAAATATTATGGTAAATATGGTAAGGTTCAACCTTGTAATTAAAAATAATCATCTTTCTCTAATAATTTTTACTAAACACATCTCATACACATTATATTAATTTTTGTACATACATAATTAAATTCTTCTTTTTTTTTTTTAACTAAAACACTAATTATACTTTCGTATAAAAAATTACTAGATAGATATGTACTTTTATTATTTTTTATTGCTACAAAGATTATTTTACAAATTTTAAACCTTGAAAATATAATTTATTACTAAATCGATCAAAATCAAAATGCTATATAACAAAACTATGACAGAATTGTTATAACATTCAACCTATATATAAATTTTTACCTATATAATGAACATCACATAAACACAAACATTTATTAAAGCTTAGTTCAATTTTTTTTTCAAACAAAACTTTTCATATTTCATTAATTCAATACAAAAAAAAAAATGTTTGTTGGTCAAGTTCAAGTTTATACAAAATATTAAAAAAAAAAAACAAAATAACAACAACGAACGTAACAAAAAAAAACAAAAAGATCAAATATTTGTATCTGATAGATATTTTTTTAATATTAACAGTGGCTTAACAAAGACCATGACCTTAAAACATAGTGACAAAAACAATTTTAATCAAATAAAATAATATTAATTTTTTTTTCTCAGGGTTTTTAATATAATAACAGTAAGTACATATATATAATTATTTTATTAATAATTTACCTGTAAATGGTCCGAAATTTTTGTCTCATATATGTATAAGGATATTTTCTAGATATTTCTGATTTTTCCCAACTTTCTTTTCTATGAGGACCTCTTCCATTTTTTTCTGTCATTTTTTATCCGGAAATTATTTAATTCTAAATAAAAGAAAAATATATTGAATATATAGGACGTCTATTTTTATCGATTTCAATATTATAACTGGGATATTATTTTGTTAATTTATTTTTATTTAATTTTATTCACTAGTCTTTTAATATCTATAGATATCATATCGGAAATAAAATAATTTCAAGTTATTATTATAATTTTTTTTTTTTTTTTTTTTCATAACAGAGAATTATAAATAAATATTACTATGTATAAAAAAAAAAAAAAAATGTTATTAATTTGTTAGGTAAAATAAACTAAACCTGCTAAATAAATTTTATTTATTTAACTTTTCTATTCTAATTTAAATGTACTTGATAAAAAAAAAAAAAAACTATAACCTAAAAAGCATTCATAAAGTTTTTCAAAACACTGTGAATCAGTTTCATTATTTTAAGTTCCACTAAACTGATAATTAGCTGAAATAACCTTTCAGGCTTCTTTTTTATTATAATAAAGTATCTAGTTCTATTTCACTTCACATATTTTAAAGTGTCTGATAAGAAGACATTATAATCACTTGTTAACTCTTATTTTAGTTGAAATGATTTAAATGTAATTGGCATTAATTAGTAAGGTAAAACAATGATATCTGAAGGTTTTTCGAAATAGAAAACAAATTAAAAATTTAGAATATCAAAATATAGAAAAAGTATATCTCTAAAATAATTAGCATATGTTTTATTTTAAGATATATCTTACTTTCTTTTAAGTTACAAAAAGTTCATTATCTTTGAATAATATAAAATTCGTTTTTAAGATTCGTATTGTTTTATTTTTTCAGATTTTATCCAAACAATTTAATTCTCTTTCCTAAACTTGCCCAAAATATTTTTTTTAATGTCATAAAATATTTATTTTCTATGAAAAGAATTAGGCTAAAAATAAGACCAAGTGTAAATTAAATAATATTTGTATGTATAAGTTTCAATATCGACTTCATAAATATTAATTTCTCATATTCGATTTTACTCCTCATATAGTACTTATATAAACTCGCCACTTTATAAGTCATGATACTGATTAAACTATTAAAGTTGTATACAAAAAAAAACGTTAACTTCTTTAAAATGATAGCAAAGCTTAGGCTTCTTCTTCCCTCATCATTTAACGGAAGAAGAAGTCTAAGGTTTTTTCCTAAAATTTAGTACAATTTTCTTCAATTTTCTTAAAATTTAGTACGTCAACCACTGAATTAATTGCCTAAAAAAATTTAAAAGCGGATTAAGTTTACCTAAATCCAATTTGCAAAAAGACATTTGGCCTAATGCTATTTGATAAAAACAACTTATAGCTAAAAGTTTTTCCGTGTAACTTCTTGCAATAATATTTTTTGTCAAATGGCATTAGACAAAATTTCTTTTTGTAAAATAGCTACATAGACCATACATAAAATAAAAACATACCCCAAAGGATAAGTCTAATATTTTTTTCAAAATACCTTCCATACACCCAAAAAATATTTTTAATAATTTTATAGAACATTTTAAAGAAATTAGAACTCTATTGCACTTAATGAAAGCTTTATTGAGTTGAGTGTTTTTTACTAATCAAAACTTTATTGAGTTATTACCAAATATGTTTTTGGTGCAACAAAATCTTATTGAAAAAATGATTATTTGATTATTTGATTAGTGATACGTGGTTGATACAATAGGGCCCCGATAAATATTATTAGAAAATTAAGTGAATGTCTTGAATATAAGCGTATGAGCTTTCCCACTAAGGCTTAGTGTATAATATGATTAAAAACCTATTTTGTAGTTTTGCCTCTTAGAGCGATGATTAGAGTAAGTAATATAATATTTTACAAAAAATTTTCTTTAATAACAACAAATTTATTGAATATAAACAAAGCTATAATTTAAAATTCATATTTTTCGATAAAAATTTTTAATTCCCATATAGTTTAGATTGTTCAATTAATTTAATTACGAGGCATCTAATTAACTTTATGTAAACACTCAAATACAATTGTGTAAAGTTCTTTAGAATCAAAAAAAAAAAATCATTCACTTTTTATCAAAAAATTGAAATTATTTTTAGAATAGATAATAAATGTTAATATTTATTTTTTTTTATTCTGTAATTTAGTGATAGTGCGCTATTATTATCAATTAAAATTACACACACACAATATATACTTAGTGGTAGAATTAATTTCAAATATTTTTTTTTATAGTTTTTTTTTTATAATAATTACACTCCTTAAATACTGTAATTGTAATAAATATGTATAACCTATTATAAGCTTTTAAACCAATTAATTAATACGTTTGATAGATCAAAGCATTTACAAATGGAAGTTAAAAAAAAAATTACATAAATAACGTTTTAAATGTAAATTATTAATTGATCATATCAAATATAGAAAATTACTTAGCGTTTTAAAATTAAAAGCGTCTCGATCAAGCTTACAAACGCGAATGTTTATTAAAATTACAATAACATATGATATCCTAAAAATGATATGATGTTTTTATTTTTTTTTTTTTTTAAATATGCCTTTTCTTTTATGTTTACAAAGTTTTTTTTATGAATTTATAATTAAATGTAAACGTGGAGCAGTTTCCGATTAAATTAAATAATTTTTAAGCATTATAATTTTAACTAAAGTTTCAAATGAGAATTAAAATTAATTTTCTGTTTTCTTATATAAAATTTTAAAGCAGTGACAAAAGCATAAAACACAAGATAGTATGTAAAACGAAATGTTTTTTAAAACGTACCAAGTATTTTTTTAAACCAAAAATTTTAAAAAGAAAATAAAAACATTTAAGGCTACATATTATGACTACTTTACTTTGGCATCAAAATTTTGTAATTTTTTTTTTAGAAATTTTTATATAAGAACAAATATTAAAAAAAAGTAATAGAAATCAATCAATTATAAAAATATTCCTATATAATTAAGAAAAGTCATTAACACATGTAAAAATTCGCACAGGTATGGAAAACTTTTAATTTTTGATCTCTAATTATTTTGAAACGGGGGGAATTATAAAAATTTACCATGGGATGAGAATGTTTTCTAAGTTAAGTTAGACTAATTCAAAAAGATTAAAAGTTCTGACTAAAAAAATTTCGGGGGATTGTAAAAGAAGAAACCTTACCATATTTAAAAAAAAAAATTACTTAAATGTGTTCATGCGCCATGCGAAATAAATAGTGAGACTATCATTAAATTATTTTGTATTTTAATAAATTGTGTCATCAAAATTCTGATGTTCATATATAGAATATATGGACGTCAAGGTATATAGATGTGTTTACAGAAGTAAAACTAAGAAAGAAAATTGTGTAGAAAAAGTGTAGAAAAAGAATTCAAAATTAGAGATTTTTTTTTTTTTATGCATTTTCCGGTAACCTAAATTTGGACAGGAAATTACATAGCCTTTCCTGTTCAGGCGTTGCTGTAAATGTCGTAAGAAAGAATAACTCTTACGACGTGTGGGAGATTCAAACCGACACTCCACACATATACTTTTATAGATATTTCTAATGATTTTCCAATTAATCTAAATAATTTAATTCTTATATAAAAATTTGAAAATAAATTTTTGTGTATGTATATATAATAAAAAATGATGGGGTATCATAAAGCCATTATGTCTAATTCGATTAAAACTACTTTTAAAAAAAATCTATTAAACTTAATTAACCAACTCTAAAATACTTCCTAATTATTTTTTTTAAGCTGTATGAATTAATGTGGAAAGAACTAATGTAAAAAAAAAACACCTAACAGAACTGAAGTCGAAAAATTTGTCGAATTATTTTTCGACTTTAGTTTTTTCTATATTTTTTTTTATTTTGGTTCATACGAACTATAATATAAACGATAGAAAAATAGAAAAATTATAATTCAAACGGTACAATAATAATAGAAAGAACAATTTCCAACTTTAATTAATTTTTAATATTTTCGTTTTTAGTTCATACGAGTTAAAATATAATATTTTCGACAATTAGTTCATTACCTTATCCTTAAACCTTAATCTTAGCCTTAAATTCTCCCTAATTCAGAATCTCACAAATACATTATATATGTACACATTCTGTAGGAGTCCCATAACAAAATCACTCCTAATTATTATTACAATAATAAGGCACTATATGCCATTTATTTTAAAAATTATATACACTTATGTACATATTTAAGTATATAATTACAAAATTTTTTATAAAAATATGGCTTTGTGACCCATTCAAATGAGTCATAAAATTATATTGAGAATATGGCTTTATGACTCATTTGAAACGTTTTTACAGTCATATTTATGAAATATTTCTTTATAAACGTATTGTTTTATGACAACTTACTGCAAAAATTCTTTAAATTTAATAAAACCTAATAAATTCTATATAATTTTAAAATAAATACAAATATTTTAATATTTTTAAACCACAAATATTTTCTTAATCTAAAGTTTCAAACAAACAAATTTACTAGCAATAAAAAGAAACTAAAATTAATTTCTATATAAACATTAAAAAAAGAGTCATAAACTAAGTAATAAAAAAATTTTAAATTTAAATTATGAACTCTGTACATTGTTTACTAATAAATACTATACTCGTATAACAGAATTTATTTATTTTACTTATAAACATATTATACAGAGCTTATCAACAAAGTTTATATACAATTTGTTTTTTTTTTTATACAAAACGAAAAATGAATAAAAATTAAAAATAAAATTACAAAAAAAAAAGCTTTAAATAATTAACCTTGAGTCTTGACAGAATAAAATATAATTTCTCTAGGTGAATTAGTAAATTAACTTTAAACCTTTTGAAACTTTAGCTGTAATTTAATATTTTCATAAAAAAAAAAAAAAAAAAAAATCCAATCCAAGTTATTTAAAAAAAGTTTTTATTTTTATCTAAATTATCTAAACTTTTTACAAATTTTTTATTTAAAAAAAAAATAAAAATTAAAACAGAAAATTAAAATAATTTTTTTAAAAATTGAAATCATGTCAAAATAAATATGATAACTTTTGGACATTTAATAATATCACTTAGTATAATAGCAATAAACAAAAAGCACACCGCGGTCATTCTTTAATAAAAAAAAATTGAGCATAACTAAAAGCACAGACTAAAAGTAATTTATACAAAAATGTGTACAAACTTAAAAATTTCCATTAGGCAACTTAACAATATATTTTTTGAATTAGAAATATATGTATAAAAGATTCGCTTGCATGCACCACTATTCTATTAATAATATCTTTAAATTTTCTAAATAGCATACTTTTAGTATTCTTAGCACGTCCGTCCGTCTGTTTACAAAACTTCTACACCGTTAAAGATATAGAAAAAAAATGTTAATCATGGCTAGGTCTCATAAAAAAATTAATTTTGTGGAACAACTTTTTCATGTAGCCCCATCCATTACGAAGCTGCAACCCTTCAAACTTTGAAAAAGTCCTATTTTTAAAAGCATATATCTCATGTTCTGCTTAAAATTTTTACAATTTGAAAAAGTCATTCGACAGGTATTTTTTTAACTTTGTAAGTTAATATCAAAATTCTACAATTTTTTTAAATTTAGTATTTAAATTTACCGTTATGTGAAAACCATATTTCGCATTATTTTTCCACCTTCATAACTGCGGAAAGCTTTTAAATAGGGACTTGAAATTCTGCGACAAGAAAGAACTTTTAGAATTAGTATAAGTTTGCTCAGAAAATTATTTTGGAGCACCCCCTGTTTATGAGCTATTAGGGGTCAAAAATTTAAAATTTACTATTTTTAAACATCTGTAATTTAGGCACCTGTACACATTTTACTTCGGCAAGATATAAAAATTAAAGCTACAGTAATATATTTTTACGTGTGTTAACGGTTTTTCATAGTTATATAGGGTTCCGGGATTACAGCCCCTCAAAATTCCAAAAGAGTCCTATTTTCATATATTTTCTTATTACAAAAAATTTCTTAAATTTTATTTCTTAAATTTTCAAATTTTTGTGCAAGTCACAATAATTCTAAACAGTTTGTATTGTGTTTTGGAAATGTGCGCTTTTAAAAACCGTTGGTTTACATTCTACCTTGTTTTTTTTTATTTTTTATCACTCAAACAAAATTTAATAACAAACGTTAAATTTAAACGCTAAATTAATATTTAAAGATTTCTATTTAAAATTCACAACAAATAATAATTTTAAAAATATCTGAATATTCAATTTGAAATAAAACAAAAATAATTTATTCCTAAATATCTTAAAATTTCATAAATTTATTTTAACAGCTAAAGAAGTTTTAAGAACATCCTGTCCGGTAATAAGTCATTTATTTCCCTTATCTTTTTGACATTGTCTTGTTAACTGATGCTCTTGGTCTATTTTCTCACACTAGTATTTTCTATGCATAGACTTTTTAAAGCTTTATGGTTATGATTTCTGTCATAAAAAGAAAATATGTGGATTACTGTTTAAATATTATTAAATCAGCTTAAATTTAATTTATATTAAATTTTATTACATACATATTTTATTTCTTACCGTCCATAGAACGCTCTGTCTTAAAGCAAAAGACATGTTGGCCATTTGGCTACAAGTATTAAATTAAAATGACCGGGGTTTGAACTTGACATCTTTTGTTTGAAAGACCGGTGTCTTACGTACTGCACCATTAATAAGATTTTTATTACATATTAGATAAAATTAAATTTTATTATTTAATAAAAATAGTGTCCGCCTTATTATTAAAACTTTTAGAATCCTAAAAATGATTAAGATTTTAATTTTTTAATTAAAACTTACATACATATATATAAACTAAATATACCTTATATTCATTTAAAACGTTTTTATCTTTTTATAAAACAATTTCTTCAAAAAGTAAGAGATCTTTATATAGGTTTACTATTAAAATTAATATGTTAAAATCATCTTAAAGATATTATTTTTTAAAAATTCGAAAGTATTTCCTTTAGGTATGTTTGATAACATTTTGTTCATTTCTGAACTATTCTTAAGTTTAAAAAGTTTAGATGCTTATATCTTTTTAGAATAAATAAATAAATTATTATTACGATAAAAGAATTATAAGTGGAACTGGAGACAAAGTTCACAACACGTAGTAATACGAAAAGTACAATATAGATCTACATCAAAAAGTTGCAGTGTTTCTTACTCCTTTAAATCTCTTTAAATAATCAAATCTAAATAAATGTTTATCCAGAATTTTATACATATTTTAAAAATTTTTTGTATTCGGTTTTTCCTATCGCTGTCTTTCCGGACGAACTTTTACTTTATGAAAAAATAATTAGATAAAATCTATGCGAAAGATAACAATTTTCCAAATTTAAAATCATTTTAAATACATTTATATACATTTGATTTAATTATTACGACATGCACTTAGAATTTATCTAAAATTTGCATATTATAAATATTATGATTTAAAAATTCATGACACGCATTAGATGATTAACTTACATATTTACTATATGCAGGTTACAAAGGTTTTTTAATTAATATAAAAAAAAAATAATAATAAAATATTTTCTATATCAACTTTCATACAAAATTTATTTTATCTTCAATTTTAATAAAACTTGAAAGAAGATCATTGATCTTTAGGTAATTGTTCATAACTTAAATAAGCTAAAAATAGATCCAAAAGTTTAATTTGAGAAACTCAGGTAGTAATTATTATAATATATATATGTATATATGCAATAATCCCTCGAACTGCGCGGTAGATATTTTCTGAAAAAAACAGCGCGCACACAGAAATCTCGCACTCGCGAATCCTATTATGTATGAAATTAAGGGGATACGTTCCAAATTCCTAAAATTCTCATAAAAAATTTAAATTTAAAGTAAGTAGATAATTATAATAAAGTCTTTATTCAGTATTAAACAGTAACAGTTAAACCGTCTATTTACACTGGTTGCATTATTCAGTTACAACTTTTTCTTTCCCACTTCCACGCTTCTCTCAAAAAAAAAATTTAAAAACGAAAAAAACGACGAAAATGCATAAAATTCCGAAAACCTTTATTCATTTTTGTTAACCAAAATTTAGCTGCTTTAGCTGCTAATCTGCTGCTTTAGCATGTAATTGTAAAGCAACAATAAAAAAAGTTGCAACAGCAAAATACAACTTAATGTAAACGCCAAAGTTTTGCAGCAGATTTTAAATACAAGAATGAATACGTCATCGTCATTGCATACAGAAATGTTAACAAGTGTAAACAGGGCCAAAACATAAACATAAACAAAAAAAATAAAAATTATAAATATATGTACTTAATTTATAAAAATTGAAGAAAAAAGTTTTTAAGTCAGTTCATTTTCATCTTCTGATTAATTTGAACTATATGTTCTGTTGAGTTTCATATTTCTTCCAATAGTTTTGAAAAAAAAAACTTATTAATAATGAAAAAAAAAAAACGCGCTGCTGCGAAACTTTTACCGCTCAATGCGAAATTTTGGTGGTAAAAACAAAAACGTGGAATTCCGCAACCGCACAGTCAGAACTCGCGCAGTTCGATGGATTGCTTTTTTAGTGTAAATCTATAACCTGCTATAACTAACAATGAAGAATGTTCTTAGAACATTTACAAAAATATGTCAAACCGAAGCGAATCACTATAATTTAGTAATTGCAAAATTATATTTTTAGTAGATATAAGATCCAAAAAAAAACAAAAGCTATAAGATACTTCGGAATGATTTTGTGTATTGTGGAAGTTTATTTAAAATTTACAAATTTTGCACATCTGAAACTAGTGACAGGTCGCAACAAATTTCTTAATGCTAGGACGCAAAAGCAAAGTTCATCAAATTACACTTTAATATGTGTAAAAAATTTCTTTCTTCATTCATTTAATTTGAAACTTTTTCAACAAAACTACATAAAATAAGCTTAAGAAAATTGCAAACCTCTGTGTCACTTAAAAATCTTTGTCTTAACTGTCTTATTTATATTAATTTGTTTTTTTTTTAATTTTTTCAAATTTAAATATATGTTTTAATTTTACATGTATTTAAGAATAGGTAAGGAATTTTAAATTTTATTTGCCTGTAATTAGTTTTCAAACCTATTTTACTCATGGAACTTATGCTTACTCTCAAAATTTCAAAATTTTGACTAAAAACGTTCCATAAAGATGGTGGAAAGAACATCTTGCTAAATTTTGATTTTAACTAAATTACTTTGATAATTGATAAAAACTAAATTACTAAGAACTGTTGCTTCGTAATGGGTGGGGATATAAAAAAAAAGTTGTCGACAAAATTAATCTTTTGATAAGGTTTTCCCTATATGGTTAGAATTCTATATTACTCGCCATATTAAATGATGTAGAAGTTTTTTAAACAGACGAACAGACAGACAGAGGGGCGAGAGGGGCAGACGGCCGACGAAATGAAACTAATTAGCACATTTTTTTGTTTCTAAGAAAAAATTTTCCAAAAATTCGTTTGATTTAAACAATATCCAGATATTGTCTGAAGACTGAAGACTTCTGTCTGAATAAATTAAAAACTGGGATGCACAATGAGCATGTCAATGAACCTTTTCATATTAAAATAATTCTTAAGCTTTTCTTTTTTCATACTAATGTGTTGAATATCTAGATTTTAGTAAAATGTTATTATCAAAATTATTTATATGTAATTATTTTTTTTATCAAATAAACAAAAAATTCATTAAATTATCAATAAATAATTATTCAAAAAATAAAAATATTTTTGTTAAAATATAAAAAGATAATTTATATGTGAAAAACAAAAACATATTTCACAAATATATGTATAGTATAAAATCAAAATGATAATATTTTATAAATTAATATGTCTATCGACTATCGAGACATTCGACATTCTGTATTTATTTTTTAATTATTTAATTACCATTTTTGTATTCTCTTATCTTATCTGTATAATGTAATTATTAGAAGTCATTTTCAAAATAAAAACTTTTATTTGTTGATTAAAAGAGCAGTAAACATTTTAAGTTTTCTTTTTAGCACATTTTTAAGATATTTTTACTTATTAGTTTTGTTTTTTCCACCTGCCTATTTGTTTACAAATCTTCTACACGCAGTTTGAATTAATGAATAAACAATGAAATTTTAATTGTACGTTTATAGAATAATATTTTTGTATAATCGCACAGATTACGAGTCTTCCTACAGTGCAAAAGAACTCATACAAAGTTTGAAAAAGCTCTATTTTTAAATAGTTAATTAAAAAACAGTTAAATGCTGTAAAATCCTTTGAGGATTACTAATCAAAACAAAAGTAATAGAACCGTTACCGTTATGTGCAACTGTGTTTGGAAATTTGCGTATCTCCTCTATTCAAAAATGTAGCAATCTTAAAATACTTTGTAATATTTTTCGTTTTAGAAATCAATAAAAATATGATTTTATCATACTACCTTGTTTTTTTTTCTCTCTCTAATACACACATACACAACAAAAACAAATTTTAATTAAAAAATAAAATCACATTTAATATTTTATTAAATTTATATTCAATTAAATCAAATTTATTTATTTTCCGTCATTATTATAACCCCATCATTTTTACAGTATATATATATATATATATATATATGTACATATAATCAATTTTTTAAAATGCAAATTTAATTTATTTTATTAAATTTTTTTTAATTTTATCATCACCTTTTGGCACTAAATTCGGTTTAATTCTAGCCAATTGTTTATGTTGTCCAATAAAATGATTTATTTGTGAACATTCACGTAATTCACCATTAAATTCATCAATTGTTTCATATAATATTGGATATAATTGTGGTAATATACCATGATCTAATGTTGGAAATAAATGATGCATTGCATGATCACCAAAATGTGTTAAATTAAAAAAATGTGATTTTTTAAAATCAGTACGTTCAATAATTGTATCCAATTGAAATAGACCCCAATCACGATCATTACGCATTACATCACCATCATGATGTATTTCTGGATGATGATGTGCTGCATTTAATCCAATTATTGAAAATATAAAACTAGCTTCTAATATTATTATTGACCATGTTTTTAAAACTATATATAATGTTCCACTTGTTGTTAAATACATTGTTAATGGTAATGTAAATGGTATAATATCATCCCAATAGAAAACATTTTCATGAACTAAAGAATAAATGATTCTGAATAATCCAGAAAGAAAAAAAGATATTTTTAAAAATTATAAATTTTTTTTTGTTTTTTGTTTTTTTTTTTTTTACCTTTTTATAAATCCCAATGGAAATAATATAACATATACAAATGGTCCATATAACCATGATCCATAACGTTGAAAAATTGATTTAACATGTGGACTTGGTATCCACATAAAATATGGTTCAAACATTGATAATTCTAAATCATGATATGAATTCGGATAAATATGATGTGATAAAGCATGTGATATACGCCAATCATTAAAATTCATTAAACCAAAATTAAAACAATACATTCGCCAATTATCTTTACGATGAAAATAATTATGAGATGATATTACTGTCCAACATAATAAAAATCCACAAATTATTGTTAGAAAATTACTATTTAAAATCACGCTCATAATAGCTGTTAAAAATGTTCCCAATATAAGTAATGTATGTAAAAGCTTTAAAAAAAAAAAAAAAGTACAAAATTTCATATTATTCTTTACAAATTTATGATGCATTTTTTAATTACATATATATACATATATATATATATATGTATAAACAATATACAATTTATTGAGCTTTAGAATTAAAATTAATATATAATTTTTCATTGAACTTAATCAATACCGATATATATATATATATATTTATATATATATGTCTTATCGTATATTCTACTAAATCACCCTTCCGGCGATTTTCGTGAAATATATTTGTTTCTTTCTAAATACCAGTACGAACAATAATCAAGTGTATATCAAAATTCCCCCTACGTTTGTAATACATATAATTAGATATAATAGATATATATATGACTCAAGTGTAGTATGGAATAGATGACTATCAAAAAATTATTTAATTAAACGTTCGTCCGTTTGAACCAAAAATTGGGATAGTTACTACACAAATTTTTTGAACTCATTTTGCAAATCTTCCACACTTACAAGGATTTTTATCGTTTCTTTATAATATTATATAAGCTAATATGAGTGATTTTACATTATATTGTATTTTAAAAATTATAACCGGCATCGTACGCGGTACGGGTACTTTAGAGCTAACAATGGCAACGTTATACATACATATATGGAAGTAAGAAGAATAAAATTCAAATTTAGCAAGTCTTAAATAATAATACTTAAATAATAATTTAAAGAAAAAATTAATAACCTGCATTTACATAATATCTACTATTATTTTATTAAAGAAAAATTTATAAAACGTCTCTATTTTAATTCAATCTTTTAACTAATGCAACTTTAGTTCGACAATAAATTTTATATCTTTTAACAGCAGCATCTTTAATTTGCAAATAATAAATTTTTAGGTTTCACACATTATCGCCTGAATGTTAGTTTATTATATAAGACAGTAAAAAGACAAAGAAAAAACAGTGGTCAGCCATCAGAATCGCCGCATAGATGACTCAAAAATAAAAGGCAAGGAAAATTCTGAACAACGAATGAAATAACATACGAACTCTTAAAAATACATGTTACGAATGCTTATCCAAAAAAACAAAAATGGACAACGAATTTAATGCGTAGTACAAAAGAATCATAAAATGCTATATAAAATATGATCTACTAGCAGTTAACAAATTTGAAGACTACTGAACTTGGAATTTAAATCACATTATTTTAAAATTCAATTGTATTGTAAATATACATCTGTATATGTAATGTATATACATATATGATAGGTATAAATATAACTATTTTTATAGTCTATTTAGATTTTCTTTATCAAAATCAACACTAAAAGCTTTTTTTGAACTGTTGATTTTAAACAGAAATTTTCCTTCTTTGATAAATTGTTTATTTATAACGAAATCCAGTTAATGGTAATAGAGGTTAAAACAACGGTTCAAACCCCGGCTGGGACAGATAAAAAAAATAATATTTAATATAATATAATTATAATAAAAATATATAATATATAATATCATATCAAAATAAGTATATATAATAAAATAAAAAAAAAATAATAATAATAATTAGGTGTTGTAATTATAAGATAATTAATAGATCGCCCACAAATAATTTATCTGCGTTAATAAACACCAATAGAATAGTTACAATGAAGCAAATGAAATTTAGTCAAATAAATACTTAATAAATCGCTTAGTTGGATGCCATATATAATATACATACTATTTTTAATATTTAAATTTATGAAGAAATTAAAATATAAAATTCATAAATGTTTTAGAGCTTCTCAGTTTGAAATCATATCAAAGTCATAGTGATCAAAGATCACAGTAATGAGAATAGATATCATAATTTTTTAAGAGTGTTATATATGCATATATAAAAAATTATGTATTAATATATGTCAAATATATGTAAATATCTAATACCTATCGTATATAACATTAACTGAATTTATTCAAAAACAATACTAAATTTTTTAAATTAAAACAAAATTTTTACTTACATCACTACGATCTGATGGATCATAATCAATTGATCTTAATTTATCACGAACTCGAGCTTTTAATGTTTTATAAAATCCATTGTCATTCAATGTTAAGGTTATATTTCGTGGTTCTTTTGCATCACGAATTTTAAATTTACTTAGCATTCTTTCAGGTGTTGGACTAATATGATGAATTTCAAATGCTTCAGTAATATCTGTTCCCTATAATATTATTAAATTTTAATTTTATTCTAGGAAACATAAATAAAAATACATAGTAACCTTAGTTGTTTCTAACCAAAATCGACCACCAGGATGTCTTGGAATAAAATCAGTTAAATCATAAAGACTATCCTTAACACGCCATAATCCTTCAGCTTCATCATCATTTTGTTTTCCTTTAATCCATCTATGAATTAATTAAAAAAAAAAAAAAAAAACCTTAATCTTAATCTTAAAACAAAAAAAAAATTATTATTAAAAAAATAATATATTTACTGTGAAACAGATCGAAATCTGGTATTATGAAAAGAAGTAGGAAATTTTCTTGAAATAACTGATTCTCTTTCATTATTTGCCATTTTTTTTGAAATTTATTTTTGCTGTCTTCAATATTTAATCTTCGAAAAATAAAATCTTAAAAATTTAATAATTTAGTAATTTTTATTCTCAACTTATTAAAATATCATTTCATACTAAAATTACTTTTTTTTTTTAGATTAGGTACCGTAATATTTAGTGTAAATAATCTTGACATTTTCTTATCAGTTGAAAAACAAAATAATACATTATTTTTTTTTTTGTTATTTTGTTAATACATCCTATCATTGAGAATTTTTATAATATTAAACTTATCAGTCAGTTTCTCTTTGGTACTATTCATGTACTCATCTTATTTAGTATATGTACTAATAAAGAGTGATGGAATATTACAGGGTATCCCAAACTCGAAGGTTATGAAGAAGGGAGGTAATAGAAGAGACTAACACATATTCTTACTTAACCTTTTAAAGAAATAATGATGTTTAAAGTGTTATAAGTAAGTTTTTAAAAGCAAAATAATATTTTCATTCCTGCACAAAATAAAATATGTATATGTATTATATATAGTAGATATCATATATGTAGTAGATATAGTAGAGTATACATGGCTTTGAACAAAATATATGTGTGTTAAAAAAATTAACAACTAAAGTTTAGAATAGAATTAAGGATTATGGAAAATGAAAATTTCTTTTTTGAAAATAATTTTTCATTTACGTATGGTTTGAAGTAATTAATCTAGGCTTAGTTAAAAACAAAAAATTTTAGCTAATTATGTAGGAGCCTATTTTTTAGTAAATTCAGAAAAAAGAAAAGAATAACAAGAGAAAATCATTTTCAAAGTATTAAGGTAGGCTTTTTAATTTCTAAGAGTAAAAATAAGTGAAAAAATATTTTGTACAACAAAAAATGTTAGAAAATATTTTAATATTCTTTAAACTTTTATTTCTTTACATCTCTTTAATAACACCTCCTTATTTGATACTTTGTTATATTGTTATTGCCAAGTCGACGTGCCCTTACTGGTTCACAGAAACATTCCTACAAAATTTGATTGCAATCGGATACACCTTGTTGGAATGCATAAATTTTAATCACTCGGAAAACTCTTCCAAAAAATGTATGAAATTAACAATTTTTAATGGAAAATATTACTTTCTTAAGGAACTCAAATATTTTAAATTTCAAAATTAATAAAAATGTTATAGAAAACAGTTGACTAGAAAAAGTTTTGAAGTTTTTGAAAAAAAACGGATACACTCTGATCTGACCCCAATTTATGACCAGTATGCGTTCCTGAAATGATGGGTGTAAAAAAAAAAGATTTAAATCGAAATGAAAATTCATAAAGTATTAATTCATAATTTTAAATGAACATGACGTAGGTCGTATAATTCATATAACGTCATGTTAATAATTTTCATTTTTGATTGCAAAAACAAATTCATGTAAAACGAAAAATTAGTTTTAAAGAAACTGAAAAATAATTGAGAATAAGAAATTGAGTGTAAATGGAAAGAACGTAAAATAAAAAAAAGATTACTTCAAGTAGACTTAAGGTGTAAATCGAAAAGTTTTAAATAGAAAAGGTGTAAATCGTAGTCAGAGTGTACCTAATTAAAAATAAAATTTGTTTTTTTTAACCATTTTCAAATTGACTTTAATGTAACATTTATAATTAAATTTATTTTTAGTTGTTATTTTTATGACAAATCGATAGAAATAAAAGCTTTAAATGTATTATTTCTATTTTTAAAAATAATTTGATAATATACACGAATAGTTGTCATATACATACTTCTCTAGCCATATTGTTTTTATACCTTAGTTTTTGTTTATCTACAAATCAAAAAATTACATTGTTGGAGGAACCAAGAATAACAAACTATTAAAACAAAAAGAAATATTATTTTCAACTGGTACATTTTTTACAAAATGTATTTAACTTTTTCCTTCATTTATTTTTTTTTTACAACTTATTTCTTAAAATGTTTTTTTAAAATTTTCGTTATAGGTTTAAATTATTTATTAAGAATATTTGAAAATTGTTTGTGTTTTCTTTGTTTTAATTAATTAATCTATTTCCATTTGTTATTTTGGTAATCCCAATTAGATGTTAAACCATGAACTGGATTAATTTCCAAATCAATCATACGTTTTAATTGGGCCTTTTGATGTTCTTCATCAAAAGTAACTGGCATTTCTTGATATACTAAAATAATTTACAAAACAAAATAAACAATTTATAATAAATAAAATCATTTAATATTGTATATTTTACTTACCAAATGTATTCATTAACATACAAACAATTATAGCCCCTGAAATAAACATTAATGAAACACCGAAATGCATTTTCCATTCACCAGTTGGTGCTTGCATTTCAGCAAATGTTTGACAAAATGTTGCACGATAAAGCGCTTTTTTCTCATCTATAGATAATTTTTTCCAATCACCCTTTTCTTTTTCACGTAAATTTGCAATTTCTTTTGTAGTTTCTTTAAAACGAATTGATGGCATTGGATAATCTGTACGATCAGCATAGCATGCTGTTCCATTCCAACCATGTCCAACAACATCACGATTACCAATTTTATCTAATGTATGTACACCGGCAATACTACCAATTGGTATATGTGTTCTTGATACAGCAATTTGTGCTGCTTTTTTAAGTGTATTAATACCAAATAATCGAAGAGCCATCCTGGAATAGATTAGTTTTTAATTAAAAACAATTAGATGGTTACAAACCTAAAAAAAAGAAAAAGATAAAAATGAATTATAAATAAAGCAAGTTAAATATTTTTAATATGTAGTTATGAAATTTATGAGTTAGTTATACAATCATTTAAATTTTCATAAATTTAAATAAAAAAATTTTTTTTTCTTTTTGGGAATGTTAAAATTGCACAAAATTTCTACTTTCTATAAATATTTATAATAGCTATATGACAATTTATGACATTTATCGAATTTGTAATTTAATTGATTACGCCAACAATTGATATTGAATATTCGCATTGTGAAAAATGCATTACATAACCAAAAGTTTTACTTTAATTTTATTTTAAATAATTTGTATAAATGTAAAGATTTTTAATTGAAATAACTATAAATATATCAAATTAAATGTTGTTAAATTAATCAATAAATAGAAAAATCAATTTTTCAAAATAAACAATTACTTATTGGTTTTTCTTTTTCGTATGTGCCTATAAATGACAAATTTGATTAATTTTTTTTTTACATTGAAAGGTGCGAACTGCGAGTTCTAAGCAATTTTGAAACTTTTATTGATTTTTTTCGGAACTACATATTTGTATTTCATTTGACCTTAAACTTAAATTGTGACTTTAACATAGAATAAATTTAAATCATAAACAAACCAATTAATTTTAATGATGAAATTAAACAACTATTTTGATTTATGTAACAATTTTCAAAATTCCTTATAAAATGTGATTTTTTTTTTTATTCACTTACTCTGTCTTCCCGCAGTTGGTTTTGAAAGAAGAAAAATGACTAAATTGATTTACTACTGTCAAACATTTCCTATAATTTCTTAAAATTAACCGGGAGTGCTGCCATTATTAACTAATGTCATGTACATTCCTACAAAAATATCTAGATCTATGTTTATTTTCAAAGTTAACTTTATATTAAAATCACTAGATGTCGCACGAATTTAAGGAAATTGTCATTTTTTTTAAAAATTTATATAAATACTTCCAAAACTAGTTTTTTTTATTTTAAAAATTTAATAATTTTTCTTTTGACTTTTAGAAAATAAGATCTTTAAAATAATGAATAAATTTAAATTTCATGTTAACTTATCAAAAAATAATCTCAAATATGACATACTTAGTATTTTGTCAATAGTAATGATAATCAGATATAGTTAATTTTAATTTACGTGGCGGAATTGCGGCTGGTTATATATGGTTTCGAATCTCGAGTAACTATGTAAATTGTAATGTCTGGTAAAATTCTAATTCTTATGATGGCTTGAATGGTTAACTTTTTTTTTAGCACTATTAATAAATTATTACGCTGTCCATACACGGCGGATTAGGTTGTAAACTTGGTACGCGAACTTGATAAGTTGTATCGTGTCAGTCGTGTATAGGTAAGTTGTAAACCCATTTTTATGGTTGAAAAGTTGGTTGGAAGAATAGTAAAACATTTTGATTTTTGTGGGCGGAGTCGTGGTTGAGTTGTATTGTGTATAGGCAAGTTGTACAACGTCATTTTAACATTGAGATTTTTTGATTTAAGAAACTAATAAAAATATAAAGTGCATACATAATTACCATGGTTGAGTGATATGGTGATAGGTTGGATAAGTGTGTAGTATGGTTCTAAAATACCAAGTTTATAATCTAGTCCGTCGTGTATGGACAGCATAACGTAAAACGTGAAAGCAAGCAAAGCAAGCAAACTTAACTTTGTTTTTTTTTTCTACATCCAATCTTTTTGTTTTCGTAGCTAATAATTTATCGATATGCATTTATCGAAATCAATGAGTCCGATATTTTTTGATATCGATAGCTTTAAAATATCGATATTTTTAAGGGGAGGACAAGGAACATCCTTAATTAGAGTTAACAAAAATAATTATTTTACTAACCAGTTTTATATACTTTTCACTTCAAAATTATTTTCAAATACACATATTGACATATAAAATGAATGAATCTACTTTTTAATGAACCGTATGGAAATAAAAAGCAATTAAAAATCTGATTCAAGAAAACTACACGGGATACTTCAATTTTTTAATCTTCATTAATGATCTAATTAAACGTATCTTTACTAAGAAAAGTTTTTAATTCTTCTTATCATTCAAAAGAAAAATCGAAACGAAAGTGAGTGAATGAATGGGGAGGAATGGTCTCTACACGATGACGTGTTTTTTCCGCTTTTTCATTAGCATAATATAAGCATAATAGCATAATATTAGCATAATAACAGAATAATACCAATAATACGTACCAACCAAGCCTAAATAAATTTTTTATATGAGAGAAAAAAACTTTTTTGAAGTAGCGGCATCTATAGAATTTGAATTTTATTACAAATTAAAATGGAGCATATGAGCGTATCATATCATTTTCATTCTAAAATTTGATTTTAGTTTTTGAAAAAATAGTAAAAATATTCTCCATGATGTACTTTTATTTTTTTGTGTTATGACAGTTGGGGTAAAACCTGGTAAAACGAAAACCATACATGAATTCCAAATATGAAAAAAAAATCTAGTTTTGCATAAAATAATAACAAAATAAAGAAATACAAAATGCTATAAATTAAAATATTTAATTTCATTATTAACTTTTATAAATAATCATCTAGCGGATTTGACATTAACTACATAAAAATCAACAAAAATTTAACAATTTACAATCCATCTAGTGGTGAATTTTCTTATTAAGTATTTAAATCATTATTAGATATTGATAGGAAATAACTACAAAATTATTGTTGGCTTGGTAACGGAAAATTATTTGAAAGCCCACCACAAATAAAAATATTAAATTTACTGAAAAATGCTAAAAACTGATATTAAAAAATAAAAATTTATAATATTTATTTAAAAAAAAAAAAAGAAACATAAAATATGATTCAAAAAGGTGTTGTATGTTTTGACATTTCAAAAAATGAATTATTTCAATTAACTGATAATTATAAAACTTTACATAGAAAAATTAAAGTTTCTTGGAAAGTTGAACAGTAAGTATAAAAAAAACTTTGTAATTAGAAAAGTCGACAATTATTTAGTATTCATATTAATTAATATTAATCAGTTATTTTCTTATTATGAACAATTTAAGAAATACCGTAGAACTATCAAAGGACATTTTAATGAAAGCGAATATATTTATTATATCCGGACCGCAAGATAAATTCACAGAAGATGAATTTAATGCTCTTAAGGTAAATATTTATAAAAATAATTATTTATTTATATTAATTTATTTATAAGAATAATTATTAAAGTTAAATACGTTTATATGTAGTATAAAAAAGAGATATATATAGATAAAGGGTCGAATGCATAAAACTGAGCTTGAACTAAAATCTGGCTTTTTTAACAAAAACTACTCTTGAACTTTTATTTTTGTTTAAAAAAGTTAGATTTGAGTTCAAGCTCAGTTTTATGCATTCTACCCAATAGCTCTGCTAAGTATACAATAATTGAATCTTTGAAATGATTGTTTAGTTAAAAAAAATGTTTAAAGGTGCGAGACAACTGGAAATTTTTCTTGATATAATTATTTTTATTCGAAACCTAATTTTTCTTATTCCCAAAAAAAACAATAAAATCTTTTGCTATCTTGTAAAATGTAAATCTAAATAAATAAAATAAACTTTTTTCGCCGTCAATCAAAGTTTCTTTTTGAGAGTAACAAGCTTTTTCTCAGATCTGATATACCTACTATGGTCATTAATTTTTATACCCGTACGATAGGATCGGGTATAATAAAATTACTCCTCCGTTTGTAACACCTCGAAATAAGCGAGCTAGATATACCTTCAAAGGTGGATCGGATCAGAAAAAAAATCTAAGACTTTTGAGCCATGTCCGTCCGTCCGTCCGTCAGCACGCTAACTCAAAAACTAAGTAAGCTAGAATCTTGAAATTTGCACAAAATATTTTGGGAGTAATTTGTAGGTTCCCTATTTTTTTTGGTTGAGTTTGGACCAAGCCTTAGGGTAGCTCTCGAACACCTAACTTTTAGATCCCCACATTTTTTTTGCAATAGAGCTATGAAATTTTAACTACTGATAGATCTCACAAAAATATTAATTTTATTTTTAATAACTTTTTTTTGTAGCCCCACCCGTTACGGAGCTACAGCTCCCCAAAGGTTCAAAAAATCTCTATATTTAAATTGTTATAGCACAAGTTGTATAAGGTATATCTTCATTTTGAAAACGCCAAACGATTACTACTTTTATTAGCTTTAAAATTATATATACAATAAATATATATTTGTGGCATACGGTGTCTTAATTTACCGTTATGCAAAACTAAAATTTTGCAAAATTCTTTAACCCTTCTATCTTCTAAACGGTTTAAGTTGGAAACTTGAAATTTTGACAGAAGTTAGATCTTTGAAAATAAGTATGAGTCATTTCAGAAATTTTTTTTGTATCACTCCCCGTTTAGGAGCTGTAAGGGGTCAAAAACTGAAAATTTTCTATTTTTAAACACCTGTTAAAATTTTTTTGAAGTAATACACAAAAATTAAAGCTCCAACATTATACTTTTATTTCTGTTAACAACTTTTTTTAATAATATAGGGTTACTTTATAATTGACGAAAGTGTTACTTGATTTTTTCAAATTTTCTAACAAATTTCTTTAACGAATTTTTTCCATTTTGTTTTACTCGATAATTTGAAATTGTTGAGGATATAATGCGTAGTACATAAAAATGTAAATAAATATACAACATAACGGTTGCTTGAAGAATTTTTATTTATATGATATTGATATACATACATACCTATATAATATAATGTTTATTTATAAATCGTATATGTCACTAGTGAATGAATGATAAGAGTACAGATGTATATTATATAGCGCCGTATTTACCTACATATATGTATTTTATTGTACTTATAAGAAATTATTCTGTCAATGGAATATTTAAATATAATATAATATAATATTTAAAATTATATTTACTATTTTGTACTAAGTAAATTTAATATACATTTACCGCTTAGTATTAAATGGTACTATAGAATATTTGAAAAAATTTTGGATTGATAATCGTTATGTGAAAGGTTAAAATCTGCTTTCGAAGAATGTACATATAAACATATAGTTTGAATATATGTACAACCCATACTTCTAGAAATTATAAAATTCACCCAAATTATTTTAAAATACTAAAATATTAAAAAAATAATATTGTGAGCAGAGTGACAGGCTGTTAACATACTAACGGTTCGTACGGGTATCTAAGAGTTGACAAAGGCAACTGTATTCTTCCTCGTTTGGAATGAAATTTATATGTGAATATATTAATAATAATATTTTCTAAATCATTTTTTAGGAATTTATTGAAAATGGTGGCAAAATTTTTGTAATGCTTGGGGAAGGTGGAGAAAATGCCTTCAATACGAATATAAATTTTTTCTTAGAAGATTATGGAATGTTTATTAATAGCGGTAAGTACATAGTGTTATATAATATGTATGTAATGTATTATCTATGAAAATCTTTACAATTATTTTTTTTTTTAGATACCGTTATACGTCCCCATTATTATAAAAATTTCCATCCAAAAGAATGTATTATTGGTGGCGGTGTTGTATGTGAATCAATGTGGCGATATTTATTAAATGAAAAAATTGAAAAAATTGATTATGAATTTACTGATGAAAAATATCAAATACATTTTCAATATCCATATGGTGCTACTATGAATGTTTCAGAACCAGCAAATATATTATTAACAACTGGTCCAGTTGTATATCCGTTTAATCGTCCATTAGCTGGTTATTATTGTAATGAAAAAAATGGTAAAATATTAGCTATTGGATCTGGTCATATTTTTCAAGATAAATATCTAAGTGATAAAACAAATGATACAATATTAGATTATTTTTTAAATTTATTATCAAATGATGATATGAAATTTACTCATTTGGATTTTAATGATGTTGAGGTAAGAAAATTAAAAGTGTTTATAAGTGTAATGTTTATAGATTGTAAGATAAGTAATTTAATATGATGTCAAGTAATACTAAAACAAAAAAAAAAAAATTTTCCTATCTAAAATCAATAAATATTACACCTGGTTATATTATAACAAAAATTTCATATTAATTTTATGGATTGCAATAAGATAATTCAAAAACATTTAACACAGGTTAAAGAAAATTTATTTAAATCATGTTTTACCATTTAATCGAAATATTCATTTTATTACTAAATAAAAATAAAGTGCCTCTTATCTTATCTTATCTTAGTGTTTTGCTAACAATATTTAAAAAAAAAAAAATAGAAAACCATTATAAAATTTATTCAATAAAGTTCTTTAATATGATATACGCATATTCTTACACGAGTCAATGAAATAACACATAAAAAAGGAGCCACTTATATAGTTAATCTTTGTGTGAACCAATTAAAATGATTCAGCAACAGTATCCATCACAATCACAAGTTTCATTGAATTGAAATTTAGATTTATTCTTCCTTTCTTGTACTTTAATTTGTCCGTATTATGTGGGACACGCATTTTCATTTTTAGGTGGTTAGATATAGCGGTTATAGTTTTAACTTTTATTATTTTCTAGGTTCTAACCCTCATATATCATTTAAGATGAATATTTCATTTAATTTCACTGCAAGCAAAGCTTGAATTTATTTATTATATCATCAATATTTTTAAATCTTTGCGTATTTTCTGTTATTTTTCAAAATATACTGGATTATGTTCATAAAATATACTGGTAACAACTTAGCCTCTAAAATACATGAACTTAATTTCTTAATCATCTTAATCATTCTGATTTCTTAAACAGTTTATTTACAGTTGGGTTTTAGTAAACCCATCTTAGTATTTTCGCTTACTTACATAAGTTATTGAGTCATCTGGCAACATACTTTACCACGTAGCACATGCTATTATATATGGTAATGCTATCCTATATGACAATACCAAACAGCAGTTTAATACATTTTCCTTTTAAATCTTTGAAAATTATTTTTTACAAAGTGTTCCACTCACTTACACTATTCAAATATTTTGATCAACTGTGATTCATTCGATAGTGTCGTAAATTTTTTCAGTTGCACTTATGATGAACTCTAAGAAAATTTGTATAAATAGCACCATTTATTTATTACCAATAACTAGAAGTAATATTTGCAATGTTTTTTTTTTTTCTTTTAACATTGTAATCAATATTATATCGTTTAAAAAAACTAAATTTTAAATTGAAAGAATATTTTTTATTATTTTTACATAATAAAATATGAATTTAATTTTTTTTTACTTTTTACTTTTTTGTTTTTGTTTTTCTTGTTTTGTTTTTTTTTTGTTTTTTTGTAGATTAATGATAATAAAACCGTATCAGATATTAGTTTTGTTGCTGAAATACCAAAACCATGTTTAGTTGAATCATCAGCATCAGATATACCAGCTGATTTTAAAAAAATGTTTGATATGAATATGTTTACATTAAGTAATGATTTATTAAAAGATGTAATTGATGCATACAGTAAACTTAATGTCAAATATGAACCATTGAAAATAATCAAACCACAATTCGATATACCATTACCACCGTTGCAACTTGCGGTAAGTTATATTCAAATCAAGTTTTTGTTTTGATTTTATTTTTATACATATTTTTTTTTTGTTAAAATGTTGAATTAAATTTCGAAAATAATAAAAATAAACAAAAAAAAAAAAAAAAATTAAAAAAAAACCAATTCAGAACAGACAACTTGCAATATTTAGGCATTAAAATTTGGCGACAATTGATGACAACAAATTATTTTATATCTCAAGTATTTATAGAGAAACATAAGCTTATTTAAAAAAAAAAAAAAAATCATTTTTTATTTTTTAATTAAAGACAGTCAAATTATAAAAAAAAAAAAAAAACTATCTTAACATGCAATATTGAATAAATTGAAACCTTATAAAGTATTGCGGTAATGCTGCTACTTATTATGAATTGATCGTAAAATGTTTTTTTTTTTTTTTGTTTTTTTATAATGTGTGTTGTTTATGGAAGCAATAAGTCGATAAAAGTTTTATATTTTTCTATCAAAAATTCAGTCAATGGAAATATTTTAAATAAATACATATATGAAGGAACTTAAATTTAATAATATTTTAGTAAATAATTATATTTTTAAAGCTTCTGTGTTTGGATCGTAAAACCCTTAGTATCCCCTTTCCTTTAATAAATTTATTTAATTATTTAGAGTTGGAGTTGTTTTGGTGTTACATTAACTCAGAAAGATTTTTTAAAGAACGAAAATTTAAAAAGTATTTTCATTTATCTAACAATCTTTAATTTCTGTACTAAGTACTATTCCTAAAAGTTAATATAAGTCAGAAGGATTAATTGAAAATTTTAGTCTGCAGTTGGTCTTTTTTGTTTTCGAACATTCTAATAACCAAAAAATTTCTTATTTCGGCTATTACCTTTTTTATAGCCTATCATATTTTGTTATATGATAACTAAATACTAGGAACGAATTCCTTTATACTAATTTAGGTTTAACTAAATGAGAGAACGAAAACGAGAGGCAAATAGAATCTTAAGGTAACATTGGAGAGTAAATTAAAACGAACCTAAAAAGTTTCTTTTTAAATTGTTGCAAATTGTAAAATGGAACATTACTGACAGAGGGAACACATTTAATGGGAGCATGTTCCACATCTTAAAAGTTCTACATTGATATGTTTTACGTTGGTATTGTTTTAGAGGAGACTTAATATAACTGATTTCAGTTCAATAGAATAAATGCATTACTTACAAGATTTTGACGAATGTTAGAACGGGTTAGTATAACAGCGTCGTCTATACTACGCGTAAGGCATAGTTTTTGACTTTGTGGAGGAACCTTCAACAGAGAACAACCTTCTTTGAATTACCTCAGCAAAGTTTAATTATGAGATACGTCAGTTCATATATGAAAGTTGTACTACATTTTAGGTCGTATGTAGGATTTATAGATATTTAAAAGATTTCTTGGAGCAAAATTTATTTTACAACGGGAAGAAAAAGTCAAACATTTGGCAGGATTCTTAGGTATATGAAAAAAAATATTTTTACGTTTCTCATCTAACAACTGATGGTTGTAATGACATTTATTTATTTATTTATTTATTCTTAATTACAATTAAAATTATAATTAACAAAAAATTTTTTCTAAGCACTAGCTACTCAGGCTATCGGCTTATTCTTTAAAAATAAGTTCTTCAGTAATGACATTTAAACAGTTTAAGCTCTATGTAATTTAACTCTAAACACCAACAATTAATTACAGAATAACTTGCACGAAAAACAAGTAACCTAATGATCGATAACTTAATGATGAATGACTTTTTTCGAATCTGAATTGGAATGTATATAACTATCTGATTTGTTATGTATATAATAAATCTATATATACATTGGAATCAAAAATTCGTATGCTAAATATGAAAATAGTTTACTCAAGCCTTCATTTCGTTTATTTTTGTAAAAATCTGTGAAACCAATGTGAGTAACAACTCAGTATATATGTATATTAAATCGGCATGATGTGAGATCGTTTTGTATGCATATCAAGATATTAAAAAAATCATTTCATTAAAAAAATTATTTCATTATAAAAAATTAAAAATAATTTAAAACTTATAAGTTATTACTTAATTTAATACCTAATTTCTTTTTTCAAACATTTAATTTTCAAATAGGTATTTCCTCCAATATTTACTGAACCACCAATACCACCATTAGAATTATTTGATTTAGATGAACATTTATCATCACCCCGTACTCAACTTGATCAATTAACAATCAAATGTTTAGGATCAGTAAAAGAACAAGCAACAAATTCCCAACAAAAAAAAGAATTTACAACCAAAGATTTGGAATATTTTATAAAAGAATGTGGTCGAATTGTTGGTGTAGTACAAGAAGGACAAGAAACTGGGGCCAAAGATGTTTTATATAATATTGCAATTAAAATTGCTAATTATAAGAAATATGATAGAAAATTAAATTAAAAATTATTTTATTATGTAAAAGTGCTGTAGAACTTTGTTTTTTTTTTTGAATTTACATTTATAAATTTTTCAAAAATTTTAAAAAGTTTTCAGGATTTACAGTGGAGGAGTTCATTTTTACATTCAGTTTTCTTAATTTTTTCAGTCAGAAGTAAATCATTTTCAACTGCATGATACTGAAATTGATTATTTTGGAATCAATATCTCGATAAAGTGCAAACGGAGCTATTCCTCTTGTTGGCGACTCCAGTGTTACTACAACGCTCACTATACTCTTCCATCGCCGTACTGTTGGGTCATTGACTCTATTTTATAGATGCCTTGTAGGGGTCAACACTTGTTCTAAAGAAATAAAACAATTAATGACTCCACTCAAAGTTTTCCAACGTGAAACCAACAGTGCAACAGATGCCGCCCACCCTTACACTATCGAATTGTCAACATGGCATTCGGAAATTTGTTTGTCATGCGCACATCGCGTTCATGGAACCTTATGTATGCACATGTGTTCTCAAAAGTTAGTAATTAATTTATGTACGATATAACGAAATTCAAGAAAAACATTAACATCCTTCTTCAAAATAACTCTCCAAATTTTCCCGCGTCATCCTCTATAATTATCCTAATTATCCCAAATCCAATTTTCCAAGTAATCCTTCCCTCATCCTTTTCCCCAACAACAAACTATATATTTTATCACTATATCTATGTATTAAAAGACCCATCCTAAAGTTTGGTATTAAAGGGTTGTTCTAAAGTCTTGGTTTTGGTTGGTTAAAGCCCAACACTACTCACAGGAACCTCGTGCAGTTCCTTTAAGTGACTTCCGGATATGTTTTCCACTGTTCCTCATAAAAAAAAAAAGAAACATGAGTGAAAAATTTTAATGTGAAAGTTCAAAAGAAAGTTCCTCTATGGACTTGAACCAAAAATTTTATAAAAATTAATTATTTTTAAATATTTCTTAATAATTCTTAAATATTTCATTTTTTATATTTGTAAAAAATTAAAGTTTATAATTAATAGAAAATCAAATCTTTTAAATTAAAAATGACAAAATAACATTGTACATGATTTATTTTAATTTTATCACATTTTTAAGTGGCTCTAAATGCAATATACAAATTCTTTTTTTTTTTTTTGTTTTTATAATGAAGGAAGTAATTAGATACTTTTTCGAAGATAAATATCTAAATTTGGTAGTATATAATATTATATAGTGATAAAGTCCCATAGGATTAATAAATTTTGTGACTTTTTTAATCAATCCTTAAGAGAATTAACCGAAATTGTTTTTTTTTTTTTTACAATATACCGTTTTCGAATAGGGTACACATAAAAAAACAAGAGAAACTCTTCTGTACTAAATATATTCAGATACAAATATGTTGAGGTTTTTGTGGTTTACTTCCTTTTCTTGTATTTATTTATAGATTTTTCATTAATTTTTTTTTTTTTGTTTCAATTTTATTTTTTATGATTTGATTTTTTTTATATGAAATTAATTTTTTTTTTTTTTTTAATTATTTAATATGAGAGAAACTTTTTGGAAAATTTATTACAAAACTATGGTATAGTTGAAGTTTATTGATTCTTTATTATTAGGCGAAAAAAAAAAAACATAATTAAATACTTAATTTTTCAAAAGTAATTAAAATAATATATTTTTAAAAAATGTTTTTTTTAACTGATGTTTGGATAAAATAAAATTTTAATCCTTAAAGTCAAAATATTATTGTTTATACATATACATACATATATTAATTTCCTATCCCAATAAATTTTTTGCAATTTTTATTTTGGTTCAATTTATTTCTGAATTTTAATTTTCTACTAAATTATAAATATATATGTTATAGTTTAAGGAGAAGTACAATAAGACCACCTAACAAAATAAGCGCTAATATGGTTTATGCTTTTAAGGCGTAATATAGCCTAATTTGGAAAGTTCCAACGTTAAAGTTTTATTATTCCCGCATTCAGAAGAAAACTAAGGCCTTAATAATAGTCTTGATTAAGAATTTCCAAAAATATTAATTCTGGATATGGAATATAAAATAATATATATTATGTTATTGATATAAAAAGATATATATGAAATTCTGAATTAAAATGTATTTTTTAGTTAGTTGCCAAATCAGGATTTCAATAATATATTTAACTGATATTTGAGGATGCTTCTAGTCCCTTCTATTTTAAGTGATTTGTTGTTAAAATATATCGGTAAGTATAAGACTAATATTTAGAAAGAATTTTAGAGATGATTGAAAAATTAAGATTGGGTTGCCAAACCCGACTGTCGTAAAAATTTAAAGCTTTCTGTTTGTATACATATTTTTTTCAACGAGATTTATTTTTTTTTTAAATTTTAGTGTTAATACAAAATTAGGGATTTAATATTTGTTTGGGGTTGTTTGAAGATTGCAGCTCCCACTGATTTAAATGCATAATCGTATAATCTCCAAACCAAACAGAATTCGCGCTTCATTTCATATTAAGACACCAATCGAGATTCCAACCTATCCTTCCAAAAAAAAATATTTTTATTTATATATAAAAATACAAAATTTATAAATTTACTACAAAAAATTATTAGGAACAATTTTCATGTTGGTTACACTTTTTCCAGAACATGTATATAATATATTATATAAGCGATATTACAGCTGATATCAATATCAAAACAATATGTATACAAGTTCAAGTTCATAAATATATATTAAAAATTTATAAACAAAATAATAAATATAAAAAAAATAAACGAACACACTTCATTATATACAAATAAGTTAAAATTTGTAAATTAAACTACGAAGAAAAAATATTGTAAATAATAAATTATAATTAATTTTCTTTCCTTTATTTAATAAATATCAACAGTTAGGCTTTATTTCCAATTCAAATAGATAATAAAGCCTAACGTTGTAATTTTGCAAAATAAATTTTTATCACCCAATTGAATTCGAAATAAGGTCTATTAGACATATGTATTTAGATTAAATTTTCAAATAACCTATTGTTTGGTTAAAAGTGGGAGGTGGTGTTTAGTGGGTTAAAGTCCCCCAAACTTATAGAGGACTCGTGCCTTCCCCTATAGTGTATTTCGATGATTCCCACCTTCCCTCGTAAAAAAAAAAATTAACTTAATAAATGTTTGTTTAATTATTATTTATTTATTCTATAAGCATTTCTAATTAATGCATTCTTCTAAAGGAATCACTATATGCAGAAAATTTTTTGTCATAACCAAGAAAAGAAGGTGAATTACTTTTCTCCTCATCAGATTTCTTAAATTTAACTGTAACTGTAAAAACTGTAACTGCAAACGGTACCTTTAAAAAATATTTGTTTTAAACTTTTCCAAAAGTTTGTGCTATGCAAAAGGAGCTGCTGTGATTAATTATTTTATTATCCAGTCTCAAAAATTAGTTCATATAAAATTTCTAAGAAGCTACTGATAATCTGCAAACTGAAAATTTCACCTTTCAAGCAAATTTAAATGATTTTTAAACTTTCATGATGTTTTTTTTTTTGCATTAATACATATATATTGAATCATGTACACACTACACATATATATTGTATCATATGTGAATAATCTCCTTAGATAATATACGAAGGAATATCATTTTTTTTTAATTTTTCCCTTTGCGATTGGGATAATTTTTAAGTTCAAATAATGATTTGAAAATGTAGCCATTATACGAAGACAAATTCTTATGAAGATGATTGAGTCACATGTTCCAAACCAGAACTGAAGCTTTTAAATTCAGAACTTTTAATGAGGTGGGACCTATAGTACATTATCTACTATTTCCTGTTATTTTCTTTTTTTTTTTCTTTTCTTGAAGCTTAGCTTCACACGAAACGACTGACTTCTCTACAATCTAAGACGATTTTGCATATATTTATTTTTTTTTTAGGTTAAAATTTGTTTTAGAGCTTCAATTTTAATAAAATGGATTCTTTCATTTGTGGCAATCCGATCCACAATCCGAAAATTTGTTTTAGAATTCTATACTAAAGTTTGATGGAATTTTTTTTTTTAACTTGTTTGCATGTCAGTCAGTTTATGATTTATTAATTTTCCACAATAAGTAAATATTATTAGTGAATTTTCGAGGCTTTAAAAATATTATACAATTATTATTTTCAAAACATTACATATTAGTAAGAATTTTCCTGATTTCATAAAATTGATAGTAGGTACATATTACAATTTGAATTTTGGTTTCGTATATCAGCACTGTTTTATTTCGTTGAATATTTCACTTATTAACTTTTAAAACATTTGTTTTATAATGCATAGCTTATTTCATATTAAAAACTATATTCTCAAAAGTATTTATCTAAAAAAAATACATATGATTCAATTTAAATTATCCAATAATGCGTTTTCCAATTAAATTCAGATATCATATCTACCATCATTATACAACATATTCATGGCTTTATATACCCATTAATTATGTTTATGAAAATAAAGTATATAAATGGCAAAAAAACAAAAAAAAAATCGCATCAATAAACTAAAAATTCATCAATTTTTAAAAATCTAACATGACATTAAAAATTTTCTTCTTTTGGTTTTTTTTGGAAGGATATTTGGTTTGTCTTCTCATTTTCTAATTTGCATATTACAAATCACCTAATAAATCCCTAATAAATTCGCAAACATTCAAAAATAAGGTATATCTGCAATATAATAAAATCTGTTTTTGAATATAATATCTATAAATATTTGTATATGTTCAAATTAGTTGGAACATCAACAAGGAATTAATGAACTTTAACACATATAAGAAAACAAAAAACCGCCTAAATTACAAATTATCATTAATCTTAAGAAAACAACAAAAAAAAAAACATTTAAAATCCATACAACAGCAAAAATAAGAAAAATCCTTTAATCAGAATCATTTTTTAGTTTCTATCATAAACAACTTTGTATATGAAGTAATATCTTTAAAAGAGTTTTTAATCCTCAAAGAAGTTTTTAATGGTAAGGCTGAGATAATGAGATACGAAAAAAAAGTAAATATATTTAGATCTAATATTTTAATTTTAATTTTTTAAATTAAACTTCTCTTTTTGCCTTGTTAATTTATATTTTATTTATTTTAATAAAAAAATGTTGGATCCTATTCCTAAGTTTTGAAAAATTCATCAAACAATCTTCAGGCAATAATAATAATAATTTATAGCAATTTATGTTCCTCGGAGAAATGTTGTCCCTAACTTCGTTTCCTTCCATGTTTCCACATAGAATATGTGCGCAATACCATATATTCATAGAGATCTTTAAATCCCTTTACTAGATCTAAATTTAAGAATAGCGTAATCAGAAATAAAATTCATCTGTCCCTTCCACGTCAATGTGAAAGCAACTCAATCAAAACATTATTAGTAGATTAAAACGAACAAAGCCATGCGATCTCATATAAATTCATAATTCATCAAATATCAGAGAAGGAGGTGATTTAGTGTGGTGGTGCCTCTCTGTATCGTTCTAATCTTCGTGACCAAAACGATTATTTGGTCCCTTTTAAGGATCCCACCACTAACCTCAAAGAAAAACAAAAACAAAAAGGTTTTATACGATCTTTTATACTTTTGAATTTTTAACACCATAAAATTTTAATTGCACTGACTTTCTCTTTCACTTACACGTAATTTACTCCATTTAGCTCCTTTGAAATCACCTTTTCTGAATTACTATTACAACATATTTTAAAATTTTTAGAACACGTTTATTCTGTTATGCAAGCTAAGCAATTCTGTTATAGATTACTCTGTTATGCAAGATAAGATAATTAAATTATATGGGGCCTCGGTGGCCTAGTGGGTAAGAGCGTAAAAAATACGCTGTAAACACAGAAGGATTGTGGGTTCGAATCCCACATACGTTGTAAGAATTATCGCCCTTACGACATTTACAACCACGCCTGAACATGAAAGGCTGTGTAATTTCCTGTTCACATTTATGTGGCAGAGAAATGCATTAAAAAAAAACGGTACAAATTTTCTTTCAATATAATTTGCATCGCAAAAACTACTTCAAAAACTGAAGTAGTATATTTGCGCTGCAACTCTAATTTAATCTTTCTTTTCCAAATCCTTCTTAAAACAAAACGAAGATAAGAAAAAAAAAATAAACAAAAAATCCAAAAGTTTTATCAAGAGACTCTCAAACCGAATTAAAAACAAAAAAAATTCCTTGCAAAAATATCAGACTGTTTGTCATCATTTTAGATTTTTTGTATTTTAATCGTATTAAATGATGGTTTTTGGTTGAATGTTTGGTGATGGTGCTTAAAATAATATGTATACCAACCAAAATGATGTCGTTTTTTAATAGTTACGCGCACGGTGTAAATTAGAGTTGTTAAGATTTTAAGGTGCTGATAATATACGCTGTTTATTTTTATTTATGTTTTTTCTTTTCTGTATTTTTTAACTTATCGTTTTGTTTGTTTTTTTTTTTTTTTTATTTCGATTAATATTAAATACTGAACCGAATAGTGGATCTTTAAAAGAAGAAAATTAAAATTAATATAAAAATAAAAATCAGAGAACTCTCAAACAAATCATGAAAATATGTAAACATAAAACGCATATAAGCTTAAAATTCGATAGGAATTTCATGATAAGAAGAAAAAAAAAATAAAAGAATCTTTGCCACGGCAGGAATTCACTATTTATTTAATTTTGCAACCATTAACAGAATTTTTGATTTTGTCATGTAAATTATAAAAAAACAAAAAAAAAAAAGAAAATAAAGCAAAAACAAGATTTTACATTTTATAAATCCCATCTGCAGATGATTCTTAAATTTTGAGTTTTAAATTTTATGAGTTTGTTTCTTTTGCTGCAAAATCTATTCCTCTTTTAACAAACTGTCAAATATTTATAAAGATAACCTTTAGGATGTCCAAAAGAAGTATAATTCTTATATAAGAGTATGAGTAGTGATTTCACATTTGCCAGTAAAGCATAATCCAGAAATTACAAAATTCAGAAAAAATTATTTGTTCATAAGTACCTACTTTATTTTTTTAAATTCTAATCTATAACCTCAAAAAATTTTGTTTTAAGAATTTTAAGTGTCAACTGTTAATCATTAATAGAAATATCCATATTTAATAATTTGTTTGGTAAAATTTGTTGACAGCAGCCCTCATTTTTTTAAGTTATTTATTATTGATCTAGATGTATATATGTATGCATGTAAAAATTATGACTTAGAGGTATTTTATAGTTGATTACAAAGTCAGAGGTTTACATTTTTTAGAGAATATGTCAGGGCAGTGTGGCATTATATTAATCTACACTGATGTATATACATATATACATACACAAGATTTTTAATTAGAACGAATTTTATAGTTGAATATGGTTACAAAATCTTAGTTTAGTTCTTCATATAAATATCTTGATATATACCACTGATGTCTAAACACAAAACTGGAAACATCAGTGTTTAGTGAGCTTTTTTATTTTAGATTTTCTAACAGATATAATTTTGAAATCTAGAATTTTATAATAATTGAGAATTATGTATCCAACCTATCTGACTTATGGTGTAGTGGTTAAGTTGTCAATCTTTCAATTGAAAGGTCTTGAGTTCAAACTCTGATCAGATCATATTTAAAAATACTAATAATTTATATTATAATAACTGAAATCAAATATATATTGAAATCTATATTTTAAATAAAAAATTCTATTCTTCGATAAGATAAGAAATAGCGCTCAAATATAATACATATTTGTGCTTAATAATCTTGTACAATAACTACAGCTGAGTAATCAACGGTATAGTGAAAATAATAATTAAGAAACTCAACCTTAGTCAAATATAAATAATAAGTGACTTAGGGGATTCTCTATGATTCTCATATAGGAAGTTCCTAAAACATTATTAAACCTTACAATGAAAAGTGATAGAATCAATAATTTTTTTAACAACATTCAAAATTATAGAAAAGCTATTTTAAAAAGGAAAAGAAAGCATCTAAAAAAAAAATTTATACCAATTATTTACTTTTTATTAAAAAGACTGTTGATAAGAAATTGAAATGGCTGATAAGAATTTTATAAACAAAGAAGTTCAATTCAAGTTTTTATTTTTACAAGATTTTTTTTTATTAAGACAGCAAAGTTGATCTGCGGCAATCTCCATTATTAAACTATCTTAAGCAATTAGGTATTTCACATATTTTCTACATTTTGTAATTTTTTGATTTTGTTTTTCTGCATTTTGTTAACTCGATCTTATTTTTTTTTTTTATCTCAAAAAAGCCTAAAACCGAGTTGAAAGTATTTGTTTTTTGAGCAATTTCTGGGTTATAAAGACATAAATTCATATACATAATATAGAATGTCCATTGATAATCCAACGAGAATTAAAGTGTTAAAAACTCTAGTATTATTTTGAAACAAACTAGAAAAAAAAAAAATTAAACATCTCAAAACTTTTAAGAAATAGCAAAATTCTAAAGTCATTTAAAATTAACTCTTTTGATATAAGCAAAAAAGAAATTTAAGAAAAAAAAACAAAATTTGTTGAAAACATTTCCGGGAACTATTTTTTATTTCCTTTTTAAAAATCTATAAAACTCTTGTGTTCATATTTTTCAACCATTAAAAGAATTTTGTTTCACTCAGATTTCTTATAAAATAATTATAAAAAAAAAATAAAAAAACTTATAATATAATCAAATTTGGCACCATAAAATTGGAAACAAAAAAAAAAAGAACAAAAGTTGCAAATTGTTTCATATCTAATCTTATAATCAACATCTACAATATGTAGGTACCTACATAGATTTAACTTTGTTGCATTCAATCATTTGAAGATTTCAATCTTTGTTGCATTTAAAGACAATTGAAATCGTTTTTGATTTTATATTAAATATTTTTTTTCTTGTTTTTGTTTTTCTTTTTGTTATATTGACACGCTCTATGTAACTTTGTGGTTTCATCAACAACTACAACATCTTCAATATTAAACATTTTTATAAATAAGAAAAACAAAAAAAAAAAAATAATAATTTCGTATCTTACAACATTTTACTCTATTTATTCACTACCTACGTACTACCTATATCTATCTTTTTTTCTATTTAAATTTTTTTTTTTTTTAATTTCATTCTATCCTCTATTCGTCGTCAACTTATTTGGTAATTTTAGATCTGTGAGACGGATTTCTATGATTTTTGTTTTTTTTTTATTTTTATTTTTATTTTTCTTTTTCTGTTACCAATCACATAACTTTACTATTAGTTTTTTTTTTTTTTTTTCAATATTCCACCAGTCACCACTACCACAATTTGTTACAATTGAAAAACAACATGAAAACAAAATAATTTCATACAGTTATGATGATGAATTTTAACAATATACATAATATATACCTGAAATGTTGATATAAAAATGTCAGGTACTGAGTGACGACGAAATATTAATAAGAAGAACTCTATTTAAACCACAGTGAAACTTGGTAATTACAATAGCAACAATAACAACAACAAATGAAATTGTGACAATTGTTAAAGCCACAAAACCATAAATCCGTATTAACAGTTTGTGTTGTTTACGACTCACAAATCATCCATTCATTTACTCTGTCTTAACTTAATCTAAATGCATCCATCCATATCTATTGTATATATGGTATATCTATAGTGTATATATACATACATATGATATTATGGTATATTTAATAACATTTTAGAAAAAAAAAAATTAAGTTGGTTGTTTGTTTTTTACTTTAGGTGCTTACAAAATTTGTATATGAAAATTTTGTTGTCTATCTATACAACAACAAAAAACAAAAAAAAAAAAACAACAACAAAAAAAAAAGTGGAATTTTAATGGACTGATAAACATTAGGAAAACTTTCGGAATTATTGCATGTAATTTACTTGTATTTTAAAATGAAAAGTAGGAGTTTCATAAAATTATTTTCAATTATTAGTGCATGTTCATTTAAATAATGCATAAAATATGTTTGTATAGTATGTAACCAGGAATTTATTGTATAAATTTGTATAAATTCATATGTAATAGAAAAAAATCTAAAGATATTCAAAAAATAACAAATTTAAAATAATATCCTGATTTGCAGTATGTTAATATTTATATGTTATTATTACATATAATAAATTTTAGTTTAAGATATTCGTTTATGAATTAAGAAAATTAACCCTTTTTTTAACCATTAAGAATAATTAATTTAAAACGAAATTTTATCATATTACAAAAAACGAAAATCTTTTTAAATGATGTTACAATTTTTTTTTGTTCTTTTCCTATTACTTTTTTTTTAACAAAATTATCATTTTTCCATTTCTATTTTTAATTAAGGATTTCTTATTTATTTTATATTTCATTATATAGTGAAAGATGCCTATAGTAAAACATCTATTGGATCTGACATTGACATTATTTAAAATAGTTATTTGTTTCCTATACACTCCTAATATTTAAATATATGAATAAAATCAATCTCTTTCTATATTTTCAACTCCTTTTTTCTAATTTTTTTTAACCAAATTAGCCCGTTTATAGTTTCAAATACTCTTGCCCGATTAAGAGATACTGCTGCTACTTCTACTACCTACTATTGTTTCCATATTCTTTATCACATTCTATCTTCACCTTCAACTTTATCACCTTCTTATAAACACCTTGACTACTACACTTTTCACACAAAGAGAAATCGTCTTCATTACTACACCTGCATCTTGTTTTAATAGGTATTATATGATACAACTTTTAATCTTATCAAAATAATTTTTGTAAAATAACTTATTTCTAATAACACATAAAAGTGTACAAAATCTTCTTGCACAAGAAGCTAAAACTTTCATTTGAGGAAAAAATTTGGGGAAACATTTTTTTTATTAATTGTCTCTCTCTAAATATGTTTCGTCACCGAATTTGTCCATTATACTGAGTAAACAGTTAATTTTTTTTTACGATACCTTTGGTTTCTGAAGAAAAGCCGACAATTTAGTGGAATAATGAATAGTTTAAGTGGATAGTTTCGGTGCGCCTCCGTGGTTTAGTGGGTAAGAGCGTAATACGTTATAAATACCTAGGAAATGTTTGTTCGAATCCCACACACGTCGTAAGAATAATTCCCCTTTACGATATTTACAGCCACGCCTGAAAAGGAAAGGTTGTGTAATTTCCTTGTCACATTTATGTGGCAGGGGGAAAAAAAAACCATAATTTTTCTTATGAGAGCCTTTCTGTTGCAATTAAAAACAAATTAAACTTATTTTTAGCTCTAGGTTTCGTTGGATTAGGTTATAAGTCTGTTAGTGCACCCTTAGAATATTTGGAGATCGGGGATGTCTACTGTGATATAACATTAGGATTTGTTTTTTTTTTATTGAGTTACAGTTTTCATTGTTTACAGTTAGTATATAGTAAATTATTAAATTATTATACCTTGATACCTCTTTTTTCGTTAGGAAGGAGAATTATCCTATATAAATACTATAGGGAATGGGGAAATATTTCATATTTTTAAGATTCTAGTTTCTGATGATGTCGAAAAATTATAGATGAAATGTTGTTTTTAATTGCAGTTCTTTAAAGTATCCGTGGTTTTTTAAACCTAATTTTAATTGAGCTTATAAAATAAATGGGAATGTCCAATTTATATTATTTTAAATTCGATTCTTTTTAATACTGGCTTAGCCGTTTCTATTTTAATTTGAAAATGTTCCATTTTATTAACAAATATAATTATATATTTTGTAAAATCCCTCTATGTTTTTCCTGCAGTCAATTGTTAGATATACATATACCTAGCTGATTAAAAGTTTTACACAGGAATCGATGTATCCTTTATACTGTTAGTCAATATAACTCTTATAATGAATCAAATTTTCTCGCCTATTAATAAAATAACTGAAAAATAAAACAAAAAATTTATTTTAAATTAATTTAATCATATCGTACACAAAATAAAAAATAAAACATGCGTTAAATTCATGTTAAGAATTTTACTGAAATCTGATCTGATTGAAAACTAAAACAAAATATAAAAAAAATAGGAGAACTACTTGCAAAGTTAGGGCTATTCAAAAACAAAAACGGCGAAAATTAAACATTAGTGATAGAAAAATTTAATATTTTTTGTCATAAGGACTCCCCTTTATTTTGTAGGTAAAGCTATATAGTACTTCTGCAAAACATTTTATTTTTTTACTTGTAGTGTAAACTTCATGCCTTTTTTTTATTTGTTGTCATTGTTGAATATCTGCTCTTGCACTGCTTTTTTAATCAATTTCAGTCCATTATGTATATGTATGTACATGTATGAAAATTTGTATACTTGTACGTATATAAAAAAATTTAATGCTTATCAGAAATTGGAATCTTGTTACGATTATGTTTGAAACTGCGCTGTTTATTTATTTATTTTTTTTCTGTTTTCTATAACGATCTAAAAGTCAAACGATTGCAACGATTATGTAAGTATATGTTGTTATCTCCATTTCGTAATGATTTAAACAACAGTACAACCCTATTTGAAAAAATTACGTATAGTATTTTACTCTTGACTTTTTTGATTATATTGTTTTTACTTTTGTATATGCATAAAAACATAAAATTAAATTAATTTTCTGATGTATAGTTTAAGGATTGGTTTGATATTTTGTAACTCTAACTCTCACACTTTCAACATTAAATCGATATTAGCGGTCTAATTCTTAACAGCCAAAACTCTCCGTTTTGTTAAACTTATACAGATAAGATAAAATTTCTTAAGCTTATTCAAAAGTTTTGTTTAAGTAAGTTCGGTTTGATTTAAAAATTTTTATAAGGTTGACAGAAAGATTTTGTAACATGTAAATAGAATTTAAAGAATATCCATAAAGTTTTTTTTTTTTTAATTAGTTTTTCGTTACTTCTTAAATTTATTGTCAATTACTTGTTTACTTTGAGATATTTTTATTTAGAAAACATACTAAGAATATCTAAACTTATTTCAGAGAAAAGCCATCAATTAATTTAAAAATCATAATGGTTTTCTTTTTTATATAAGAAGTACAAAGAAAAAAAAACCAAATATATTTACGATAATGACTCTCAATCTTCTAATAACTTAAATCAAAATTAATATATTTATTATTTATTTTCACCAATTATTAATAACAGGTCAAAATATGGGAATCTTTTTGGCTTTCGGATGTGCTCCTTAAAAAAGTTTTAAAATTTTATTAAAAATATAAAGAAAAAATAAAAATCTTGTCTGGAAAATATTACCGAACGGCAAAAATAGTCCTCAAATTTACTTTAATTTACTTTTCATTATTAGATTAACATGAACTTCAAGTTTTTTGTTTTAGAAAACTAAGGATAGTATACACTACCTATACAGTATGCAGTTACAAACTTGTCAATATATTTTTTACCTTCGAATCAGTTTCACATTTAATTGGTCAGATACAAATTAGAGCAAAATTCAAGAACGTAAAAATGTACTGTTTGCTTAAAAGCACCATAATTTGAAATTAATAGTATATTCTGAAAGCTCACTGTTAAAATTGTTGAATGCTTTATGTTTTTTTTTGCGATTACAATACTTAAACATACCAAGAAAAAAAAAAAAAAAAGGAAATAAACAGATAGTTTTTATAAAAGTTTTTTTTTTTTTTTTTTATTAATATTTTCATGTTTTTTATGCTTGTTACACATTATTTACTAAAAAGATGATGATGGTGTCGTCTGTTCTAGGTTTCAAATTCGAAAATTTTTATTTAAATTTTTTTTTTATCATTTTATTTTTTCTTTTATTTTGTTTAAAAAATTCTTTTTTAGTTTTAATTCTGCTGAAATTTGCACATACTTTTTTTTTTTTTAATGAATATTTTACATTGGAATTTAACTCATATTAATCTAAATAATTTATAAAAAAAAAAAAAAATTATTAAAAATAAAAAATATATAGGTATACATAATAATAAAAAAAAATTCTTTGTTTAATATTTGTTATTATTTGTGTGCTTTGCTTTTGTTATTAGCTATATTAATAATAAAAGTTAGTTTTTGATGATTTAACAGGATTTTCTAAAAAAGGAATAAAAATATAGCAATCTTTCTAAAATAGGAATATTATGAATTTTTTCTTTTCTAACTCTACACTTCATAAGGAAGATCAGTCTAATTGATGACATTCCTTTATAATGATCCTGATAATCCTTCTATAATAACGTCGTTTTCTGTATATCTTGTATATCGATAAGCTTCCATCTTTAACTATACATGATAGATGATGGAACGAAGTAACGTTGAAGAAGAAACGTTGTTGCTTTGATTGTATAAATATTGCTATAACTTCATTAAAACGACTATATAAACGATTTAAGCATTTCTTATATAAAATTGGCTAGTTTTTAAAACAATATACCATATATCCGAAGGGAAAGTTCTTATAAATTGATTTTAAATATAATACTATTTTAAATTATATATCTAAATTTATATAGATATTTATCTATCTTATGTTGTGTTATAATGACTTCTTTTACTTCTTCACACTCCTATATAGGTTCTTTACATATATATAGGTTACATGATATACTCTTTACATCCACTAACTCTTTTATTATTCATATTTGATTAAACTGCAGTTTCATTAGTTTTACTAAGTCGTTGATTACTCGTCTGTAGCTATTCTCTAACCACTCACAAGTCTATGAAACTCTAATATTTTTATTTGTGCGCCATTTATTACCTTATACAAGAATTATATTATATTAATTATATATTATAAGAAAAATTCATATTATTTTTTATTATACAATATGACCAAGCCAGAGTTTGCATTTGAGGTAGATGTCTTATAACCACTACATAATAAATGGATAAACATATGGATAAAAAATTCCTTAATATTTGATTAATAATTCCTTGATTAATAATTAAACTATAGTATATATATCAATTATAAACAATATTAAGTTACATATATACAATATATTTATAAAATTGAATTAAGTTACACATAATATATATATGGTTATATAATATAGAATTGAACAATTATAATATAGAAAAATAACTCATAAGGTACCGTCTTCATTTTGATCCTGTTACCCAAATAAATCAATATTTTCCTTTTTATCCTTTTTATTCTTAAAAGTATTTTTCTTATTATCGTATATTGTTCTCAATTAACTACTACTTAAAAATATTAACTAATTATTAATAATCATTACAGAATTCTTTATCTATTATATTATCCTTTTTATCCAATTTGAACACAAAAAAAAAAAACCAAGAATTAGAAATAAGAATTTTGAATCCTTATTAGAACAGCACGTGTCTCCTATTATTCTTATCTTATATACACTTAATTTTTCTCTTTATTTTTTATAAAACTAAAAACCTCCGATTATTTTATTTCCAAAAAAAAAAAAAAACGATTCTACCAAGGTGGCATTTTTCAATTATTCACCAAACAAAAAGTTAAAGAACGAAAAATTACAAAAAAAAAAAACCTTAGATAAATTTTTAAAATCTAATGTCATAAACAAACTAATAATTATGTCCTCTACAAACAACAAAACCCCTTCAATTTTTTAGTTTCAAATAATAAAAGTTGCGCCTAAATGTCTCCTTCTATTAATTAAAAAAATCCTATCAAATATTTCAAAACATGCTGTTCTATTCTCTAGTATCAACCAACATGCCCATTTATAAGAAAAAAAAACAAAAAAAAAAATCTATTGAATACTAAGAACCAAAGAACAAAAGGATTACATACTGTTTGACACCAAATTGTCAAAAAACCAAACCAAAAAAAAGAAAAAATTAATTCACATTCAAAGTCTATATGAATTTTTTAATGTTTTCCAAAATTATTTTCTTACTTTTCTTTTTATTTTTGGATTTTTTATAATAAATATTTTATCACCTGTGATCTATATAAAATAAAAATTTTATTATATATCTTTAAAAGACACAAAAAAAAAAAATACATATACCACCTATATTGCCTTGCCATATCAAAGGCAAACAAAGACTATTTACATAGAACGGTTCATAAAATTAACACCACTAACTAAAATCGTATTTCTGGTTGTAAAAATTTGTGGTCAGACTAATAAAAACTGAACACAGTTTTAAAGTTATCTGTTAAAGATGATTATAATATGTAGATAATTTTACAGAGTAAAAAAAAAAAAATGTATAGTCAAGGTTATTTGAATAGAACCACTTTAATTAAACAGTTTGTGTGAACCGATAAATTAAATTCAATATTGAATCCATATATTTTTTAAAAACTGTTATTATGACTATTATAGATTTTTAAAAACAGAAATATGTAATTTAAAGAATTAAAATTAAAATGAAACAAAAAAAAAATGCTACTAGATTTACATTTAGATGAACTGTAGACAAATTTTTAAAACGAATGCACATGCTGTTAAAAGAAATGCGCTCTTCAGTTTCACTTACAATTTCAATGTAGGTTGTTGTCTTTGAAGATTCTATAAATAATATATATCTTTTACATTTTTCAACCTCATAATATTTCTTATGAAGTGTGTTATACATTTACCTCCCTGCACGTAGTTCTATAGATTTTCTCTTCTAATTGTGTGGTTATGAACTCATTGATATGTATGGTATAGTTAGTTTTTTAATTTGCTAATTGCTTGTTAGTTTCTTAATTGCTAATCTCGTCGTCACGTATTTCCTTTTTGGTCGTCTACGGCCTACGCAATTAAATTATTTTGAAATAGAACTTTTTGGCGGGGTCATTTTTGGTTTTTATTTAGGCTCATATTCTCTGCTCCAAGTTGAAATTTCACAAACTTTAATTATTATTAAATTTTAATCTATCTGGAAATGTTTTTATGTATGAACTCAATGTTAAAATATGCACAATATTCAAAGAAATATTTTTCAAATAACCCTAATTAAGTTAATATTGTTATGTCTAAATCTGTTTTTACCACTTCAATATTTACTATCAGAATTATTTTATCTTAAACTGTATATAGATTTGTTAATCTACTAAACAAATCACCAATAACCACCATCAATATTCCTTGACCATAGGTGTATGTATATATATATTTTAGATTTTTTTTTAAACAGTATATAAAAATGCATTATAGGATTCTATAAAATCAATGGATGCAATAAGACACAGGTTGAATTCAACAACATTGGAATTAAAAACAAAAAAAAAACATTTGTCACTGCAATAAATATGTTCTATCACAATAAGCACCTATCGTGCAACATAATGCACCTTATATACGAAGATTTACTATTTCTTTTCTTTTATTCTGTTGTGTTTTGTGTTAATTGATTGTACAACTCTTTTATGATCATCCATATGATTCCACTTTTTGTGGACATCATATATAAAAATTTTTTTTTTTTTTTTTATTGGATGGGAGTGAAAAAGAGATAGCAAAAAAGTTAAAGTTCATAAAATTTAACAAAAAATAAAATGATTTTTTCTAAGTATAAAATGTAATAAATTTAAAAACAAAAAAAAAAAAAAATCATAAGATCAAGTCCTAAAAACATTAGAAAATCGATAAACACACAGAGCACACAGATGAGAGTATAAAACATTAATTTTTTAATTTTTGTAATGAAAAATTTCTTGGTACTATGAAATTTTTGAATTGGTATCAACCAACAATATAATGATCAACTTTTATTGAATCTAAAGAATAAAAACAAAGATTTACAAAATTAGATCGTTTCATTCTTTTTATTATTTATACCATATACATATAAAAGAGATCCACCACATTGTGATTGGACTGGACACAAAATATATAAAACAAAAAACAAAGATATACACAAATAAACCAACAATATAAGTTGATGGTTCCATTGTGATACGATATTTAATGTGACGTACTAAATGAGTTTAAAAAAGACTTAACTCAGGTGAAGAAAAAAAATAGTCAGAGAACAAAAATAAAAATTATATAATAAAATTGGTTTATTATTTTTTTTTCTTCTTTTTGTATTCTTTTACTCTGAAAATCTATAGATTCAAATGAAAAGAACCATTATAAAAGAAATTAAATAAAATTTATCACTTTAATGTTTGTTTTATTGGATTTTTAATACAAACAACAAAAAAAACATTAAGAATAAATATTTTTAAATAATGAAAAACAAAAAAAAAACACAAAAACAGAATTTATTTTTAGGAATTCCTTTTTTCTTGTTTTTTTTTTTTTTTCTTTTGAAGCGCCACAAAAAATCTATAAATTTAAAAATAATATATCTTCACTGCAAACAAAAACAAAAAAAGTTGGAAAACTGGTTAATCATTTGACAGTATTTAAATGAAGTTATAGGTTAAGAAAAAAAAAAGTTTTTTTTAGCTCTAAATATCTACAAATTCTACTGATTATTTTTTTTATATATATAAAAAATTATCATAACCGGAAAATTTCAGAATGTACACAGAAAATGCACACTGAAAATTTCGCGTAAACATAATTCCGCACACAAAATATTCGGCGTAAGGAAATATTCGCACATGGTAAATCTTTTCTAAATTAAATATTTCATTGAAGAATCTAGAAAAGAATTTGGCGTAGCACCTTCATCTGTTCATCGATGGAAATTAATTCAAATGCTTTGATATTGAAGTATTTAAGTAAAAAAAATTATTGAGAAGGATTATAGATTTATTCTCTTAATCAGATTTTTAATAATTTGTGAAATTTGAGGTTTGTGAAAGACTGGAGTTTTAAAACGACAGCCCAGCTATTTGATGATTTAGAACACTATGTGCTTAGTCTGTCATCATTTAACGCTAGTCAACGCCGAAACTGCGGTCTCTAAGTAAATAAAAAAGGTAAATATAAAAATAAATAGTTGGAGTGACAATAAAATAAGATATGCAATAATTATAAAAAATTCAACATATTTTTTTTTTGTTTTTTAAATTACTTAAGATTTTATCCAGCCATTGGTGCAGTGGTTGACGCACCGCTTCTCATTCATAAGGAAATGAGAGGTCTTGGATTCGATTCCCGGCTGGGTACAATAATTATAATTAAAAACAAAATATTCCTATATCGCAATACATATATATAAAATACTTTCATATATCATAATATCTCGTACATCCCACATTCCTACCATGAAACAGCGGTTATAGCTAAAAAAAAAAAAAATTCAAAACTTATCCTATCGTTGTGTTAGTTCTCCTACTATACTTAAAAAAAAGAATTATAAAAATCGTATAAAAATCATGTTTTTTTTTGCATTTTCCAACCCTTCATATAACAATTTAATTTTTTATCTTGCAAAATTCTTTTTTCTTGTTTTAATTATCTTCAAAATAATCATTAATGATTACCATTTTGTGTTTTGAACACCAACAATCCTTTTTTTTTTTTGTTTATATTATAATCAGCAAAATTGCATCGATTTTGCAACAGTATATATATGTATATAGTATATACCATTCTTAATATTCAATTTAATGTTCGTAATTTTCATACAATTTGTCCCTAATATGTAAAAAAATGTTACTAGTTATGTCCTTTTATTTTATGATTTTCTTTTTATTCCTTATCTTTTTACAAAAAAAATTTTAACTGCCACCATGTAACTTTTAGTGATTTGTATTGAATTTGGAACACGCTCTCCACAAAAAATAACAAAATAAAAAAAGAAAGAAAAATAAAATTAAAATCAAAATACTTCTGAACTTCTGACCACCAGAACAATGATAAAGATCGTGTTTAACAACATGTTGCTAAGATACAAGAGAAAATACTGCAGACACGAAAGAAAAATAAAAAATAAAAAAAAAGGAATAAAAAATTGAAAATTTTTTTATTTTTTAATTCCTTATATACCTTTTTAGGATAAAACGGATCAGGTATTTTGAATATTTATTGGAACTCGATAATTTGTTGACTTATCACAAGCAACTTATAAATGGTGTCCACCAATATGTAATGTTAATTTATCTTGTAATTCTTTAGGTTGGGCTCAAATTTTTCTTATATTTCTGTGTTTTTTTTTTTTTGCTTTTTATAAATTTTGGTTATGGATTTTTTATTTTTAAGCATCTGTTTTTGAAAAGGAAAATATAAAATTATTTCATATATGTTTAATGTGCTTGTTGCATGATATTTGCCATTATCAATATTATAAATATTATGATCATAAATAAATAACTATATTTTAGAAAGTATTTAAAAAGTTTAAAAAACGCTATTTCCATATTTAAAGATTAATTTTAATTTTTTGTTTTTTTTTCTATTAAAATAGTTTGTGCAAATATGACATCGTAAGATTGGCTTTCATTATAATAGTAATAATCATACTTATGGCGTTTTATGGCTTAATTAAAGAAAAATTGTAAATAAAAATTGCTTACAATCATTACAAGTATTACACTTTATATCCAACTAAACGCCAACCACCTTTTAAACCAAATATATTTACACCGTACAATATACTGTTTGGTTTGGTGATTGCGAAAATATTAATAAAGGAATAGGAAGGAAAGGAAAAAGAAAAGGAAATGATGAAATATGGGAAGTTAGTAGATGTTGCAAGGATTGTTAAGAACAAAGATGTTGATGCTCTTCTTGTATGGATCTGAGCACGTTTTGATCAAAATGACCACGCTCGGTCTGAATAAAGAGTGTTCAGAGTACACTCTCAGATAACTCAAATTTAATAATTTGATTTGAATAAACTGTAATTTTTATTAACTGTAAATTTGATATAATTTGATAATATTTTTAGTATTTATTATAATAAATTTGATAATAATTTTATATAAAATAAAAATACTCATAATTTTTAAACTAAAAATATTAATAATTATAATAATAAATAGAAATAAAGAAAAAAATTATTTTGATATTTTTCTTTTATAAATATTAAATTTTTGGCTGTCAAATTAACGTACTCACTTACTCAGCATATATAAGTATGTCAGTTTCAACCAATTAAGAGCGCGATCGAACCATGCTCTTATTTAATAAAAAAACAAAGTAGAATGTAAACCAACGGTTTTTAAAAGTGCACATTTCCAAAACACAATACAAACTGTTTAGAATTGTGACTTGCACAAAAATTTGAAAATTTTGAAAATAAAATTTAAGAAGTTTTTTGTAATAAGAAAATATGTGAAAATAGGACTTTTCGGGAATTTTGAGGAGCTGTAAGTCCAGAACCCTATATAACTAAGAAAAACCGTTAACACACATAAAAATATATTACTGGAGCTTTAATTTTTATGTCTTGCCGAAGTTACAGTTACAGGTACCTAAAAATAGCAAATTTTAAATTTTTCAGCCCTAATACCTCTTAAACAGGGGGTGATGCTAAAAACCAGGTTCCTATCTAAAGGCGTGTCCGAGTTATGAAAAAAGAAATTTCATGCAAAATTTGGTTTTCACATAACGGTAAATTTAAATACTAAATTTAAATAAATTGTATAATTTTGATATTAATTTACAAAGTTAAAAGAAAACTACCTGTTGAATGACGTTTTCAGAGTGAAAAAATGTTAAGTAGAACATGAGATACACGAATTTAAAAATGGGGCTTTTTCAAAGTTCGACGGGCTTTAGCTCCGTAATGGAGGGGATTACGTGAAAAAGTTGCTCTACAACATTATTTTTTTTATGAGACCTACCTAAGGTTAAAATTTTTTTTCTCTATCTTTAACGGTGTAAAAGTTTTAAAAACAGACGGACGGACAGACGGACGGGCGGACAGAGTGAAACTAATAGGCACATTTTTTCAAAATTTTTTTTGGAAATGTGCTAATAACACGAATTACAAGCTGTAAGCGATCGAATCTAAAAACACAATATTTATTTTGGCAAATTGTACTTTACTTTGATTTAAAACAAACGCCTTTTAATGAAAAAAGAACGACAAATTATTTTTTAGGATATTGTGATAACAGTGATATTTATATACATATCAATTTGTGACATTCGATTTTGAGTTCTAAAGGTTTGTATAGGGGCTCACTCTGTATACTTAATTATCTTAATATTTTATGTTCTCAATCTCATAATTAATTTTTAGTAATGTTACTTGTACATAGAATCAAAAGGAGCTCAATCAAATTTAGTTATTAATAATGAAAATCTAAAACTGTTCAAGGAAAATAAGAATTATGTATTTTATTAGGATATAATATTTTTTTTTTTTTATATTATATCGTCCAGATATAAATATCTGCCGATATTTTTAGGACCCTTTTGTCTTTAGCATCCATGTGAGCCATCTTGGTACAAGTATTCAATTATAATTCTATTTAATATTTTGTTTACATTATTTTATTATATTTTATATATTATTTTTGACCTGACCGGGGTTTGAACCCGAGATCTTTCGCCTGAAAGATCGGTAACTTACGCACTGCACCATTCGTCATATAAAATATAATATTATATAAGTGTTTTTAAAACTTTAAGAAATTTATTTATTTAATTAGCCACAAGGCCTAATTAAAGGTAAATCAAATATTTGGCTAATATTGAGATTTGAATAGCAATTTAATTAGAAGCTAAAGAAAAAAGTAGCAACATTTTAAGCCTAAATAATATAACTAAAATACTAACTTGTTGAATTTCTGAAATTTGGTTTTAAATGTTAACATTGCATATATGTTCCGATTATGAGAACAACCTTTCAAGGAACTCTAAAGATTCTATTTGTAAAATTATTATTTATTGCCACTTTATTTCCGCTTTCTTTTTGCATTTCCGAACTTTAGTAACGATGATCCATTTAATGTGAAACAGAAATAAAAGATATTATTTACATTTGTGTTTTTTTTTTTTCAAATTTAATGTTATGATAAATTAATAGGAAAAAATGCTACAAATAAATTTAAAAGTTTTCAGTAAATTAAAAAGAGGCACTAACTATTCAGGCCGACTCTTTCAGCCGCCTCTTCACATCATTTGCATAAAGCATACCTGATATATACTATTTCACTTTTACATGGTTTTTAAATTACTATTGAAAAAAGAACAAATTTTGATATGCTTTAACATTTTCTTTGACATTGTTTTGATTTACACTGCGATGTGTCTTTCCTAGAATATATCCATACCGTGCAAAGCGAGGGATGAATTTATACTAATTTTTTTTCAAATGTTTTAATAATTTAATTTAATTTATATTTAATTTTTTTTTTTTTTTGTAAAATATTTAGGTAATTTATAATATTGTAATAAATATTTTACCTTTTAATCATTAATAAATTTAATTCCTTAAAAGATTAATAACCTAGGTTAAATTATTAAGGTATTCCAATTTCGACCTTATTAATTCTCAGAATATTGAAAATAAAACATAATTTCTTTTTTTTTTTTTGTTTTTCTTTTATTTAAAAATTTGATCCATTAATCCATCAAATTTTTTATTACAAATAAAAAATTAAAATCAAAAACCAAATAAGTCACTCTCTAAATGAAACCTCGTGACCCACGACACACTTAAAACAAAAGTAACAAATTACGTTTTAATACTGCTAGAATCCAGAAAGGAGTCGCAAAAATAAAAAAGAAAAACGCTTTTTTTGCGTTTTTTTATTATTATTATTTATTTTTTTTTAAATCGCGAGGAATTTCATGACTCAAGTTGACACTTTTTTTTTATGTCTGTTTTTAGTGTCTTCTGCTTTATTTTTCTTTTTTTTTTTTTAAATTTTAACGTGAGAATGTTTTATTTCTCAAATTCAACAAATTTTATTTAATAAAACAAAAAAAAAAAAACAAGAGAAAAAATTATAATTTTTTTTTTTTATTTAAAGTTAAAGTGTTGAATTTGCATAACATATCGGATTCCCAGCATAAACATAAATTTAAATATTTTTTTTTTGTTCTGTTCTGTTCTGTGTTTGTGTTTTTTTTTTGTGCTCTAAATGGTAAAACATTTTGCATAATTGATAAAAAATTTATTTCAAATACATATATATATAAAAAAAAAACAATTACATGTTAGAATGTCTATATAGTTATTAAATATAATTATTTAATTATAAATTAAATATATAATTATAAAATTTCAAAAATAATCAGACATTCCTTCACGTGGAATGATCAGTTTAAAATTTACAAAATGCGCCAAAAAGTTTTATAATATAAAAATTGAAACATTTCATTTTGTACAACAATAAATATGTAATAATCCTTGTTCATTTTTAAATTTAGCGTTGAGATAGTGTACAACTAACTCCATACGGTTGATAGGTACTGGTACACTAAACACTTGATCAGTAGATCTAAGGGTAACGAAGGATCAAAATAATCATTATTTATTTGAATTACCTGCAAAGTCGGCAAATGAATGAGCCAGTCGTTTTATACTTAATATGATAAATCTTTTTTTTTTGCAAAACTTGTTATTCCTTGCCAAATGCTTAAAAAAAATGATCATCGAAAATATTAAGGACTTTATAGTTAAAGCTATAAAACAAAATACATTATATAGTCAATTTCTCTGTTAAAAAGATATATTATAATAATATATTTAGTCAAAATGTTTTGTAACCATAAAAGTAATTTAAATTCACATAAGGATTGAATATCCTTTTTAGTTTTGAGCTATTCATATTTTTCATTTTAATTTCATCTAAATGTTATTTAAGCTTTATTTAGACTATGATCATACTTTAACATATCTTTATATGGTTATTGCAAACACGTTAGCCGCTATAACAATGCAATCAGTGATTTTAATTAAACAAAAAAATATATAAAAAAGTATATATACGTATTATGTATATAAAAATATTTACAATTTTTATCAGGAATGGTACGATAATGCTCATTTCTTATAATATCGTTTTATCAAAATTTCTTTTTTTTTATTATTTCCGTTTTTAAAGTTTCAACTTTTTTCACAATCTTATATTAAGTCTCACTAAAAATCAGAAAATACAGATAAACAATCTTATAAACTGATATTGTAAGAATGAAAAAAGCAAAGAAACAAAGAAAAGGAAACTTTAGTGACGTGATTATAAGGACCCTATTCCACGTGAACTTTTTCAGCAATTTAATGGTCAATTGATAGACCATTTATGGACAAGTAAATTGATGAGCTAGCAGACATGCATGTTGAACTACCAATTTCGTATCTACTTTTTGATAATAGTAGATTACAAAATATTTATATATTATATAACATTGAAAATATAATTTCTGAACAAATTTTTGAAAGATAAATGAATTAGAATTTTGAAAGATAAAATAATGAAGATCAAAAAATTATCTAAACATTCCCAAAAATTTAAAAAAAAAAAAGGATGCCATTTTTCTCGCTCAGCTGGTTTTGACACTAAAGTGATGAAAAAATTGATGAGAACTGGGTGAAAATAGAACTATTATCAATTAATTTCTCATCCAGTTCTCATCTCAATTAATTGTCCATTTATTGACCATTATTAATGAAAACATGGGTGTGCAATAGGCTTGTAAGAATTTCATCATAAAATCAAGGTTTCAATTCTATAATTTGTTTTACAGAACTTTAAAATAGGTCACTATATAAAAATATAGGAATGGTTTAAATAAGAGAAAAACTGGTTTTTTTTCGAATTTTCAGAGTTTTGTTCATTCCAAATTAAACTTTCATATTCTGTACATCCGATTTATTACACAAACTCCTTAAATTTTTTTAATTTTTATTTGGGTCGCCCATATAATACTCGTATAAGTAAAAACATTTTGACTAAACCAAATTTCGATAAAATAGGATTATACGCGAAACGTGCATACGTAAGTTAAACCACTCTTTTCTAATAAATTTGATTGAAATATGATAAACATAAATATAGAATTTTTTTTCCAATATATTTATAAAAATGAAAGGATTTTGTTTGAGAGAGATGTACTTAGTACTTTTTCTTTCCAAATTTCTTTTTCATTTTCTTTTTTTTTTCCAATTTTTTATATTGATCCGGCGCTTTTAATAGATAATATACAAACAATTTTCCCTTTTAATACAAATTTCATTTAATTTTAAATAAAATTTCAAATGATTTATAACAAATCAATAAATTTTCCCACAATTAGAACCCTCTATTTAAAAAAATTCTGAAAAAAAAAAATATCTAATAATTTTTTTCAAAATATTTTCTAAATATACACTTAAGTAATAAAAAAAAAAAAAATTAATTGTTATATCATAAAATAAATATTATATATTCCAATTTATAGAAAAAAATTTTCATGTCATTTAAACATTTTCTTTTTAATTTATGTAACAGTAAATTTATATTCAGTATTTAAATAAAATGATAAAACCATACATACTTAAAATTTTCTCACCCTGAATCACATTATATATAGGTAAGAAAATTTTCCATGTTTTGTTTTTTTTTTTATTTGTTTTTGTTTTTCTGTTCTAATTGCAAGCATTGTCTAATAATTTTTAAAATTTACTAAATAAATTCTAAACATTCTATATTTTTATTTTCAAATACATATATGTACTATATAAGTTTATGAATTATTATTTTCATTAGATTCCGGAAATTTTTTAAACGATGATCCTAGACGCCGTGAAATAAAGCCATACGAAATAAAGACATAATGCCCTTATTCCGCTTTTGAATATCGCCGATTTTTTCACGTACAATTACAAAACAAAGTCATATATCTTTATTTCCTTCTCAAAAATGAAATCTATTAATTCTCACCAAATAGAAATAATTTAAATTTTGGAAATAATAATAATTATCAATTTTTTTCTTAAATTTTTGTAAAATGTACATAGATATGTTATACGACTCTAAGATAAAATTTCGCCGGATAAAATATCGTATAATTTTGAAATACCCTGATTTTAAAATCTCTTAAATACTCCGGAAAAAACGTATAACCCTGATTTTGGATCCAACTCTAAAACCCCGCAATATTTTTTTCTCTCAACATTTTGTTAACGACATTTTGTCCATATCTATATATTATGAAAAAACAAGCAACCTTGATTTTGTAATCAACCATAAAATCCCCCAAATTTAGAATCTTTTCCAATAATTAAATTTTTCTCTTCCAAAAACGAAAAGAAAGTATCTTTGGAACTGATTTTAAAATAATAAAGTATATTTATTATTTTATAACTACATTTATTTATAAATATCTATTTTTTCACTTTGTTCACTTATATTTACTTTGTTTACTAAACAATTAAGATTTGTATCAATTTTTCCATGTGGCTTTAATTTGTAAAGTTTTAGAAAACGATATGGCTTTATTTCGCATTTGAATAGGAAATAAAGCAATACGCGACAAATTTACAATATGGTTTTATTTCTCATTCAAAAACGAAATAAGATAATTATGGCTTTGTTGCGTATGGTTTTATTTCATTGCCATTCATAAATATACTATGAAAAAATAAACATTTTCTATAATATATATGATGTTCCGTAATAATACGATGAAATATCTCAATATGAGTTCTATGTTGTCTTCTCTACACATTCTTCTCTCTGAAGATTTTACGCGAACAATCTACGATCTTTTAAATGTGCGATTAAATAAAACGTTTTGGTTTTTTTTTGTTTTATTCGTTGTATCTCTTAAGTAAGGATCTGTGGTAACAAATAATCAAATGAAAGATACAAATTATCAAATGATGATGATGATGCTGAGATTTTATTTTATTTTTAGTTCTTTTTTTTTTTTGTTTCACACAACATATGCAACAATAAAGAAAACAGAAAAAAAAATTAAAAAAATAAAGAGACACTGCAACAAGTCATGAAATAATTTATGATCGTTTAATATTTTGTTTTTACATTTTTTTAAGCGTTTAATGAGAATCCATAAATGTTTTTAAAAGTAATTCAAATTGAGTATAAAAATCAGTTCTACTGTTTTAAATTTTTTGATTATATACAGTTATTTTTTTTTTTTTTTTGTATCAAATCTGATTTTAACTAAATGACATGATATTATAATTTTTAAACTCAGTTTTAAATAAATTTTAAATGAGAAACTTTTTGTTAATATTTTTTGTTTTTTTGCAAATTAGTTTAGGTGTTTCATTTATGCAAATTGATCATGATATTTAATTGACAGTAAAGAATATTAGTCTGAAAGTCTGGAAACGATTTATCAGGCAATTGACTAAAATCTAGTTCTCAGAAAAAGAAATTTCTCAGTCTTAACAGAAAATAAAATGATTATTACAAAAATTAATATTATGCCGAGAATAAGCATTAAAGAGTTGACATTATTTTTTTATCGCATTCTATGCTTATATGCACAGCTTTTTAGTTTCACTCTGTCCATGAATAGAACAGACAAATTTTAACCATTGATAGGTCTCTTAATAAATTAATGTTGTAGAACAAGTTTTTTATATGGTCGACCTCATTTGCTTTCGCAGTCAAGTTACAACCTTAGTTAGTTAGTTAGTTAGTTACAACCTGAAAGTTAGTAAAAGTCCTAAAAAAAAGCAAATATCTGACGTTCTGCTTAACATATTTTTAATCTAAAAAAGGCAAACAACATGACATTTAAACATTTAAATTTACCGTTATATGAAAACAAATTTTTGCAAGACTTTGCTTCCTTTATAAATCCGACACGCTTTTAGTTAAAACATTGAAATTTTGGGAGAAAAAAGATCTTTCAGAATAAGTTACCTCAGAAAATTTTTCCTTTAAACTTTTGTTATATTTAGACACACTTTGTTAGACACACATTTAAACACATATTTAGACACACATTTAAACAAACTTTAAACTTTTGTTATATTTAGACACTTTGTATTTAGCACCTGCAAAAAATTTTTAAAAGTTAAACACAAAAATGAAAGCTTTAACATTATATTTTTACATATTGTGTCAATAGTTTTTCTTAGTTCTTTAGGGGTTTCCTCAAAATTGATCTAAATTTTTCACAATTTTTTTAATATCTAAGCAAAATTATAAATTTTGGTATAAATCACAATATTCTAAACTGTTTTTATTGTCTTTTTGAAAACGTACGTCTTTTTTTTTAAAGGTTTGATTTTACATTCTACTTTATTTAAGTATAAAACCAATTACTTTACAATGTTTCTACAAAACTAAACTGCCTTTAAATTTTTCTAAAGTCTTCTCTCATATTCTATCCCTTTGATTGCATATTATTATTTAAGGCGAAATTTGTTTCAACAAATTCTCAAGGTTTTTCTATTCTTTGTTAGTTTTACTTTTAACTTTAGTTTTATTTTATAGTTTTGTAGAAGATTGTAGGTTCCGTAATGTATTCCAGGTTTTTCTTCAATCTGATTGTAACTACCTAATTATCAGAGTATTTTTTTTGTTTTAATTATTTATTTTTTATTTAATTATTTAATTATTTAATTTTTTTTGTTTTAATTATCAGAGTATTTTTATTTTACAGTATGCAATCTCTTATATGTTTTAGGTTATATTTTTTTATTAAAGCAGGAAAAATTGTTGCTTTGTGCACTTTGTGCTTTAAAAAAGTGGCATATTTTTATCGAATACACAAAATAATTTTACAATTTTGCGAAACACTTTATGATACTACATATTGTAATATACATCGCGGTCTATTTTACCACAAGCACTCACAACTAATCCCAAATATTTAAAATTTTCTTATTTCGAATTTCAAAGTAGCAACTATATAGAAACGTTCTTTCATTTTTAATCTCATGATTTTATGTAGATTTATTTTTTCGTACTTTATTTTAAAATTTCTAGTTCTGTACAAATCTAGCATCTTAACTTATAATAAGCCTTCTTTTAAATTTTTTCTTTTAATAATGTTTTTAAAATAAAACATTCTACAGATATTTTATATTAATATACAGTATTTTTATAATAATATATCTTCTCTTATAGTCCTACTATTTTAACCCTTAAAAAATAAAATACAAAAAAAATTAATAAACAAAATAACTTTCTCATGTTGAGACCTTAAAAGCGCTATCAGCAAAACTTAGAAGACAATCTCACGACCTTAGCTTCACCTTTTAACTAAAGCATTTATATGGGCTCCAATAACATATAAACTAAAAACATACATATATATACATATATATACATATATATAGCCTTCTTTATTATTTCCACCTTTTACACTATTTGTTCAATGAATTTGTTTTTTTTTTACCTTGACTCTGCCTCTCATTATATTCACGCCACATATCCTATCAATATAGTTCAATATTATTTAAACAAATAAGAAAAAACAGAATTTAACTGCTGAAAATTTTTTTCATTCCTACATAATTTTTTTTTGTTTTGCAGTTAAATTAAGTGACCAGAAAAAGAAAGAAAACATAAAAATTTTTATAATAATTTCATAATAAATTTTTTTATTTGTTTATATGTGTACAATGTTGTACAAAATATTATCCTCAATTAATTTACATTCTATATACAACAAACAGAAAATTTTTTTAAATAAGGACTAAAACTATTAAAAGCAAAATCGACCAGCTTTCAAGAAATGCAGCAGAGTCGGTTTTGAAATGAACATGGGGAAAACGAAAATAATGAGGATAAATACAACCAGCACCACACCAATAAAAGTAAATGATACACCACTAGAAGATGTATCGAATTATAACTACCTTGGGTGCACAGTTACAACGGAGGGTGGAGCATTAGAGGATGCAGAGGCTAAAATCAAGAAAGCTAAAGCGGTGTTTGCAAGATTATAGAAAATATGGCGATCATCAAAAATTAATAGAGCCACAAAATTAACAATATTCGAAACATGTGTTAAATCGGTTTTGCTACAAGGCAGCAAAACATGACTAGTCACAGGAAAAATAATCCACAAATTACAAGTGTTCCTTAATAGTTGTTTGCGAATAATATGCAAAATATTCTGACCACGAAGAATATCAAACACCGACCTGTGGACTATGACCAATCAAAAACCCATAAACTTGATCATCAGAGAGAGGAAATACAACAGGATTGGCCACATACATTCACTGCACTACACCATTTTTGTTACAATAAAATTAAGGAAAGTTGCTTATACAAAAAACCAAAAAATCCTGAAACTTTTCACTAAAATTATTCTAAATCTCTTATTTTATAAGGGTAGCATGCTTTTGTTTTAACTATTTGTATGATTTTACGGCATAATCTACTACTCTATGATAACCGGATTTTAGATCTAAGACTTTTCAATTCATGTTGACTTAACTACTATAGTTTAAGGGTATAGCATACATTTTCATAAATTAACTCAAAGATTGTTATGTTCAAATTCATCTTCAGGTTATCAACCAACTCAAAATAATCTTCTAATAAAGAGTACTGAAAAATATTTTCCATGTGTGTGTGCGTGTGTGTGTTTGTGTGTGTATGTGTGTGTGGGTATGGTTATGGACAAGTGTACAGCCTAAACGACCGAGCAATATTTTTTTTATATTTAATGTTCTAACGTTAACATATCTCGGATTGATAAGCTTTTGAAGAAAATCGGACAACCGCAAGTGGTAGTTTACTAGTGTAATTGTTAAGTTTTTTACGAATTGTTTGTAACAGGAAAATATTATGAGAAAAATTATTAAGAAAAAGTTGTTACACAAATAAAGAGAAACAAATTCGAACAACCATAGAACATTTTTTTATCCAACAAATTTTAAGTTATATTTAATTAAATACCATATAATTTTCTAAGTCCAAATTTCTTACATATTACAACATGCTTACATTAATCTATGAAATTTCGTATTATGCTTTTCTTGTAATAGCGGTCGGTTCTGTGGTGGAGACAGCTGATTTGTTTTTTGAGGAAACTATGCTGGAAAACTTAAAATAATTGTTGCTACCAAATAGATTTTAAATTTTATTTAACTTTTATAAGTCCGTTGTCCCGCAGTAAATTAAAAAAAAATTATATTTGAGAACGGAGGGCATTATAGAACAACTAAAAAGAAAAGGTCCATAAGTCCAGACATTTTCTTAGAAACTTAAAAAATAGAAAAATATTAAAATATAAGAATAGAAAGATTATAGAATAAATGTAAGAAAATACATAAAAAAAAAAATAAATAAAAAATAACAATAGTATATTTTGCCCATAACTGTAATGTTAATATTTTTCAAGTACTTTTAACAGGTTTTCAATTCAGGTGAACATCAAATCATAACCAATAGTTAAAAAAAAAAAAACAAGGAGTGAATGAAAAAAGAAGGAACAGCAAAAAAAAAATAATAAAAGATAAAAACAACATTAGGTTGAATCAAGTCAAGAGAACTTCCTCGTTTCAAGTTACTTTCATTCTTAAAAAACGAAAATTTTAAATATATATATACAACAAGATTGTCAAAAAAGGATATTTTTTTTTATTGAAATTATTGTGCTTTTTTTTTTTAATTTATTGTGAGGTTTTGTTTTTAAAAAATTAGTTATATACCTTTATTATATATAAAAATTTCAAGTTAATTTTTGTCCAGACAATTGCAAAGATGAGACAAAATAAAAAAAAAATTGTAAAACACTATCTACATAATCCATATACATATATATATTGTATATATGTAGTTTAACTATAAAATCTGTATATATTTTAATTAAAAGTGATTTGGAAATGTTGCTTTGTAATTTTATAAAACTTTTTTTGAATATTACTAAATTTTTGATTTAACAGTTTAAAAAAAATGACTTTCAATTGTTAAATCCACGCAGTTGCAGCACTGGTGTATTCGAGAAAACCAATTTTCTATGCATCGAAGCATGTTTCTATGTATGTTTTTTTTTAAGCTTTCATCATTTTAAGTTTTGTTTTTTTTTTTTTATAATTTGTGCTTAATATAAAATATTTTAGTAGTCATAGAATTATATTACTATACATCCTGAATAGGCGTATTGGAAAACGTATTGGAAGATGAAAAGAAAAAAGTCATAGAATTACAGGATTTTTCGTGTATTTCATAGACTTATTTTGTGAAATTACTAATTCAATAAATTCTTACATCTATAAATTAATATAGTATTTATAAAAATTAAGGCTTTATTATCTTGTCCTTTTTAGTTTATATCTCATTTAAGTTAATATCATCCAATTTTTTTTCAATGAAAACTGATTTTCATCAATTATTAAAAGTAACACTGCTGTTTTTTTTTTAAGCTTCATCAAATGTTTATTTTCTTTATAATTCATTATTATTTTTTTTTTTTTATATATAGAAAAATAATTCTTTTGTACAATAAATGCTGTTTATAATATTAACTATCTATTTTAGCTGATATTTAATTAATTTTCATTAATTAACAATAAAAAATTATGATTATGTTTAAATTATCAATAATTTTGTTCAAACCAATAAAATTAAATTTAATCAAAAAACGAAAAGCGAAAATCAAAAACTCAGCTATTTATCAAAATTACAATAAAAATCAAAAAAAATTTTGACAAAATACTCAAAATTTTATTAATTTTTTTTAATAGCCTTCAAATAATCATAAATTTTCAATATTTTATTATGGTAAATTTATAGTCAAGCCTACAAATATATATCTAATAATTCATAGCTAAATCTTCCCAGTTCTATTAATATCTATATGTTTTTTTACCCCACAATCTTTTTATATTTTTATCTTAATTTACTGATGTGATTACTCAATTTTTAAAAGTTTCTTTCATCTCACCTCACTTTCACAAAGTCCCACAGAATAAAAACAAAAAAACATCAAATTTTCATTGTTGAAGATCATTGATCTTGATCGTACAAACAAATATACGTATATGCAACAAGTTTAGTTTAAAATAACAAAAAACAAAAAATTATAACAACAAAAAAATATTCAAAACAATAATCATTTAACAAAAATTATAAATATCCATATATTAAAATTAATTTAAAAAAAAAAAAAAAAAAAAAACTTTTAAAACAAATGTCAGTAATTTGTCTCCATATTTTATGGATATTATCAACTTAACAAAATCTAAAGAATTTCCCTTTAAAATGAACTTTTGATCATTTTTTCTACTTTTTTTTTTTGTTTTTTTTTTTTTTACTTCTCATCAATACCAATAAACTAACAAGAGTTACTATACAAATTCATACTAACAAAATATTTAAAATATAAAACAAAAAAAAAAAAAAAACTTTTCATTTAGATTTTTATCATAATATTTTGGAATTTATAAAATGTTTTATATATTTTTGTCATTTTATTTTAATTTTTTTCTCTTTCATTTATTTAGTATATCTTAAATTTGTTCGTTATATTATTTGTTTTATTTTTCTTTTTCTTTTATTTTTTTTTTTTTTTATTAAATATTATTATTAATATAAATAATATTTGTTTGGGTAACTTTTCACGCCTCTCTTCTCTGTTTTTAATCACTATACTATATAAGTATTATATAGGTATGGTATTATTTTTTTAGTTTTTTATTTACAAGTGTTATCTTCAAGTGACAATATTTTATTAATTGCATTAATACTTATATCAGTTAAAAGTCTTTGATCACTGCATACTTTATTGTCAACCATTATTTATATAAAGATTTAAATTTTATTCTTGTCATCATTGTGGTCCGTATATAGTTTACTATATTGATTTTAAAAAGTCAAGACCATCAAAAACTTAATTTAAAACTTGAAACTTTCATTACGAACTTTTCCTTGATTTAAATTTGCAATCTTATAATTTTTTTATCTTATTTTTTTTGAATTTTAGATTACGATTATTTCTGGAGACTCACCTTTTTTATCAGAATAAGCAATACATTAAAAAGGAAATTTTTAAAAATATTTTTTTTTTTATCATCTGTTCTTTTGATTTTTTTCAAATCTATTGTGTTACAAATTTTTTTCAAAGAATGGCAACTCTCAAAATTATAAAATAAAAAATATCGAACAAACTATTTAATTGCATTGATAAGAAGTCAATAAATACGTTCGTTAGAATTCTTTGTAGGATATCACGCCAAAAACTACTTATAAAATTTTTACCCGGATCACAAAAATTATTCGAAAGTCTCGCGCTTTAAAAAAGAAACTTTTAGATAAGATTCTTTAAAAACAAAAGTACTTTAAGATACCTTAAAAACATAATTATTTTTTTCGAAAAACAAAAACTTATGGGTTAATAAAGAGTTAAGTGAATTAATTCAATTAATGAACACTAAATATGTTATACATGTTTGATTAACCGTCAAACATGTTTTTGTTCGTTATATTAAAATTAATTGAATGTAATGGTTGACAATTCAATTAATTTAAATATTTTTTCGTTAGTGAATTTGATTATTCTTATATCAAGTAATATAACATGCATGTAATTTTAGAAAAGTTTTAATTGATTTAAATACATTTCATTTTAATCTAAATTATTTAAGTGTCTAATTCAAAGATAAAATCAAACTTTTCTTTCCTCTTAAACTCACTACTGTAAGTTATATTATAATTAACTCATTTAAATTATTTTTTTAATTAATCTATTCTAATTCTTAGTCCTTGGTATCAACATCTTTTTAATTACCAAAAAAAAAAAAAATCAAAATCTATAAAAATACCTTATAATATACAAGAACAATAATAATATTTTCGGTTGTCTTGAAAATCGATTACTTTTTATGGAAATTTAAATTATCACCATATTTTTTTCATTTCCTCCTTACAAATTTTCTTAAATATTCATACCTTTTTTTTGTTATGGTCATTTTAATAATTCAAAAACAAAAAAAAAAAAATCAGTACTATTAAAAGTTTCTATCATCATGGCAGGGATCCATATATAATTTGATGAGAGTGTCAAAATTATCACCATTCAAAAAAATTAAAAATATTAAATCCCACAATTCTTTTCAAAAAAAAAAAGAAAACTTTTTTTTAAATCAAATTTCAATCAAATTCAATATAATATGAATCGATTGAAATCGATTGACAATTATTGTTATTAATAGCACTATAAGATTTTTTTATTGTATTTTTTTGTTTTTTTGTATTAACTTAAAACATCACCTACAATGACAAGTTAAACCAAGTTTCTTTTTTATTGAATTAAAAACTTAAAAAAAAAAATATTCTTGATTTAAACTTTATTATAATTCAAATGAATTCATTCAATAAATTGAAAGCGGTTGATGTTACTGATATACTGGTTGATATGAAAATGAAGGAAATTAGTTAGAGTATTTTAAGATTTTATTATTGAAATTTAAATTAAGCCAAAAAATTGGTAAATGAAAATATTGTTTTAAAAAAATGAATCATTGATAAGTCTAATCAACATATAGAACTCATTAAAATCCTTTAGGAAACTTTGATGTACACCCTGTACTTAAGTTTGTAAAATGCTTAGTTTTTAAGATGAGTGAATTAATAGAAAATATTTTTATTCTATATGTAAATTTAAATGATGAACATATAGGGTGGGTTCAGAAAAGCAGAAAAAAATACTCCTAACAAACGATTCAATAACATGTCACTTTCCAGTTCGAAAATCAAACGATTCACACGGAATACTAATATAACTAAAGTACACGGAAGTCCAACACTTTTGCTGAAGAGAATAGGCCCGAAATGTATTTCTATATAATATGTGTGTGAATTAACACAGAAAACATAGAAATTCCGTTTATCAATCTATAAAAAATCGTACACATTTCTGTGCAAATTAAATATGAAATTGGCGCCTCGGTGACGTAATGGGTAAGAGCGTATAAAATTCGCTGTAAACACCGAGGGAGTGTGGGTTCGAATCCCACTCACGTCCTAATAGTTAAGGTTGTGTAATTTCCAGTCCACATTTATGTGACAGAGAAATGCATTAAAAAAAAATATATAAAATTAAGATGGAAAAAAGTAAGTATGATACAATATAATTTTTTTTTTTTAAATCTTCAAAATCCTTGTTTACCGAACTCATCTTATATAAAACTGTAATATATATATATATAATAGTATATAAAACATAAGCTTTTTAAAATTAAGTTTTTAAGAGACCAATGGTTTTTTGAACTCACTAATATTAAAAAAAAAACTACCTATCAAAAGTATTAACCTCTGATAAAACCTCATAAATCTCTTAATTAATGTATAATTTGAGTATAATTTGAAAAGTTAAAACAACGTATATAAAAAATGTCAAAATTTATTAACACATCATTTATATAAATTATATTCAAATTATAAAACAAACAAATATCATATAATTAATAATCAGATGTCGAATGATTTATAATTTATATATATATATATATATATCAAAGTAATAAAATGTAATCTTCCTTACAATTTAAACTGTTCCATTTGATCTTTAGCATAATATAAATACATATTGTGTGTATACAGCGTCCATCACTCATAAAATTTCTTTTTTTTTTTGTTTTTTTTTTCATCCTTAATTTATGATTAGAAACAACTATTTCACATTAGATTTTATTTATTTATTTATTATTTATCTTATCACAAATATTTACTATTGACAGCTGCTACATTTCTCTTAAGCATCTTCATCATTCATTGTTCAATCAAAAAATGCATCTTCTTTATTTTTGATTTTTTCTACTTTTTAGCACATTTTTAAAAAGAAAATTTGAAAAGTTTGTCTATTAGTTTCAATCTGTCCGTCCGCATATATCAAATTCTTCTTAACATTTGTTTAATCTAAAAACACCATAAGACTTGTGTACTTTTATAAATCAATGTGAGAGAACTTGTGTACTTTTATAAATCAATATCAACATTAGATATACATGTTTTTTAAATTTAATATTTAAATGTACCCTTACCGTTATACCGTTTGCACCGTTATGTAAAAACAAAATTTTGCTAGATTTTACTTCTTTCATAACTCTGGCACCGCGTTTTTAGATAGAGACTTCAAATTTTGAGAGATGGAAGATTTTTGAGAATTAATGTCTCAGAAAAGTTTTTTGTGCCACCTCCTGTTGAAGGGTTATTAAGGCTCAAAAATTAAAATTTTGCTATTTAAACATCTAAGTAAGGCTGTAGCTTAGGCATCTAAAAAAAAATTTTCAAAATAAATGCAAAAATTAAAGCTTTTAAATTATAATTTTACATGTGTTAATGGTTTTTCTTGATGTATGTAGTTGTTCCCTTATATAATATTGAAGAAAGTGTCTCTTCATTTTTCAAATTTTCTCTGATATCACTTTTGAAAAATGTACGCATTTGAAAACCGTTGATTTACATTCTACTTCTTTTTTTTTGGATTTTCAAGTTCAACTTTTTGACAAACAAACACATTTATTTTGTTTTAAAAGTTAAAATGTGGTATATTTTATTAAGAGTTTTATTTCTCTCAATTACCGGTTCATGCACTTTGATCTGTAGATATATATAGACAAAGACGGAACTCTTTTTATAAAATGCCAAAAATAATAAACAAAAAAAAAAACAAACAAAAAAGAAAACAAATTTACTTTAATAAACTTATTTAGATGTGGTTGATAATTATTGTCCTTAAGTTTTTAAGGTTTAGAATTTTCTATTTCTAAAAATGTTTATTGTTTGTCTAGGTCTTTAATGGAGTGGAAGTAAGTATGTATATATTAATTTTAACTTCTTCCTTATATTTTTATTTTTTTTTTTTTCAACTTTTGTTTAAGTGTTGTTAAATACTTATATATACAAACATACATATAGATCAATCTGGTTACAGTTTAGATAAATAATACACTGTTTTCCTGATTCTATAAAAATTTAAAGTATATATTCGAATTAATGTGAAATTAAAATTTTGAATGAGAAACCAATAAATAAACTTCAGATAAAATTAAATAAACAATTTTATAATGAAATATATAGTTTTTGACTTTTTATTATTATTGTTTTTTTTTTGTTTTTTTTTTTGTTAATAATATCCTGTTGAAAAACAGTTGTATTTGTATGTATGATTTTTAATTATAAAATATAAATATAATACAAAAGAAAATACTAAAATATTTTCTTAGACTTTTCAAATGCTTTTACACAATAGATTGTATAAAATAACATATCCACTATAATAAAAAAGATACTTCAAAGTTTAAATAGTTTTATAAATAATATCTTACAAAGGATTAAATAAACACTTGAAAATATCAACTACAAATTAATGAATATTTTTTTATTAAAACCGTTTATCACATTCTGTGACAAAAATTATTCTGTAAATTATTTTCTAGATTTATTTTAAAATTCCTTAATTTAAATCAAAATTACTTATCCATATAACTTTTCTAGGGAAAAGTACTGGAATTCTAAAGAAATCACAAATTGAACGAATTACAAGAAGCGGTACAAAAAATATTTATATTTACTTTATATGAGATACATTAATCCAAAGCAGAATTCCAGATTACCAGAGAGAACCACTGATCACACTATACAATAATTTTTCTTCCTTTGTATTTTTCCGTTTAAAATTAAATTAAAATTCCATTATATTTAAATTTGAAGACAATATTTATTATTCATCCTGTATTATTTTTATTGATGAATAACATAAATGAAATTTTAATAATATTTATAAATCTATTGAGAGAAAAAAATTCCCTTTTTATTAAATTCGAAGAAACGTTGCCTAACATATTTTTGATTTTCGAAAATTAAAATTTCTCATTATAATAATTTCAGTTAACATTATCAATAAAATTACACAAATACATTAAAACTATATGTATTTATAAATATCCTTTATTTATTTTGACTTTTATATTTTTTATCTTTAGCTTATCATATCAAAGCGCATGTCCTTCAAATATATTTCAATAATTTAAAAATAAGAATAACATCGAAAACTTAGCAACCAATGAAAATGAAAGAATTAAAATAGTATTACAAATACATTTAAATCATATTAATACAAATACATATTTATATTTATTTATATTACATCCTTTTAACAAAAAAAAAAAAAAAGGATGGATACCCTTTTCTTTCTGTCAAATTAAAAGTTAAAAATGGTTGTTCAAATATTTTCCAAATAATTTTAGTTCCCCATAAAAGAAAAAAAAACAACAAACTTATAATTTCCTTTCCTTTCAAATTTAGAATATCCATAGAAAAACAACAACAAAAAATTATACTAAAGTATTTCCTATACCTCCCGTCGTATTGTGGATACTTCTCAGTCTTTGTTATGTCAAAAATTGTTAAAATTTATTTGTTTGATATTAAAATCCTTTGACAGTTCAAATTTATTTAAACATATAAGAATTTTTTATTTATTTTTTTTTTTTTTTATTAGAGAGGGAATATTTACCGTTAAATAAAAAAAAAAATATAAAAAACTTTTGACAGTTATTTAGATAGCATGAAGAGTAAAAAAATTAAAAATCAAACTGTGTTTTAGAAACTTCTAAGAACATGTCGCATCAAATTCATTTGTTAGTACAACCATCATTTAGTATTTTTGGTCTTAAAGTAATTATTTCTTTTTTTTTTCATAATTTAATTTTAAAAGGAAATTTTAAATAAAGACAAAATGAAAACAAAAAATAAAGGACCTTGAACGAGTTTTTTTTTTTTTTTCATTTATTTTCTTTACTTTTATAGATGTCCTGCTGTTGTATTGACGACTTCTTAATTCAAAAAATTTTAAAACAGACTCATGTTAAATTTAAATTTAGTTTACCTTTAATGATACTAATTATGATAATCAATCATCCATATAATGTAAGACTTGTGATTAATACTACCAAAATTTTTCATTTAATTGGAGTTTGAAACATGGAGTTTTTAACTTTATTTATGGATACAAAAAGCTAAATAACCCAAAAATGGTTGATTATGCTAAAATAGAATTAAAAGTACTATAGTTTGAGTTTTAATTTGGTTAGCAATTTTAGTGAGACGTATCACAAGTGTATATATAACAGGATATGGCTAAATATGTAACTTAATAAGATAAAAAAAATTTTTTAGTCAAAAATCGATTGATTTATTGTATAACAGCCATAAGACACGATTTATTTTTATAGGTATATAAAAATTAATATATGAATTTTTGGTTTTTTCTATTTTTTGCGTTCTCCTTCTAAGAATAACTATAATAAAATCCATCAGTCATATCTTATTTTAAGCCTGTTAATTCTTTTCACTCCATTATTTTTCAGTTCATTAACGTTCAAAGTTCAATATATTTAATACAGTATTAGTTCGAATTGTTTTTTTTTTATGGTTAAAAGATAGATTGAAAATTTTTTTTTTATTTGAATCTCCGATATAGTCTTGTATCCTTAAATTTTACGTTTTGTAAAATAGAGCTATCGACTATTTACCAATAATTTGCCTCAATTTGTTTTAAGAATACAGGCTAAAAGTACGTCTAATAAACGATCTCAATGACACATTAACATTTTCTTTATTTGACCTGCGTCGTCTAATAGAAATACTTAATCTGTTTTATAGATATCTCATAACAGTGGATTTTTGATCTAATGGGATTAAAAGTTTGACGCCTCCCATCAAAGCATTCCAAAGAGAAACAAGGAGAGCTTCTGCTGCCCACTCCTATATATAATTCAAATTTCCAGATGGCATGAATTCGTTTGTTGCACGAACATCCCTAATGGAAAACCACCACTGAAAATAAATCCATAATACATGAATTATTAACACATTAGGACCATCTTTTTTCTTTTTGATGTTACTAGTATACCTCAAATTCATTCCCAAATCGTTTAATAATTTTGTAATCTGTCCTAAGGTAATCTTATTCTCTGTTTTCAAAGCTCAATATTATTTATTTTTGCAAAGAACAATGTCACCAAACTTTATTTTTATTTTATTTTTTCTTTTTACTGTTTTATTATGAAAAAACTCCAGACTTTAAACAGTTACCACTAGATATGCATTAGGTAAAATATAAAGAAAACAATGAATATGATTAGGTATATACATACGAGAATATATGCAAATTCAAATGATTCCATTGAAGCTTTAAGAAAAAGTAAAAATAACATCAGGTTAAAAAAATTAATTTTCAGTTGATTGACCAAATGTCAGTTCAGATTAAAGATGAAACAACCTGTGCGTTCATGTGACTGAACAAAGTAAAAAAAAAGAAACACAAAATTGAAAAAGGAAGCAAAAAGTTATCAACCAGTAGTAAAGCAATAATAATTAAAAGGGATCAAATTGATATATATGATAAAATTTGTATTATTTTCTCAAAAAGTTAAAGTAAAGGTTATTTAAATCCTAAAGTAAAATTTTCAAAAAACTCCAATCTTCATCACCAAATTTCTTGAAAATAATCAGAAAATTAGATTTTAAATTTTCACAAAATCGAAAAAGAATTTCATTAAAACAACAAATGGCATTTAACTGGATTCACTTTTAAAAATCACAACCGTATTATGATCTAAATAAATTGTAACACTATAGGGTAACAATTCTTAAGAACAAATCTTGTAACTTAAATTAACTAAGAAATCCTCAGCAACTTTTAAAGCCAAACTACTATGAGAAATAAAAACCTACAGAAAACTTCTTAAAGACATGATAAAAATGTATATGCCATTTAGGAGTATCATATTTAAAACTACGAAAAAAACAATTTTACGAAAAGTGCATCTGCTTATTTAAGAAAGAAGTCAAAGATATGATGCTAAATTATTATAATATAATATGTAGATATATTACTCTCAGTAGTCAAAAATCTCTTTCTACCTCAGTTTTTAAGATATTTATCGCCTCCGGTACTCTGCATAATTTTTAAATACAACTTAAATAAAAATATTACCATTTTAAATAAACAGTGTTCATTGCTCACCTAAAGCTAAACATTTCACCACAGTAAATTTTTAATTTTTTTGCAAAAATTTATTTACAAGTACCTAGAAAACTCGATTGTTAACCACACAAAAAAAAACAAAATATAAAATCAAAAAACAGGACTAAAACAAAAATCCACAGACCAAAAATTATTGTATGTTGCAAAATATTAAAAAGAAAAAAAAACACAACTTGATTCAGATCAGCTCATTATTGACGCTAAATTCATAATAAAAGACAATAAAATTTTTAAAATTAAATCAAGAACCATATATATATGTATGCATATACAATATGTATTCTGGTTCTGACTTTTAATAAACTTTTTCAACAAACTGAAAAAAATATTTTTCTCCTATATTTAATAGATGGCTTCTTCTGGATACGTTTTCAGTTGATTGAATATGTCTAAGTTAATTATAATCAATTTCATTTTAGTGGTTCTCAAATTTTTATGAGTATACAAAACAAAAACAATAAAAGCTATAAAAATACAAAAAAAAAGGGATAAATTTTAGTTATTTTACAAAATTTGTTTTTATATTTATTTGCAAACCATAACTGGAACTAAAATATCTTAAGTATCTTATATTTTCATGGTCGTTTTGGATTATTACAAATTAGATATTTTTTTGCAAAAAAAAAAAGAAGAAATTTGCAGACAAGGGTCTCCCTAAACAAGGGTTCTTTTTTTTTTGCAAAAATTTGCACGTGCCTTTAAAGAGTTTTTAAGCTGAAATAGAGCCATTTAAGTATAAATGTTTTCTGTCTAAAATTGAACAGATTTAAATTAATTTTTTTTTACCAAATTTTGTTAAACGTACCCTTTTTCAAGAAAAAACAAAAAAAAAAAATAAATAAATACATAAATATTTTCAATAAAAAAAAGTGTTAGAAGATTGTTCTTAAAAAATAATTTAATAAAGTTTGTCATATTCTTAGGAAAATTTTTTGACATTTATACAAAATATGTCAAATTAAATCGAATTTGATGATAATTATAATTCGATTTAAATTCAAATATACATTTATACTTTTATAAGCTATAAAGATTTCTTACAGATACATATTCGCAAAATAAATATTTCCAAACATTTTTTTTTATTCCCTATAGAGATGATTAGACTTTAGAAATATTTTATATTAAAGTAAGAATAAAATTTTTAAAACTAAGTTTTGAATTCATTAAATCTTTAATCTTTTGTTTTTTTTTTCTCAAACCTTATTTTTTTACTTTATGATTATTAATAAATTGAGCTTAACAAAGTAAAATAATGTTTCGGGTTGGATAATGTTTTTAGAGTCTACTGCTTGGAGGTGCCATGTGCTTTATAAAACATTGACATTATGATTAATTTATTTTGACTATAATTTTTCTGAAGTTTTTAGATATTTTCATAGATACTTCTTCCGGGGCTACCATTAGTTCAAAAACTGTTTTATATGCTTGTAGTAGCCCCACCCGTTACGCAGCTACAGCCCTCAACGTTCGAAATGTTCTATATTTAAATTGCTATAACACAAATTCTATAAGGTATATCTTCAATCTGGAATCACCAAACGTTATTTGGTTTTATTAGCTTTATTAATATATACACAATATAAAAAATATATATCTACTTTTGCCATACAGTATTTTTTTAATTTACCGTTATGTGAAATTCAATTTTTGATCCCTAGAAACCGTTTACGTTAGAATCTTGAAATTTTGAGAGAAGATTTATATCTTTGAAAATAAGTATGAGTTATTTTAGAAAATATTTTTGTGCGATACCCCGTTTAGGAAGTGTAAGGAGTTAAAAACTGAAAATTCACTCTTTTGAAATATATAAAAATTATAGCTTCAACTTTATGTTTTTGTTTGTGTTAACAGTTTTTTTATTTATATATACGGATACCTTAAAATTGACGAAGGTGTCACTTGATTTTTCATAATTTTTTCTAACCAAAAAAAAATCTAACAAAAATCACAATTATTTTTTTGGCTGACACGTACAGTTACTTAAATATCACAAGTGAATTGATATATTGAAGAAAAAAAAATTTTATAATATTTTTAACTCAAAAAAATTGATTTTAAGGGCATTTTTACACGAAAATTTTCCAAAACTATGATTCAAAAACTGATATAAATTTGAACAAAATTTTAATTTAGCATTTTTAATCTTAAAAAACAATTAAAACAATTATACATATGAAATATCTATACACATAATGTTTTATTTATTTACTTATTCAAATATGGTGTATTACATTATATTACACAATATTAATAAAGGTTTTGACTACTAAAGTCGGTTTACGACTAACATACCATTTATTAAAGCATGAAAAAGCATACAATTATTAAATATATTTATTTATTTATATTAATATTACACATCACATAAGATAATACAATATTACTAAACCATCGCCTATCGTCAAGGTCATTATAGGGCGAATACTATATTATTAATTTATACAGTATTATTATTCATTTTGCTTAAAAACCTTCTAACCTGTGATGGATTTGGATCCACAACTCCCTCTGTTAATAAACTACGTACTTAACTACTCGGCCATCGAGATCCTTCTTAGTCCTTAGTATTATAAAAATTACTTCATATGTATTTCATTATTTTGTTCCTTATTAAAAATTTATTTATTTATTTATTTATTTATATTAATATTACATACATTAATGTAGTGCAATATCATTGAACCATCGGCTACTAAGGCCATTATAGGTTTTTATACTATTATTAAATTATATACTAATATTATTTATTTTGTTTATATTATATACTATATATTTACATTATATTAGGTCGTAGGGGGGGTATGCAAAGAAAACAAGGTAGAATGTAAACCAACGGTTTTTAAAAGCGCACATTTCCAAAACTCAATACAAACTGTTTAGAAGTGTGACTTGCACAAAAATTTGAAAATTTAAGAAATAAAATTTAAGAAATTTTTTTGTAATAAGAAAAAATGTGAAAATAGGACATTTTTGAAATTTTGAGGGGCCGTAATTCCGGAATCCTATATAACTAAGAGAAGCCGTTAACACACGTAAAAATATATTATTGAAGCTTTAATTTTCATGTCTTGCCGACGAAAAATTTTTACAGGTGCCTAAGTTACAGGTGTCTAAAAATAGCAAATTTTCAATTTTTGAGGCGTAATAACTCTTAAAGAGGGGGTGTTACCAAAAAATTTTCTGAGGAAACTTAGACTAATTCTAAAAGTTCTTTCTTGTCTCAAAATTTCAGGTTCTTATCTAAAGGGGTGCCGGAGTTATGAAAAAAGAAATTTCATGCAAAATGTGGTTTTCACATAACGGTAAATTTAAATAGTAAATTACAAAATATTACATAATTTTGATATTGTTTTATATAGATAATAAAATTTTCGATCTTCTGGCGGTTTTAGATTGCAAAACTATTAGGCAGAGCCCGAGATATATACATCTGAAAATGGGGCTTTTTCGTAATTTTGAAGAGCTGCAACTTTGGAACCCTTTACAACTAAAATAAACCTTTCACACACATAAAAATATATTATAGTAGCTTTAATTTTTACATCTTGCAGAAGTAAAATGTGTACAGGTTCCTAAGTTACAGGTGTTTAAAAATAGCAAATTTTCAATTTTTAAGCCCTAATAGCTCATAAACAGGGGGTGGTCCGAAAAAATTTTCTGAGCAAACTTATACTAATTCTAAAAGTTCTTTCTTGCCTCAAAATTTCAAGCTTCTATCTAGAAGCGTGCCGGAGTTATGAAAGTAGAAAAATCATGCAAAATTTGGTTTTCACATAACGGTAAATTTAAATACTAAATTTAAAAAAATTGTATAATTTTGATATTAATTTAAAGATAAAAGAAATACCTGTTGAATGACGTTTTCAGATTGAAAAAATCTTAAGCAGAACATAAGATATATGCGTTTAAAAATAGGGCTTTTTCAAAGTTTGAGGGGCTGTAGCTCCGTAATGGGGGGGCTACATGAAAAAGTTGTTCCACAAAATTATTTTTTTTATGAGACCTACCTATGGTTAAAATTTTTTTTCTCTATCTTTAACGGTGTAGAAGTTTTGTAAACAGACGGACGGACGGACGGACAGAGTGAAACTAATAAGCACATTTTTTCAAAATTTTTTTGGAAATGTGCTAAAAACTTACGACCTGTGCAGGGATTGAACCCACACTCCTTCGGTTAATACGCCACACGCCTAACCACTAGGCTACCGAAGCCCCTATATTAAAAATTTGAAACATTTTTCATTTGGAACGTCCAATTATTGCCTAGTTTTAGGGGTAATAATAAAAACTTAATTTTTCTTTTAAATAAAAATATTATTACAATTTTAAATTTTAAAATTATTTTTACAAAATATAAAAAAAAAAAAACTAAAATAAATTATTAAAATGTTTTTTTTATAATTCTAATTTGAAATTTTATCACTAATTTCAAAATATGTACATATAGAAAAAAAAAACTATTGTTAATGATAAAATGTTTTTCTATTCTTTTGAAATTTTTTTTTCTTCCTTTGCTCTCCTTTTAGTTTTCATTTTTAATACAAAAAACAAAAACGAAAACAAAAGAAGTGTTAAACAAAAACAAAAAAAAAATAGTAATCCTGTTTTTGCACAATTAAATATATTTAGTATTGTATTTTTTTATAAACTAAAATATACCGTTACAAATTGCAATTGTCTATGTATTTTGAAAAATTTTGCGAAAAGAGAGTAAATTTATTTTCTTTTTGTTTTTTTTTTCTTTTATTTTTTCTCTACTTTTTGAATTCTCAATTTTTGCCGTTTCTTCATAACTTCAACCCATTTTAATCCATTAATCCCTCCAACAATTTCATTCATATATATATATATAAAATATATATATATACTCATTTATATATATTTATTCATTTTTTTTATTCTATTAAAAATATGCCGTTATCCATTTATTAAACCAACAACTATTTTCATCTATAAGTATTATTATTAAGTAAGACTCAGTCTGTACCAGCAATTTTTTATAAACTTAATACATATATATACATATATATATGTATACAAACATATAATTGTTTTATATTAATGAAATAGTATTAGTTCTTTATTGCCAATACATTAATACGTCATATTTCGTAAATTTTCGCTTGATTTTATTTTTTTTTTCGTTTTCTCCTTTATTTTTTTAAATATTTTTTTTTTTTTTTTTGTACTATTTATTATTATTTTCGTTCGCTCGTTTGTTTATTTGTTTATTCATTTTGTTCGTTTTTCGCTCTCTTGTCTGTCTGCTGCTGTTATTCAGTCGCGATATTGAAGTGTGCTTGCGCCTCCCTTTTATATCGCGTTTATTATCATACAAAATTGTATGTTTTTTTTTTACTGTTTTTCCACAAAAAAAAAAAAAAAAAAACTAAAAATATAAAAAAAAATAAATTAATCGTTTTTGTATATTTCTTCGTTGTTTATTTTAATACCATTCTACAATTATTTGTTATTACTATTAAATGTCGTCCGTTTTTATATTTTTTCGCGATTATTATTAAGTGGATTTAATGTCAAAAAAAATATTTTTTTTATGTTTTTTTTTTTAAATAAAATATTGAAAAAAAAACAGAAAAATATTTAGAAAAATTTGAAAAGCGACGGGATTTGTAAAAAAAAAAAAATTTTGAAAAAATCAAATGTAAATTTAAGAAAAAAGGTATACCTACTATAAGATTTAGTTATTTTATTTCCTTTTATGTATTTGTTTGGCTTAATTGACATAATTATTTAAGATAACGGTTTAAATTACAGTTTTTTGAATTAAAACAAAAAGTATAAAGTGTATAAAATAATAAATTAGTTTTGGAATGATATAAATTGTAAAAAAATCCTTTAAAGGATAATAATATAAACAAAATTTTAATTAAATTTTAAAAAAATTCATATTCAAAAAAGATAGGTATAAAGATAAAAAATAAAATAAATATAATATATATTTTGGTGAAAATACTAAAAATTAATTTATGTATATGATAATAAAAGGAGAAGATAAAAAATCAAAACTATTTAAAATATTTCTTTTTTAATTAATATTTTTACATACAAAAAAAAAAATTAATTAATTTATTGAATAAAATTAAATAAAGTTAAAAAAAAAAATTATATTTTCTTGAAAATTAAATCAATTAATATTAAATATAGTATATAGTACGAGATAAAAAATGAGTTAAATTTAAAAAAAAAATTAATATATATTAATAGTGAAAGTTAAAAAAAAAAAAATAAATTAAATAAAAACAGAAAGATATTTATTTATTTTATATAATAAAATCTTTCAAAGTGATTTTATATATAAAATTTCTTTTTTAATTTATAATGTTGTATAATGTACCACCGTATAATAACTTTTCAACCCTGGATTACTTTAAGGTTTGTAAAAATTATAAAATAAAAATATATAATTGTTTTTTACTCCATTTTTTTTACTTTTAATAAATTTCTTTTTAAAATTCTTTCTATTTTATTTGGACAATTTACTTTTTAGGTTTAGTGATAAATGATATTTTAATCATATAGTTGAATATTTAAAAAAATAGGACATTTTCTACATTTTCATGACAAAATGTTTGGTCTTTATCCATAATTACTTTGAATTTTAAAAGTGTTATTATTTAAAATCACTGGTGGTCATCTGCGAGGACCAGACACATATTAAATGACTATAAAAAATAAGAATTGTTTAAAATTGCACTTAAATCTGAATAGAACTTAAATAACATATATGCATAGTAATACGTAGTTATATTTGTTTTATCATTGGATCAATTAGAAAAAAAACACCTTCAAGTTTTATTTCCTAGTAAATTAAAAAAGGATTTTAAAATATTTTTTGTATCAATTTTAAAGAACTATTTATAAAAAAACTTTGTTTTAAATTTTAATATGTACTTATACTATACTCTTATAATATAGCAAACAAGATATTTCTAAAGATTGAGAAAACCTTTTAGAATTGTAATTATATATGTTTCAGTGAAAGAAAATGGTAGCTCTTTATTTATTTTACACTTATAACTATAATAACTTTATTTCATTATTTCCTTAATAACTTTATATTTCTGCGTAGATCAAAACTGTTTATGAAACAATCGATCGCTTAAACTTTTTTTAAACAAAACCAATTAAACTTTTTACTAATTTTAAAATTTATTTCATAATGGTTTTGTTACAGTTTATAAGATAAATTTAAAATGTTTAAATTTAAAATTAAAAATTATTTTTCTTTTAAATTTAAACAAAAAGATTCGTCTGATTATGGGAGAAATTAAGTCAATTATGAAAAATATTTTCTTTTTCTAAAATTGTTTTTTTTTTGTTTTTTGTTCAGCAGCATTGTAAAATAAAACTATTTACACTATATTTTATATATTCTTTATATATAGTTGAAATTTTTCTCTTCGAAGACGTAATCCATTACTTTCAGAATTTATATATAATTAAGTACTATACTAAAAATTGCAGAAAAAAACTCTAATATATTATTATTAAAAATTATTTTTAAACTTGTAAATTTAAAAATTAAAAAAAAAAAAAATACATATAATAAATTGCATAATATATTTTCCTTTAATAAATCTTAAATCACTTCATACAACCTGTACTGTAATCAATTTATTTGTCAATACATAAATGAATTTCTAAGGTGATGAACCCTTTGAAAAGTATTCTTAAAAATTCGAAATTAATCCTTTCTTATTTTAATTATAATACCAATTATACTTAAATAATTATTAAAATCATTATTATAATTTTAAATAAGTCACACTTTAATAATTATCACAGTATGTAGACCGCCCAGTAAATTTTATCAACAGCAGGATTCCGATTATATTATATAAACCTAACCTATATATACTAAAATAACAAAAGAAAAACCATAGAGTATTTTTTTTAAATAAAATTTTAAACACAAGCATTTTTTTTTTTTTTTATTCAAATAAGAAAAAAAATTATGGTTTTTACAAAAGAGCAATTGTGCAATAATTTTTCAATTATTTCTTTACAATGTTGCTGCTGCAATTCATTTTATAATATTATTTCACATAGTTTTTCGCGTTGCAACATTAAAATGCGCAATCAACAAATCTTTTGTTTTTTTTTTTTGTTTTATTGTCGTTTTTATTATTTCTAAACATTTTTTTATCAACTTCTTTGATTTTGTTTTTTTCTATTATAATTTCTAAGAATTTTTTGTTAAGTTTAAGTTATAAGTATATGTAGAAAAAATTGTTTATAAAAATATACAAATCCATTTTTATTTTGCTGATTGGTTCCAACTGAGTTCAAAATTATGTATTTTTCTTTTAGAAAATAATTTTTTGAGATTTGAAAAAAGTTTTAATTTTTAAAGAAATTGTATTTCAAAAATTAGTAATGTTTTAATTGTCTTGTGTATGCTACCATACAATCCATAAGATATCATAGAATCTATTAGTTGAGTTTTTATACCTGTTGTAATAATACGATCCTAATTAGATCGATTTTTGACCGATGTTCGTCAGTTTTAATCGTATAGCCTTTAGATTTATATTATATAAATTTTAAGCCTAAATGCTTAAGCCGTCTATTAAGTTTATTACGTTTAAATCGGCTGTTTTCTTATTTACATGAACCTTAAGCAAAGAAAAAAAGAAAAATGCTATAGGTGGATATTGATTTGCTTAGGTTAGAGCACCATAAGTATAATAAAGTTATTTGTTCTCTCTTCTTTTATGTCACATATCCTTCTCTTATATATATCACTGAATAATTTATATTCAGTCCAAAATTTGCAACCTAATCTTATATAGATTTCTTATATATAGTCCATGCTTAGCTGTCATAATTTAGAACTCCTACTATACTTAAACTACAGTAAATATAAACTTTGGTCCTGATAATTTGTCGTGATAATTAAATTATTAAAGATCCTTCGATCGTTACTAATTATACTATATGTATGTACGTAGTTATTGTATTTGATGTACCTATATATAATCTTATCAATTTTACATTAGTAATATAAAATTGTACTTTAAAATTGAAATCATTTATTCAACTCATCTGTTAGTATGAGTTCTGCAAACGATTCTACCTATAAGTATTTATTTTAGATTTAAATTAATGGTGGACCACATCACTAATAATAGCCTTGAGGCCTCGGTGGCCTAGTGGGTAAGAGCGTATAAAATACGCTGTAAACACCGAGGGAGTATGGGTTCGAATCCCACACATGTCGTAAGAGTTATTCGCCCTTACGACATTTACAGCCACGCCTGCAAAGGAAAGGCTGTGTAATTTCCTGTTCACATTTATGAGGCAGATAAATGCACTAAAAAACAAAAAAAAAAAAAAAAAAATAGCCTATTCTCCAATTTACCTTAATTACTTATTCATATTATTTTCAGTTATACGTTAAACTTATTTTGCTATAATTTTTTAATTTTGTCAAGTCGAACAATTTAAATTAATTTGACGTTGGCCCAGAAACTTTAGTGAAAAAAAAAATTCATTACTAAGTAAAACTAAATTTAATTAACTAACTAAGTATATATAGACCCTTTTAAACAAATAATTGAAACAAATTGAATGATTTTAGCTATAAGAACTTATAGTAAAATAATATAATTTCGGTTATAAATGTGAAAAGTTTTAAAGATTTAAGTACTGATATGCTTTTTTTTTTTTGTATCTCACGTTTTATTTGCAAATGAACAACAAAATCTTTATCTTCTTTTCACAATAATAATGATAATGATATAAATAATGATTGTGATGATTTAAATGCTGATGATTACAAAAAAAAATAAGAAGAAAAAAAACAAACAATAGATTTCATCCTTTTAGCCCTCAATTTTTACAATGTACATGAACAATTATATAATGTAAGTAAATTTTAGGGAATAGGTAAAAGAGAATGTTTTTTTTCTGTTTTTTTGTTCATCGTATATCAAAATTAATTGTATGGCAACCGTTTTTAATTTTCATCTCTTTATTTTTTTTTTTATTTTTTTCTGTTTTTTTTTTTTTTTTGGATTAAAAGGAACACACTTTCCGTGAGGTTTCAAATTTCAATAAAAATTTATAAGTAAATCAAAAAAAAAATATATATATATATAATTTAAACTATCCTGAATTTTTTTTTAAATTTTGTTCATGTAGGTATATATATATCTATACATATTTCTATAATATTTATATACATTTATATATATATATTTGTTTGTGCAAAAAAAAAATATATTGTACCTCCTATACAACATAATATATATGTACAACAAAAATCAACAATTCAAATCCGTTTTTCTAAGGGATCAATAAAATTTACATTATACAACTAATACATAAATAAATTAAACAACCAATAAATATGTAAAAACAAATTTACAAATTAAAAATAATAAAATATTAATTTCTAATTGGAATTTCATATTAAAAATAAACTGAAAGAAAAAGAAAATTTGTTTTTAATTTTATGTTCCTTTAAGTAAATAAAAAATAAATTAATACAGCTGCATTTTGACGAGATTTTCTTTTCTTTGCTAATTTTATTTCTAAATTTCCAAAATAACTTTTTATTTCACTATTGATTATATTTTTAAATTTATTAAAAAATAATTCAGCACCGCAAAAAGATTTCTAAAATTCTTTAAATATTAATTTTCTTTTATAGAATAAAAATTGAAGATTCCTTAAAAAAAAAAATAACTTTTCTTATTTTTAGAATTAATTTTCCATTACTGTAACTATTTATATTGTATATCGTACTGAATGTTGTGATTTGATATCCTTATTGATGCAACGGTAAAATTTTACTACAACATTTTTTTAGTAGGTATTTTCTTTTATGTTTAAAAAAATTTTCCAATATGGCACGATTAATTTTTTTTTAGTTCAACGTTTTCTATTCCATTTTTAACTTAATCCTTTTTAAAAAATTAAAAAAAATCTTCAGTTTTAATTTTCTTTGCATAAATCTACTTGTAAAAATTTTAATTTCGAAACTAGTACTTAACTTTTTTTTTTTTTGAAAGGTAAAAGATTAAAAGGATTAATAGATTAAAGTTATAATAAATAACAAATACCATTTAAATAAGGATGTCAAAGAAAATTCTGTACTCGTTAATGTGTACACAGTAAATAAACACATTGAAAACTGTAACAACACATTGAAAATTGTAAATAAAGATGAAAATAACGAATACTGTCAGGTGGCATACAATAAGTTTGGTTGTTAATTAAAAATATGGCTTAGAGCTCGATTAAATGAAAGTTCATATATGTATCTAAACCTTTTCTTTTTATTTTATCTTAAAGGATAATATATGGATTCAGCCATATACTTCTGAATTTCACATAATATGTGATATATTTTGAAGTTGTTTCTTAACTTTTTTAAGGAATTGAAGAGTTTTTCACATATTACATAAAATTGTTTTTATACTAAGAAAGGATTTATTACATTATATAAGGAATTACCCCATTTTGATGGATAATCTTAAGGATAATCATAATGTTATTAAATTTGTTCACTTATTTTTCTTTGTTGTAAATTCTTCGGCATCACTTGGCCATTTTGGTAATTATCATTGATTTTATTTTTATTATTTTTAAGAATTTTATTTGGCACATACATTTGGTTATAATCTAATATAATATTTATATATTAGTTTACAGCTGAGCTGTTTATTTATTAGCTAAGCTAAGCTTATTTACTTTTATACCATTTACATCAATTGAGTTTCTTCTAATACTTCATTTATAATGCCTTTGAATATAAATTAAATATCATATTAGTATATTTTACAGCTGTATTATATATTTACTTTTTCAAAGATCCATATTCGCTTTTTATCTCCACATAAATGGTATTAATGTTGGATAAATTTTTATCATCTATTCAGGAGCATTTAAATATAGTTTTCTTTTGTTCATGTCAGATCTCGTCAAATTCTTTTAAATAATTATTTATCTAAACTTGAAATTAATTTTTTAAGTGTTGTTAACAAAAAATATGCATAAAAAAACTGAAAATTGTTGGAATAGCGTTTTAATATTTAAGATTTTAACGAATAGTTCAATCATCATTAAAAAATTTACAAGTTTATATCTAATTTTTATTGTAGTCTAACCTGCATTCTAGATTCACAACAAAACAAAAAACAATTTCTTTAAATTTCTCAAATGTATTTATATATGATATTTCTCTTACCATTATATAACTTTAGAATTTTAGATATAATAATGATCTTTTCATTTACTGTTGCATTACAATAATGCACAAAAAGTCCTTTGCTCCCTTTTTTATTTATTTTTTTCTTTTTTTTTGTTTTTTTTTTTATCTTTTTAAAAATTTAATGACAAAGATAAACATTTGTTACCCAATTTTTATTCTCATATATACCAAAACCTGCTTATATATACTTGTTGTTTCTACAACAATTGAAAACTTAACAAAAGATCTTAAGAATAACGCCCACTATTGTATTTTGTACTAAAAATATTTGTATTGTCCTTGCAAACAAAAACAAAAATTGAATAATAAGAAAAAATCTTTCTATTGTTATTTTTAAATTCACCATTATCAGAAGACACTATTTAGAAATTACCTTCAGTTTGTGTCTATATGAAGATGAATATTTTTTTATATTATGCTGGTTTTTAATATATTTTCCGCTATTAAATGAACGAAAAATTTTGTTGTCTTCAGCCTTCTTTTATTTAAAGAATGTGTTATTAAAACGAATTTGCTGCAAAAAATATTTTAAAACTGATCATTAATTAATTATAAACTTTATTCTCTATTGGGTTTATTATTCATATTAATATCCTCTAATTTTATCTTATATACGTATTTAAAAGTAGTTATCTGTAATTATCTATAGAACTGAATTAACAGTAAAAATCGACATCCATCACCTATTTAAAACTCTTAGCTATGAGTTAGAATTAAAGGACAAGTCAGTATTTTTAATTTATGTCCACTGAATTTTTCAACATTTAGATTTGAAAAATTTTCTCAAATTAAGGTTAGTTTTTCAGAACAAAAAACAAAAACAGTTTTCCTTTAGGAATAAAAACTTAATTATGAACTTAGTGTGATTTTCTTAATTAAAATTTTATGGACAACCGGCAAATTTAACCTTTTTCTAAAAAAAATATTTTTATTAATGCAATCTTGAAAAAACACTCCTCAACTTCTTAATTTAATAACCGTAATAACTGAACAGTGCTAATAATCTTAATAATCGTCATGAGTTTACACTGTATATTAAAAATATACATATATATATATATATATTTATAATTCTATATTACATGTATTTTTCTGATTCAATTTTTAGAAATCTATTGACTTCCTATAGTATACTCTACACTTTATCATCATGAATATCAACAAAATCATCGCTATTATATTGTTGTCATAGCATAAAAGAGGTACTCATTCATAGGTACTCTTAAAGGTAGTCCAGATTATATCAGATTAAATAATACTTATATATTATGTTTTGTAGAAAATATAAATGAATGACGCATATGAATATAAATATATGTTATATATATATATACCCCTGAATATAATCTATAGTCATATGTTGTTAAAAATAAAAACAAAAATAACAACAACAACAATACTAACACCAACAACAACAAAAACAACAATACAATCAATTGAAATGAACAAGCAACTTTACAACCACTTAAAAGGTGAGATGTTGAACATGTAATTTATTCTGTTGAAAAGAAAAAAAAAAAAAATTAAATTGGTTAGAAGTATGTACTTATGAGTAATAACAAATATTACCTTATTTTATTTTAAGAGGATTTTTATAAAAGATATTTGTAGAAAGATATACTAGATAATAGAATATAAAAACGTATATACCATCTACACATTAAAAGTAAATGTTTAAAAGTTAAGTTTATAGAAGTTTAAAGTATAAAAACTTATTAGAGCGTTTAAAATTTTTTATTATATTATCCTTGAAAATTATTTTTATTAAACTATTAGTTTTTTTTTTTTTTAAAAAACAAAAAAGCAAATGATTTCCTTTCAATATAATAATGTATGTTCACAAAATCTACTTCAGTTTGTCTATACTCTAAACTACGAAGTTCCAAAGGACAATAGGAAAAAATACAACAGTTCTTCTGTAGTTTTTCTATTTAGTTCGAGTTCTTGACTAGACTAATCATGATTTTCTTTAGTTTTAAGACCTTTAATACCATGATCACACTACGCAAAAAAACTGTTAGATTAAATATCGGTTATATTAATGATGGGCTTGTTTCTTTTTAAATTTGATGTTGATGTTCCACTAATTCAAATTTAAAAGTTTTCTGACTATATAAGTTGTTGAAATTGACTTCTACCTTATTTTTAAAACTGTTAGCATACTTTATCCTTCGTAGTAAATGAACTGAATTTTATTAATTGAATAATAAAAACCTCAGGAAATTATGACTAAAATGTAACAAAGTTTAGAAGAAGTGTTAAGTTATGGTGGTTTTAAATTTTATTTTTTACAATTAATTATATAATTTTTTTTTTTTAATTTACAATTTTTAACAAAGATAAAATCCTGATTTTCTTTCCTTTTCTCTGTTTTGAAACCCTTCGGATCAAAGACTGTCTCTTCTAGAGGCTGGAAGAGGGTTAATTTAAAACCATTATGTACTAAAACAACCGAAATAATAAAAGTTCTAAAATAAAAAATAATAAAACTAAAAAGTTCTCAATAGGAGACAGCTACATATGTATGAATTCGGTGACATATAGTCTAGCAGATTTGTAAAATTTTCGGGAACCTATAGCTAATATTCACAAAAAAAAAAAATCTATTTTCAAATATTTAAAACGCAGCAATATCACTATTTCTTAATTTTAATGAATAGTAATTGTACAGTAGATGATAGAATAAAGAAAACTTACATCATTTTCATTTTATACTATTTAATACACATAAATTATATATGTATGTACAAATAAATTTTTCTCTAGAAATGTCATCTTACTTATTTAATTTTATTTTTATTTTTTGCCATTTCATTTTACTTAAATGACAATTCAATAAAAAAATGACATGTTTTCTTTTCGAAATTTTTCTTTTATGATAATTTTTCAGAATTTCTATACATACAGAAAAAAAAAATGGCGTTCAATTGAAAATTATTCCTATTTTTTTTTTTAATGGAAAAATATACTCACTTTTCTTTTGGTATAAATTTAATATGACATCAAAGAGATGAAATAAATTACGTACACTTTTTTAATATATCTTTCTCTTTCGTTTTGAAAACATCAATCATTTTTTCATTCGGAATAAAAAGAAACGGTTATTATACAGAAACCATTTAAACAAAAAACTTCAATTCCTGCTGAGGTTGTTGACAGTTAACTTGACAGGTGTGATGAAATATTTGTTTGTTTATTGGGCTGTTTTTTTTTTTCGTTTGTTTTTATATTTGTTTTTTAGTTATTTTAAAGGTAGACAAAATATTGACAAACTTCATAAATCATATTATATTGAAATATAATTGAATATTTAAAAAAAGATAATAATAATAATAACTAATAGCTATAAATTAATGATATTTAATATATTATTTTATAAATCAAAATGGATGTTTGTTTTGGCAATACATATTTTATTTTTAGCTCACAAACTTATACATGTAGATATTATAAAGTGGTACTGTTAGAAAACAAAAAACTTGTTCTGTATCTTCAAATACAATTCGACGCATCCAATTTCCAACGCATCCGACGCATTCTAGAATAACGCCTTTAAACCTTCTATTAAGATTTTGTATAGTTAGTTTATTTTGACTTTGCTATTGTGATTGACTTCATCAAATATAGCATCTCAATTAATGTTAAACAGCATAAGTGATAGAATACATCCCTGCCACACTTCCGCGCAAATTTCGTTACACTTTTTAATATAAGTACTCTTGCATACATTATACAAATTTTCAAAAGTCCGAAATTTTAAATTGGAATCTTAAATAGAAGTATCTCCAATCAAATATTGAAGTTTTAGTTTCTCTAACATTTGAAGGTGCACTGTATAGATCTAGTGTCTACTGATTATTGATCTCTTTTTTTTGAATGCATTTCTTTGCCACATAAATGTGGACAGGAAATTACACAGCCTTTCCTGTTCAGGCGTGGCTATAAATTTCGTAAAGGGGAATAACTCTTACGACTTGTGTGGGATTCGAACCCACACTACCTCGGTGTTTACAGCGTTTTATTTATACGCTCTTACCCACTAGGCCGCACCCAGGCCCCCTTATTGATCTCTTAAGTCTTTTAATAAAACAAATTGTTAGTTTTTATTTTATTCTTGTTTTCTTTCTTATTTCATTATTTCATTCTGGTTGCTTAGTCATAAAATATCGTTTTATCAAATTCCAATATATTTTTTTTATATTTTCTTTTAAATTAATAATGGAAAAGTATTTAAAAATTTTAATTGCAACCCAATTTACAAAATTTCCAATTATTGTTTATTCCTAAAACTTTTCCCTCACAATTCCTGCAAATTAGTATCTACATTTAAATTTCGTCATTATTTAGTGGAAACTTTTAAAATTAATGTGATATTTAGTTTGACGTCTTAAATAGTTAATTGTCTGTTTATACAAACATAAATAAATGCTTTATACGTTTTTTAAGTTTCTATTTTTTTCTAAACTAAAGCGAAACTCTAACTCTCAAGTCTTCACATTAAAAGGGGGTTTAAAAATTAATTATTTAAGTATTTAAGATAAATTTATACTTATGATATCTTATTATAGAAATAGTTATTTAACAAATAAAAAAAAGAACATAAAGATCGTTTAGAAAATCTTTTTAAAATTTATGAAAATCCAAAAACCATCATGGGATTCATTTCAAAAATCGTATTCGTTTTATCAAAAATACGTATATAAAATTATAACTTTGATTTTTAATTAAAGTTTTTTGTTCAGTTTATTTTAGGTTTCTCAATATAACATTAACTTTTCATTATGTTTTATTTCAAATTATCTAAAAATTATCCAAAATAATAATTTATTTTTACATTTTAGCAACTGTTTATCCCTCTTCTAGTAAACAAAGAAAATTATTCAATTAAAAAAATTTAAAAGATAAATAACCCTAAAACCATAGAAAGACTATTATAAATTTAAAAAAAAAACGCCCAAAACAAAATATGAATAATTAATTTAAAAAAAAAAAGAAAAGTTATTGTAGGTTGTTAAAATTTTATTTTTTTTTAATGAAAAATAAAAATTAAGCATTAAAATTAATTATTATTTCTTTTTACCAATTTAAGATTTTTCAACACCAAATAAAACATTTTTTTCATTTTTTTTTTATTATTTAATCAAATTTATTAATTGATTTTTGAATATTAAATATTAAAAAACATAATATTGTTTGGAAATTAAGAAGCTAAAAGGTAGATTTATTGTTAGTAGTTGAAAATTTTTTAAATTAATAATTCATGAAAATAAATTCAAAATTTTTATAAGTAATTTGATATATGAAAATTTTGCCAATTAGCCCACTTAGAAAAGTTTAAAATGTATAAGAAATTTATTTTTTGAAAAAATAAATATGAATTTAGGTGAATGACCAAATCTAACAATTAAATTTATTTCTAAAACAGAATAGAGAAGAAAATAATCATTAAAGGCCGAGCTCCACTAGTCTTTTTTAAAAGTGCTAATGACTTTTTTCTCACCAAAATGAAAAGAGACAACATGAAAAATATATACAGTTCAAAAAGAGCTAGCATTTTCCATTTTCGGAATATATTTGACATTTCGAATTTTTAATTGCACTAGTAAACATTTATTTTGATTTTTGCTTATTTCTTTACAAGAAAAAGTGAGTGTGAACTAAATTATTAATAAAATAAAAAGATAAACAAAAAAAGAAATGTCAAAAAGAGAAACGTCAACTTTCACTAAAAAAAATTGTCGTAGATCAATTTTTTTTCGGACACAACCACTTTTTTTCGGATAAAAGTCGTTTTTCCGTTTTTGTCACTCGCATTGGGTTTTTGTATCTTTCATTACTTCTTCTAGAAAAAACTCATTAACACTTTTAAAAAAGACTAGTGGAGCACGGTCTTAAACAAATTTTTTGGAACTTAACATTTATTTTTTACAATTTTTAATTCAGTGAGTTTTCAAAATGATATATAGGATTTAGAAAATTTATTTTAAACAAAAACTTTAAAATATGTTTTATACTAACACTAAAATAACGCTATACAACTTCTAACACAAGTTACAGACTTTTAAAACATGACTGAATTATGTATGACTTTTATTGCAATACTTTGAGAATGACTCATATATGTATATAGTTTTGAAAATGATATAGGATTGCCAGATTAACTTAGGTAATTCAATTCAATTAAAATCAAATCATTTATTCAATACAAATATTACATTTACAAATTAATAATTCTGTTCGTTTGTATGTTTTGTTGCAATTTTTATAGTGATTAGATTCAATAAAATCTTGACAACTGTAATATAGAATATACAAATGTGACTTTAATAATAACTAAATCAAAATAATATTAAATCAAAAATATTTTATTTGAAGATATAATAAGAAAAATCTTACAGATATTTTTAATTTGATTAATCTAACCTAACCTTATATAGATTCAACTTAATATAAATTTAATCAATACTAACTTATTATTTAATTTAACATTTCAGCAAAAAAAATTACAAGATTAATTATGATAAATGTTTAAGTTTCTATTTGGGTAATTATGTAATCGATTTACTTTCAAGAATATGACATTTAGTTCAATAATTTTGAAGCTTCTGAAATTATTCTCTTACCTAAATTACCAAATTAATTACAAAAACTGAAGAATAATTAATGGTGATTATAGGAAGGAATACAACTTTTAATAAATGTTTTAAATCTTATTATAAACATAATTTTTATAATATATCTGTTTTGAGTAAGTTTTGTATATTTGCCATTTTTTTATAGATTACGTAATTGTGAAATAATTGTGAAATTTATTGAAGACCCAAACCTCAGCGATTTTGACTTTTGTAGATTACACTTTACTACTGTACATTTTTTTTAAATTCGTGACTAAAATTTTGAAAAAACTACACGAGTATTTATTAAAAATTCAAAAAACTCTGTGATTCTAAATAAAGAGATGAATAGAAACAGAAATTTTTTCCAAAATCCGGATTACCCTATAAAATTTAATATCTCATCCAATAGAAAAACTAAGATTTATTTTGCTAACGTCATTCATAACGGAGAGCACGAGAATAGTTTTTAAATAAAATTAAAGTAGTTTTTTTTTTTATATTTTAAATTATATAAAATTATACTTTTTAAACTATAGTAAAAAGAATTACATAATATATTATATAGAATAATGTATACATAATCATTTTCTTAATTGAAAATTTTTATTAATGCAACTTCATTAAATTTTTCACAATAATCAAGACATCAATATCAAGTCAAATACGTATACCCTTAACAATATATTTACATATGTATCTCTTAAATATGATCTTCTCACGATTTTGTCAATAAAAAATTCAATAAAGATGTATCATATCTGAGAATGCATATTATAACATTCATCCTTAATCAAAACTATAGAGAGATTCAAAACTATCAATACTAAAGCCATCTTTCTATTACATAATCACTTCATCTGATTTTTTTCTTTTATCCTATCACATACATCTTTAATCTGATTATCATTTGAATTGATGCTCCAAGCACCATCAAATAGAATATACATATACATATATTAATAAAATTTAAATATTTACTTTGATTTACCGTAGTTTAGAGATTTTTGTCACTATTGTCAAACTATTGTGTCATAATTTTTTTTATTTTTAATAAAAAAAAAAGAAAAACCCCAGTACATTGGAACTTAACTAATGGTTGGAGAAAAACAAAAATAAAGGAAAAAATTTTCAGAAAATCGTGCTAAAACCAATTAGCATTAACAACACCTAAAATATTAGATGGAACCCTTTTTTTTTTTATTTACTTTATTAACTTGCATGAATAAAAACAAAATTGATCAAAATGCATTAATAGAGTGATATGAGATGCTCTGATCAAAAGATTGAACTCGTGATGGCACATTACAACATATCTTGTAACATTAAATTTACATTCCTTCTGGATGTCATCCCAGTTATATTTTGTTTTTTTTTTTGTTTACTTTTCTTAAGATTTAGAGACCACACATTATACAATGTTAGAATGAATGAACGCTTATAAGTTTATATTCAGATTTTTTGTGTTTTTATCGTTTGAGATTTAATATTGCATTTTGGTTGGTTGATTATTTTGTTATTTGATAGGTTTGTATGGGTTATCGATTATAATGCATAAACGTGGGTTTTGTTTTGTTTTGTTTTTTTTTTTTTGTTGTCAAAATCATTTATTAAATTTATTAGAAATGAAATTTTGTTTTTGTGTTTTTTTTTTTTGAAGATTCATTCTATTCATTCCCTTTTCTTGTAATTATACTCAAATTTCACAAATTAAGTTTAACAAGTTAAATTTAAGTTATATAAGTTTTTTTTTAATATTAAGCAATAACTCTTAATTTAATTTAAATTTTAGAACTAATGTATATTAAAGATTGTGATATTAATTATTAAAATTATTTAATTAATGATGAAAAAGATAAAAAATCTTAAATTTTCAAATTAACCTCGAATCTAAATTTCATCCAATTCTCCAAGTCTTTCTATTATATTGATTGCAACAAATATCTGGAAAAGTTTTTCTTTTAAATGTAAATCGCTTAAATGTAAATATATATATAAATAATTTTTTATCAACTTTATGAGGCGCATGATTTGGTTTTTAAAGTAGATCTAATATTTTTTAATTAGAATAAACTTAAAATATTTATTTATTCTTTAAATTTAAAATTTAAATTAAACCTCTGATTTGCAAAGCTTTATTTTAAAGTTTTGTTTAGTGGTAACAGCGATTTTTTGCTGCTGTTTCCTTTTGCTCCTTTTTAAAATCCTTATCTTACTTGAGATGTTTTTCTTGTGTATCATTGCTTTTTAAAAGAATTGTGCCCTTTAGTTTTATTTTCTCCATTTCACCATAATATCCAATCTTTGTTAAGGATTTGTTTTTAAAATTGTGTTTTAGTTTTAAGATAGGCTCTAATATATCATCAGTATAGGAAAAATTTATCTAAATTGAAGTAATACTTTTTCGTAAGTAGGAGTGAATGTTCGGAACCATAATACGTATATTATAACAAAATTTTAACGTTTATATTTTTGCGAACCCACATTTGATTATAATATACTACAATTTTCAAAATACATTTTATTGCTACACTTTCTTTAACCTTTCAACTATCCCTTAATATTCTATTTTCGTCTCGTTTTTCCTCTCTCATTTAATTAAACGTAAATTGGTGAAGAAATTCGTTTCTATACCGTGTTTAGTTAGCGTGAAAAAAAAAAACAATATTTTTAGTTTTTATTTTACATCACTCTTAACATAAAATCGTTATTAATTGAAGCCGAAATGATGACGTACAGATCTTCACTATTCAGTCTAAGATTTTAATAATTAGTTAAACATTTTTATATGTATTGGATTATGAGACTTAAAAACAACTTTTATAAATCAGATTTTAGCCAGAACTGTCGTATATAAATACTATTCTAAATAAAACGCGAATTAATAGCTATATTAGCAAATTTAGCTAGTGGTCTAGTTTTTTCTTTAAACCTTCGATATGCAGAAAAGGCATTTTCGTTATTTTAAAAACATTTAATTTTAGACCGATTTTAAAGTAAAATTTAGAGTGAAAACTCTTATCAAATTTTTGACAAAAATGTTGAAAACCTTTAAATTATATAAATTTTAATCTTTTTAGTTCAATTACCTTTATTTTTATTTTAATAGCAAAGTGACAAAGTCAAGTCGAAAACAAAAACAAACAAATATAAGACCTACAATTTTCTAAATCAATTCTTTAATTAAAAAAAAATTCTTTTGGAATAAATAAAATTTGCTTATTCTTAAACAATAACATATCAATATGAATTTGAAAAATAGTCAAAGAGAAAGAAAGAAAAAAATTTAGAAAAAGCAAACAGGAAATCGCACTAACAAAAACCAAAAGGTGAACAAAATATACTTTTGTTAGGCTTCCTCTTATTTCTTTTTCCGTTTTAGAATTCTGAAAAAAAAAACAAACAAACAAATTTACCTTTATACAATCTAGAATTATTTTTTTTTCATTAATTCTTGTTTATATCCAGCTGTAAGTTTATTGCACTTTATATTTATATAAGGGCAAGTTTGCCCTTAGAATTGATAATGAATATATAAATGAATATGTATAATGCATCTGTAGATATCCATATGCATAAATGTCAATATTATTATAATTCATTATTTTGTTGTCAGAAACCTTAAAAAAAATGTTTTTAACAAGAATTTACCTTGGCGTTCCAATACTTACATAATCGTCTAAATAAAATAAATTGCAAAAAGATTATAATTTTACATTGAAATAACAAGCAAAAGTAAAGGTATCTATTTATCTATTATAGTTTAAAAATATTGCTATTATTAAAAAACAAAAAAGATTTATAAAAAAAAAATAGAATTTATGTAAAGAATGTACGTGTGTAGTGTATATATAGATGCATATATTATAGGATTTGTTTAATTCAAATTATTCTGGACTAACGTATTATTTAAAGTCAAATTTAACTCATCTCTTATCATTATAATGAGTATGGAACTTAGATGTTTAACGTAAGTCCCATATACTTTTTAGTATACTTACTAACTTTTTAAAGATTTTTAATTTTATTTTTAATTTATTTTTCAAAATTATTTTATTTTTTTTATAAATAACATTAACATTTTCTATAAAAAGTCCAATATTAACTTGTTCTACAAAAAATTCATTAATGGCTAAATTATCTCAGAAAGAATAAGAAAAAAACAAAAAGTTGCATTATTCTGAACAGATCATTCTAGAACGAGATTTTAAACAAATTTTATAATACAAAAAGTTCCTTAGTATTGAGGATTTCATTCTAGAACGAAATTTTAGACAAATTTTATAAAAAATTATGTTACTATTTCTCAACATAACCTAAAAAATGATTTTAATATTTTTCTTCTATATGCATATACATATGTGTCAAATAAGAGTTAACTTGGCGAACGATTTCAAATATCAATAAATTATAACTGATTATTTTTAAATTAAGCAATATATTCAACACCAGGTATTTCAATTCAATTATTTTTTTTTTTTTTTTGAAAGTATAGCCTTCTATAATATTCTAGTACAATATCATAGAATAAGAACAATAAATCAGACAAAACATGATGTAAATAACTTTTGAAATTTTTAAAAGGTTTTATTTATTTCCGAGATGGAAATACGATGCATAGAGTTGTAGTTTGTAAAATATTTAAGGATGTTTCTAGAAGGTTGTGGTCAAAAAATGAATTTTTCATGTGAATCAAGAAAAGAAAACTTCATCGAACACTAATACTAACTCCTCTTAACATTCGTCGAAATATTGGACGAATTTTCCTCTTTTATAGATATCTTGCAGGTAATGAATGACATTTTCTCTATTGAACTAAAATCAATTAGGATTTAAGCCTTCCATTTAAACTATTCCAACGTAACACAAGAGAGACAACAAGTCCTTATTTCTATACTGTCAAAATTCCCAGTTGGTTTAAAATTAGTTATGGAAACTCATTAATTATTATGAGAACTGCTACTTTGTGGAAAATGTTTCTTATCTGTATTTCCTCCACAAAGAACCTTTCTTCGTTCATTTCTAATTTACCTTTCAACTATCCCTTAATATTCTATTTTCATCTAGTTTTTCATCTCTCATTTAATTAAACGTAAATTGGTGAAGGAATTCGTTCTTATACCATGTTTAGTTAGCGTGGAAAAAAAAAACAATATTTTTAGTTTTTATTTTAGATCACTCTTAACTTAAAATCGTTTTTACTTGAACCCGAAATGATGACATACAGCTCTTCACTATTCAATCTAACATATTAATAATTAATTAAAAATTTTTATATGTATTGGATTATGAGACTTAAAACAATTTTTATAAATCAGTTTTTTGTTCTAAATAAAATGAGATCTTGTAAATACACGCGCAAGTGTAACAATATGCAATGCAATATAGGTTAAGAGTTATAGGTTATTATTTGTTATAGGAATTTAAAGATCTATACTCTATAGTGATTTTTCTTTAACATTCTTATCCCTAATTCTAAATATAGACTAAAACTATATATAGAACCTATCATTTTAAATAAAACATTATTCTTATATTCTTTTATATTTCTATATGCTCTAAAAATTTATTCGTTTGGTACAACTGCATATCCACATTCATTTTTGTTAATTATATTTTATAATACAATTTTATTAAAATTAATTTTGAAATATTTTTATAATATTTTTACCACAATCAAAAATCGAAATTATATTTTTGATAATAAAAGTACAGGTACTATAATAACCACTAATCACTAATGTTTTATAATTTATTACATTTATCATTACCGTTTATTTTAAAAATATCCAATTTAATTTTGGTTAAATGAAAATTTATACAGAAAATAGTTACATATATATATATATATATACCCACTAAAATTATATACCCATTTATATAAATAAAATTATAAGTAAGTGGTTAATGTAATGCAAATCATATATACAGGTTCTAATCAATTTCTAATTTTATCAAAGACACTTCTCTAAAATGGTATTTTAAATAATTTGTGGTATTAAAAATGATAAAATTTTTTGAATTTAATAAAAAGTAGTTATATTTTAATAACTATTTTAAAATATTTTCCCAAAAAAAAATTATTTGGTTTTCATTTTATTTTCTCTTTTGTTTTCTAATACCTATTTTAAATTTTAATTGGTTTCTATTTTTTTGTGGTGAATTATTAGAAATTTTTTATCACTTTTTACAATATTTCTATCACTATAATAGCAGTAAATTTAAAATGAAAATCGATATTATGATATATTTTTCGATTATTAAAAAAATACAAGGCAGAATGTAAACCAACAGTTTTTAAAAGTGTACATTTCCAAAAGATCAGGGGCTTCGCTTGCCTAGTGGATAAGAGCGTATAGAACGTTGTAAACACCGAGGGAGTGTGGGTTCGAATCCCACACACGTCATAATTATTATTCCCCCTTATGAGATTTACAGCCACGCCTGAAAAGAAAAGGCTGTGTAATTTCCTCTTGACATTTATGTGGCAGAGAAATGCACTAAAAAAAAAAAAAAGAAATTTCCAAAAGATAATGCAAACTGTTTAGAATTATGACTTGCATCAAAATTTGAAAATTTCGTATATAAGAAAAAATGTGAAAATATGACTTTCTTGCAATTTTAAGAAGCTATAATTAATAAATACCGTTAACACACGTAAAATATATATTATTAAACCATTAATTTTTATGTTTTCCGAAAAGAAAAATTTGTACAAGTGCCTAAGTTACAGGTGTCTATAAAAATATCAACTTTTCAATTTTTGAGCCGTCATAACTCTTAAACAGAGAGTGGTCTAAAAAATAATTTCTGAGGAAACTTAAACTAATTGTAAAACTTAACTTAACTAAAAACTTAAACTTAAACTAAAAGTTCTTTCTTACCTTAAAATTTCAAGTCCCTATCTAAAAGCGTGCCAGAGTTATGAAGATAGAAAAATCATACAAAATTTGGTCTTCACATAACGGTAAATTTAAATACTAAATTTAAACAACTTATATAATTGTGATATTGATTTATAAAGGTAAGAAAAATTCCAGTCGAATGATGTTTTCAGATTAAAAAAATGTTAAGTATAGAACATGAGATATACTAATTTAAAAATAGGCCTTTTTCAAAATTTGAGAGGATGTATCTCCGTAATGGAGGCAGCTACATGAAAAAGTTGTTCTATACAACATTAATTTTTTTATGAGACCTACCCATGGTTAAAATTTATCTTTAACGGTGCAGAAGTTTTGTAAACGGAAGTACGGACGAAAAGAGTGAAACTAATAGGCACATTTATGCAAAATTTTTTTTGAAAATATATTAAAAATTAAATTTCAAAATGAATCAAAAATTGCAATACGATTAATAAATATTCAAAATTCTTTGAAAATTTGAATTTTTTTTTATGAAAATTTTCAAATCAAATTTTTTTTATGGTATTTATGAAAATTTTAATATAACAATTATAATATATAATTATTTATATTTTATTTCAAAATAAATTTTAGGTTGGTTTTTTTTTCTTTTTTTAAACATATAATAATTAATTGATTGGTTTTAGAATGAAATTTTAAAATGGTATAAAAAAAAAATTTTTTTTCACCATTTTATGTGAAAATATTTTGATGGAATCAACTCATAATTTTAAAATGATTTGATTGTACTTAGAAATATATATATTTATATATATATAAATGGTTAAATTATTATTATTATTTAGAAAATATTTTAGAAATAAATTCTAGATTAATTTATTATTAATTAAAAAAATATTTTGGTTTACCAATATAATTTCTTTTGTTAGAAAATTTCTGATACTTCTCTAAAATGATATTTTAATTTTATTATTTCATATTAATTAACTAAGTTATTAGATTTCTGACAGATAATATTTATTTTTAGTTATTTTGGTCAATTAGTTTGGTTATTTAGTTATTTATATCATAAAATAATCTAAACATATTATATTAACTAAATACAATACAAATCCTGGAATAAGTAAAAACAATTTAGTTTTACTATCGGAATATATACGTATATATTTATCTACAGTATGAAACCAGACCAAAAAAAAAATGTTATCTATATGTTTTCGCCTTATTCTGTTTACCTTAGACTGATCCCTCTTTAATCAAAACGTCTAAATTCCTTTCTGTCCTCCTCTTCTCTCAAAGAAATTCCAAAGCACCACTAGAAAAAATCCAAGTGCTTATTACTTCTACTTCGAACTAATTAAATGTTTTTCAATTGGATATAGCAATTCGTTTAACGTCAGAACTACAAAAATATGAAACTTATTATCATTCAATGTGTTAACAAATTGACGATTTTTTGATTTACGATCTGTACAAATTAAAGATGAATCTATAAACAGAACTTAACGTTTAACTTCCCTTTATTCGCATTTTCTCATCCTTATCTTATCCCATATAACTTATTTTTACTATAAAGAAACATTTTCTTAGATTGATTGTGATTTATATGAAAAAAAAAATCCCACTGAATTTAATAAGTAGCTGATATTTGTTTTAATTAGCAGTAATTAGCAGTAGAAATTTAAAATGCTGTTAGCAATTTTTGATATTTATATTATTATTTATTTAATGTACATCTCTTGCGCTCCCCTGATTATGACGTGTTGTGGATTTCAAATCTACTTATATAATACTTGTAATACTTTTATCAGCCCCACTACCTCTAAGAAACTAAAGATCTGTAGAGGGTTAATTGTTTTTATTGACAGTTCATCTTCGGTAACATTTTTAAAATGTTTACATTTAAAGTCCTGTCTGCGCTCAATATTTTTTCAATCTAAAAATGTTTTATAACAGGATAATCTTAATAATTTTCTGCAATTAAAAATTTAAATATACCGTTATGTAAAACCATAAAAATTCTACGTGTACATGTGTTGTTCGGTGTAAAATTCCGTAGTTTTTAAATATGTAGTTTTTAAATATGTAAGATTCTTCTTCTTTTTAAAAAAAATCTGCGTGTACTGTAATTCTTTACTTTAATTTTCTGTAAGTTCCTTTGTAGCCAGTAATTACCCGACAGGAAACCTCTTTGAATTCCCAGTTTATTTCTACTAGATGTCTTGATATTAATATTAAAGAATCAACTATATTGTATGTTGATTAATCCACATTAAAAGATGTATGTATCGCATAATCTGATCATATAATTTTGATCGTGTAAATCTAATCCTAAATTTTTATAGCATAGACATAGGTTCGTTAAGCATTTATTTAACCAGCAAACAACAAATATTTATATTTTGTGAAGGATCTTTGTGTTGAACTTTAATGCCAAAAACTCCAAAAATTTATAAAAATAAAACATCATTACTGTATTCCAAAAGCAAATTTACACAATTACATATTCATTTCATTACATAACAATATGAAAAATTTTATTTTAAAAAGGAACTTAATACAAAAAAAAATGTAATATTATAGTGTATAATTCTATTTAGCAACTCTATCAAAATGTAATAAAAATTATTATGAAAATCCTTCTCAATACTTGTAATCACATTAAACTTGAGCAATTTCAAAGTTCCTAAAGTATTTGTTTAAACCCCAAATCAGATTTAATGAGATAAAATCTAAATTGAATATAAATGAAAACCATCCCCAGGTTTGTAAAAAAAAAAGAAAACCAATGTATTGCAAATTTAAGTAAAGTTGAACTGTAGAAAGGAAGGAAATTTTTAAATTTATTGATTAAAGAAATAACAGTAAACACAATTTTACTAATAAGATCCCAAGAGATCCAAACAAAAAAGTAAAAAGATTTAAATAAAATAAAATTTGACATTTGATATTATGTTCACACTATACATATTATATGCATTCAATATATTATATATTATGTCTTAAATTAATTGTAAATAATGCTATTATGAAAAAGTAAAAGGGGGGATAAAAAATAAAATATAAGTAGTAGGAAACTTTTAAATTTTTAAATTTCCAAAAAAGAGGTTAGAAAATCCATTTTTTAACAAGGCAGAATGTAAAATCAAAAGGTTTTTAAATATTAAGCGCAGGCAGGACTTTAAATCTAAACATTTTAAAAATGTTATTAACATTAATTTTTTTATGAGAAATATTTCATTGGCTCAAATTTCATTGCTCCATTTTTAAAGTTTTGTGTAGAAGTTTTGTAAACAGACGAACAGACAGATTGAAACTAATAACCAAATTTTAAAACAAATTTTTTTTTAAAATGTACAAAAAATGATTTCGATGAGTCGAACAATAAATTTTATAATGCCAGAATACCCGTACTTAAACCAAGTCAAATTTTTGAAAATTCTATAGTTAACAAAGTTATATTTAAGTTTGTTCTTAAAACAAAAATCCTGATTCATTCTCCATTTTTTAATCTAATTGATAATTTGCCCATCAAGGACTTATTATTTTTTTCCAAATCTTTAAACACCATAATGGAAATAAACTTTAACAATAGATTTTTGCCAACTTTGCTTTAGCATCATATAATTATTCATTATTTAAACCGAAATTTTAATCTATTAAACATTTTATTCATCTTTTGACACTTTGCTGTCATTAATAACATATCAGTATTCGGATTTTGTTGAATAACTTATTTAAATGCAACATATTTTTAAGCCATGTGCCAGATAAAGGTTACTACACACTTCAACGAAAACAAAAAACATATTTTCTTAAGAAACTGATCCAGATGTTGAAGTATATTTTATATATTGAAAGGAAATATCATCCAATATTAATTATATACCTATAATATAAATATTATAATAAAGATTTTGAATTGAAGAATTACTTTTATAGACTCTATTATAATATAATAAAACAACTTATTAATATTATACCATTAAAAACATATAAAAATTGGACAAAAATAAAAAAATATCAATTACCTTATTAAAAAAACTTATATAGAAAACAAAATAAGGCTATACCACTACCATCTTCACCAATATTCTACTAAAGGAACAATAAATAATAAAATTTATTTTTATATAAAACTTTTCTTAATATAATATAAAAACACAAAAAAAAAATAAAAAATTTGGGAGCAAGTGCATGATGGCATCATTAGGTCAAGAATAAGAGCTCCTGTTTTTTATTATTATTATTGTTATAGGTTACTTATACTTAACATATAATATATATTTATATATATACCTATATCTTTATTTTAATCTAAAATTTCTTTACATCCTTAAAAATACAGTAATTTAATATACATACTGTACATGTACAGTTATGGATATATTTCTAGAAACATTTTTAAATAACCTTATCTGTAACAAAAATTATAGCAGATTAACATAGAAAGAAACTTAATGTTCAATTTCAATGAACTGCAAAGAAAGAAGGATATTCTTTAACAATGTGTCCTTTTATTAAACTTATTCATTCAAAACTAGGATGTCCAAAAGTCGAAGGTCATGAAGAAAGAAGGTGATAGGAGAGGATGAAACAAGCGAAAGATTATTCTGGAATGGTCGGTTTTATCTTAACGGTTTTCGAGATAATGGCATTCAAAGTATTTTCGTATATTGTAATTTTAGTTCCATATTGGAAAAATGTTTTTTTAACTAAATTTCAATGAAGCTCAAGGTTATACATATATATTTTTTTTGAAAAAAGTAAAAAATATAATAAAAATAATAATAACATAAATTAAAACTTTGATTTTGATAAGTTAGAAAATGAAATAAAAATCATATGATAATAACAGTTTTTGTAGAAAAATTACCGTTATTTAAAGAAACATTAAAAAATATCAATATTTTTCGACTTTAAAAGCTTATTAACTACTACTTAACTATGAAAGTTAGGAAAAAGTAAAGATATTTGTATAAAAGCTCATAGTTTCAGCTATGTATCGATGCCTAAAAGAATCTTCTGGTTATATAGGGGGTGAATATATTACTTTTAAAAACTTTATTTTTAAAAACTGAACGAACATAGCGAACGCTGTTATCTCGAAAATCGTTAAGAGTAGAATGCCCCCTACGAAACATTTATGCTAGTTTCGACCTCCCACCTTTAATTTGATTTCAATTCTATAAGATTGTAAAATTTCATAAACTCAATTACAAAAGTTTTCAAATTACTTTTATTTATACGTTCACAATTGTTTATCTACAATTAGTAATTTCATTAAGAATTTTGATTACATACTTCAATAATTTTCTTCTATTTTTTTTTTTTTTTTGGTTTTGTTTTTTATAAAATTCCAAAATTTCAGGATATTATTATCTTTTCTCATCTGTTATTGTTTTAAATTCTTAGATATCAAATTCTGTATCTAAAGATTTAAACAATAAATTAAAATGTATATTTGTATGTGAATTCAAATAAATATATTTAATATTTAATAAAATTCCATCTTACTTCAATTTAAGAAAAATGTAATTGAATAGTTTGTTTCTGTTTTTTATCTTATGAAATACTAAGTTTTATTTTTTTTTCTTAAACTCATGTTGTCCTAAATTATTTTATCTAAAGATAATAATCAAAATAAAGTATATATTATTTTTTGTAGGAATATGATATTTATAGGTGAAAAATTTGATATTTATATGGATCTTAAAAAAATTTAACTACTATATTTTTCAGTATATTAACTTATAAAAAAAATCTGAAGGATCAAAATAATAGAGAAAAAAGGACGAATATAACATTAGTAGGATATGTTGATAATTTCAATTAAAAGAAAAAAAAAAATTTTCTACTTAAATTTTATTTTTATTTTTTCTTGTTTTATCTTAAAAAAGAAATGGTATTCATATAAACATTACACATATATATACATTCCTGTAAATTGATACGAATTCCTTAAAATAATCATGATAAAAACAATATTATATATTTATTTTGGAATCTTATGAATCTAAAATATAAAAATGAACGTAAATAAGAATATATTGATTGAAAAGAATTTTTTATATAAAAGTAATATCTCTCTTAGGAATCCATAGTTACTGAATGTCCTTTTTTTTTTTTGCTAAATTTTTTCTTTTTTGTTTTAAAAAAAAAATTTCTTAACAACTAAATTGCAAAATAAATTTCTATTTGCTTAAATTGATTTTATCTGTTCAAAATCCTTGCTTTTCTTTCAGAATTCCTGATATCAAAACTATGTTCTTGTTATGATCAACACAAAATCATATATTTAAATCCGTTTTGAATTCCTTTAAAACCTTATATTTGTTTATGCTAAACAATGCACTCCTAAATATCATAGGATTCCTTGCTTTTATACATTTTCTAAATATCCTTACAAAATGCATTAAATTCATTTTTTCTTTTTTACATTTTTTGTTGTTTTGTTTTTGAAGATGAGAGCAAAACTCAATTATTTAAAACTCAAACTTTTGACTCTTTTTAATCGGATAAAAGATTAAAAATAAAAACAAGACAAAAAAAAAATCCTTAAAATTCTTAACTTAGCATATACTTTGATCCTCTTAGTTATTTCTTTACCTTGGGTTACTAATTCTGAACCAAGAATTAAAATATATATATGTATATAAGAAAAGACAAAAAATTATATGCAAAAGATTAACAAAGAGGAAAGTGCTGAGTATTAAAGATTATGAACGCAAACATTGAATTTTTGAGTGGGCATAGCAAAATTTTTTGCAACTTCTGAACTCACATTAGAGCAAATAAATGAAAACAAGAAAAAAAAAAAGAAAAGATATTTTCCAAATGAATTGTAAGAAATCTAACAGACATTCATCCATTCAGTAATGGTTGTGTTTTTTTTTTATATATGTACAGAATTAACATTTGAAACAAAGTCTTATTTGGTGTGGTATGATGCCATCCACAAGATAAATTTTTATTTTTTATTTTTATGTTTCTTTTGGCATTGACATTATAATGCAAAATCCATTGCATTAAATATTTATGCAGTTTTGTATACCTACTGTTCATGTTCAAATAGTTGTTGTAATCATGTTCATGTCTTATCAATTTTAAAGAAACAAAAACAGAAAAAAGGAAAACAAATAAAATTTTAAATTAAGCGCCTCACCTGATGATGAATTGTTTTTTAATCTTTTACTGAAAAGAAAAAAACACAAAACAATTCTTAAAGAAAAAATTCTAAAAGTTTTCTTATATGCAGGTATTTTATTTCAAGGTATACACTGAATTCAATTAAAATTACGATCTAGAAAAGAAAAAAATTTTATTTTTGTTTCAACTAAATTAAAAATTGAAATCTTTTAAGTTGAAAATATCCTTCACTTCCGTTTGTAAATTTGAAATTTTTAAGGTTTTGTTGATATACCTATTATGACTGAAAAAAAACACTATCTTAAATTATTGTTTCAAAAATTAATGTCAATATTTTGAATATTTTAAAAAATATCCTTTTGTTTTTTTTTTTCCTTTTCTTAACTTAATAAAGACAAGTGTACAATCAAAATGTGTCAATACAGTTTTAACACGTAAAAATTAAGTAGATTGAAAAAAGTTTTGTAAAAGTTTTTGTTTTGTAACAATAATGTAAAAAAATATGATTTCATTTTTAAAGTATACAATTTTATAAGTTTGGCTATCTTAAAGTTAAATAATTTAACAAAGTTTTTAATTAATTGAAAAATCTTAAATATCCTTGGCAACATTTCCTTCAAAATGAAAGAACTGTACTACCAAATCAAATCATTAATCACAGTACTTTATTGCTTAAACTTTTAAAAATCGATTTTTTCACATTGTGCTTTTTTGTTGATATAATCCAATAATATTTTATATGTATAGGGACTGATTGTTATACAATTTATTCAAAATTACTTTTATGATTTGATCACAACGAAAGTAGCCACAATTCAATCCGCATAAAATTGTAAAATGCCCAAAAACATATTTTATCAAATTTTGCAATTACAATAACAACAATTAACTCTCAAAGTTCAAATTCTGTGTTAAAGTTAACGGTAAATTAACTTTTCACGATGGCTAAAGAGGAAAACTTGATGGCTGCTTTCATTGTGAATTTGTATTATTTTCCATATGTTAAACTTTAAAGTCATCATTTAACTCATTGAATTAATATTCCCGAGCAATGGCTACATTCATTGCGGTTAGAAGGGTGTAGAAATTGCAAGAATTAATGATTTGAAAATCCTTAGTAAAGATTTCTTTCCAATTAAATATTTGGTCCGTTTAAAAATAACAATAACATAAGAATCAAAATTTTAAGTCTGATAACAAAAAGACTTAAAAAAAACCATTCGGACCATTATAAAAACAAAAAAATTTCAACAAATCCGGGATATTTCGGATTATATTAAGGCTTCAAACTTTAACACAAGAGTTGCATACAATTTGTAATCGATTGTAAGGACAGTGTAATATCTATATAAAACAAATTCTAAATCAAAAAATAAAAATTTTGAAGAAAACCTTAAAATGTTTTTTATTTAATAGTAATTTTAAATCAGGCAAAAAACATTTACCATTTGAAGCAAAGGAAAAACTTAATATTTAATAACTATTCTAAATTATAAGCAAATAAATATTTAAAGCCTTTTTTCAATTTATATTTTAAAAAATATATCTTAGCCTTAATCAAATGTTAAATTTATTAAAAGTGTTTCTTAAAACCAAAAATCAATTATTAATTACACCAATAATTAATGAAAGGGAAATTATAGGAAAGTAGTTAAACCAATTTCATCCCTTAGTATTTTATTTAACTGCTATCCCTCCATTGTATTATATTCTTGAATAAAGTCTTTAATCAAATAGGTATTGAAAGCTCAGATTTAAATGAGAAACAAATCTTTATAGTAATTGTGCCAGACCGCACCATGTAATTAACAGGTTATAAAAATGCATTTTAAGAAACCCTTTTTAAATCCATTTTTTATTAGCATTCTTTTTCAATATGCTTACAATTTTTCATTTATTTTTTGACATTTTTATTAAACGCAATATGGTTTTTATTTTCATGTCTAAAAAATACATAATATATGTATATAAATAAAAGAATATACATATATTAATATTAGTGTTCATAATTATACAAATTATTTGTTTTTTTTTTTACATTTTTATTATTTTTTTAACTATTCAAATTATATAATTTTTAAATATATTATTTTCAATGCAAAACAATTATATAAAAAAAAGGACTATACGCAAACCAAAAAAAAAAAACGGACACGTCCCACAAAATGTCTTTTTCTATTGTTTCTCTTTTGATTCGTTTTTTTTTTTGTCTTTTTTTTTGGTTTTTTTGTTTTTTGTTGAATAATAATTGCACCATCATTAGATCTCATATTACTTTCAGATGCTGATGTTGATATTTCTATTGTTTTTTGTTTTTTGTTTTATTTTTCTCTTGTGACATTAATGGTTATTACCACAAAAATTTGGGCACATTACAATATAATATAATCAAAAATAAAAAAAAAAAATAAAATTAAAGTGTAAGTGACACTAACTTAACAACAAAAACAAAAACCAAATATCACCATATATATAACTGTTTTATTTCATTTATTTCATTGTTAAAAATTCACCATTTCACTTTTGAAATCCTCCCCCTCTATATATTTTAAGAACGAAATCAAAAAAAATAAATAAAACAAACAAATAAACGAAAAACCAAAAACAAAAACATCCCCATTATCCTTCAGGATATAGATTGTAAAAGCAAAAAAAAAAAATAGAATAACAACAAAAACAAAATTATAACGCTTCTCAGCAACAAAGAAATTTTTTTTTTTTCATTTTTTTTTTCATAACAAACAAAATAATGGTACATTATAATATCCTTTGCTACCGTTATATATTAATATATGTTTTTTTATACATATATAGGATTTTGTTCTTTTTACGACTTTGTAACCTGAGATTAACCGTTATTATTTTTATTATTCTTTTTATTATATTTTTTTCTGTTACTCATTATTTTATTCCATCTATGATTTAAGCAAATTTATAAATCCTGTGAATCCTATTCTTTATGCTTTTCATAATCATTTACTTTTAATGTTGTCGTTTCTTTTGTTTTTCACCAATTTGTATTGGTTTTGTCTAAATATAATGAAATTGATAGTCTGTCTCTTTAATATGAATATAGGTATGTTATTTATCATTTTATTTAAAAATTTTTTAAAAAGAATGGACAACATAGAAATAATTATTTTTATTATTTCTAAAAGAAGCTATTAAAAATTATAACAAATTTATTATAAACTTATAAATTCAAAATTGCTCAGAAATAATTTTCATTATATTTCAACAAAATTTCTATTTAAATATATTGACAGGTGTTACAGTTCGGTAAAATTAAAAGGGATCCAAAAGAAGCATCAGTGAAAAAATAATAGAATTTTTAAAAAGATTTAAAAAAATTAAGAAATTTGTCTTGTGAAAATAACTTTAAAAACATTTCAAACAATTTCATAAGTTTTTCTCTCAAAAATTGCGCTTTATTAAAAGATCATGTTTAATATTTTTATAGGGAAATTTTATTACCGTAAGTCTAATAGTTTTTTAAAAATAATTTTCATTTCAATAATCTTTCCTCTTAGATTGTTTTTTTTTTTGTAAATATTTAAAAATATATCGGGTTTGAATAATTTTCTTTTCATCCCTCTATTAAATTATTTTTTTCCTTGCATAGTTGGTATGCGTTACCAAAAATTTCATCCTATTGTTTATAAAATTCAAACACAACTGTTCTGAACATATTGTCGTGGTTATTTTCCTTTGCTACTACTGCAATGCTTCAAATCTGAGAAAAAGGCGTAATTTTTGGTATATTTAAGATTCTTTTTATTTTGGGACAATTCTCAAGAGGGTTGTTTTGTATCATTTATTGTTTTAATCCTTCTGAATTGAATAACGAGAAATAATAAAATAATATTTCAGCAGGATAAAAAATAAAATAAAAATAAACACTGTTATTATAACACTCAAACATTATTTGTATGTATTGTAATTAAATTAGATAAAAAGCAAAAAAAAATTATTTTTCTTTGTCAATTTTCCAAGAATTTAAATTATAAAAAAAGGGGTTCAATTATCATAAAAAAGGGATAAAAACAAGGATATTCCAAAGACAAAAAAGAAAAAAGGAGTTATTCCAGGAAAATGTTAATATTAATTTTTATTTTTCTTTTTGTTTATGATTCAGGTGGTAGCGATGCAATTTTCAATTAAAGACGATTTCATTTTTTAGACAAATATCCTGATGGATAAAAGAAAAATGTGACAATTACAATGAAATAGGGTAAAAATCAGAACCGTGTTAAATAATAGTAATATTAAGTTTATTAAGTGATGATGTTTTTCTTTTATTGCAATTAAAACCCTTTTGGGATTTAATTAAAACAACATAAACTGTAATTGATTGGGTTTGGTATTAAAAAAACAAAAATTAATTTATTACATTTTCTTTTTTAACCAAATTAAAAGTTATAATTATATAAATTCTACGGTCAAAATATTTTTTAACCTTTTGTGGTAAAATTCTCATATTTCTTCGAAATATTTGGATATTTTTTACTAAATACCTATGTATATACATACTTATAAAGAATTCAATTATTATTAGACTTTAATTTTTAATTTGTACCTTTATAATATTAATAGAAGACATTAAGAAGTTTATAAACGACAGTTATCAACTCTAAAGTCAACTTTGAGAGAAAATCTTCATTAAATGTTTTAAACTTATGCTATAAATAAATGTTATTCCCTTAAAATAAATAATTCACAAGTGCCAATATATTTGGAAACTTTATTTTCTTATAGCTGGAGAACATATTCAATGTTTAAGATTCATTCATAAAGTCCTTAAACAGATTTAACACCAGTTTGATTATCACAGATTTCATGAAGACGTAACAAAATGAAACCTCTCATATTAAAAAGAAATTCAAACTAATTATTTAAGACAAGATGTTGTTCAATAAAAAGGAGTATAAATATTTTACCTCGCCATTGTAATTTTTATGAGTAGGTCGTTACATTGCTTTCCACAAATTATTTGAAATGTGGTACTACATTGCTAACCACAAATACCACATTGATTACCACATTACTTACCACAATTTATTTGAAATGTGTTAAGTAATCTTCCTTATTTGTCACCTTTGAATTTGGACGACGTAAGGATAAGCAGTTAGAGTTCTGCTTTTTTATCTTTGAAAAACTTTAATGGAGACATCTTAAAACAAGTTAAGTATATATAGATGGCGAAGACTAAGTAGAGAAACCATTAATGTAACATTGGCATCGTTTCTAAGACCATATACTTTGCTTTGCACTTTATTGAAAATTCTAATTGTCGTTTAAAACGCTCCTGCTCAAATGTATTTTTCTACTAAAGACAAAATTGCTAATAAAAATAACACATTTATTTCGGTTCTTTCAAGATCTAAAAAAAAAACCAAATTATTTATAGGGTGTTTCTATAACAACTTAATTGATTTTATTTTTAGTTTTCTTTTATTTAAAAAAAAAAAACAAACTTGACGTTTGGTATGCTATTATTAAGAATAATGACGTTGCTGTGTCGTAAGCTACAATAATAACCACCTTAAATATAAATCTTCATTCAATACCTTTTTTCAATTGGGATTTATTCTTTTTAATCTAAATAAACAGTTATTTTTATAAATTTACTCTTTTAAGTTATTTTTGTTTTTTTTTTTCAAATTATGGGTAATCATGATTTAGAAAGTTCATCCTTTATGTATTGTAGTGAGTAGTAAAATCAAATAATAATCAAGATTCAAAATTTTGAATTTAAAATTGATAACAATACGGTTATAAAATTAATTGATGCCATCATAGGTTAAATTATAAATTTTGAAAAATAAAAACAGAATTCGTAATTTATTCTAAAAATAATTTAAATAAAGCACATTGATTATAACAATGAAGAATCCCTACTTCCAATCCCTACTTAATGATACACTTAAACAACTACTTCATGATGTTAAATGCATCAGTTGACATTTAAAAAGTATAGCCAAAATACACACATTCAAAGGAAATTTTCTTCAATTCAAAGGAAGTCACAAGGTCGAAATTAAGAGGAATTTTTTTCATAGATATTTTAATAATAAGCAAACAAATAAATAACTGAATGAAAATAGATTGTCCGCCACCCGATTTATTTAATAATCTGAAAAAAAAAAGAATATTTTAAATAAAAATTTTTACATACAACTACAAAATGAAAAAGTTATTCCAAAAATAAATTGGTAAACTGAAACCTTTTTGTAACTGAATGTTTACCTTTTACAAATATTTTACTTAAATTTTGTTTTGTTTTTCTTTTTATTTTCATTTAATTTAATGTTTTTTTATTAACTCACTGCACACTTCTATATAATGTTTAGGTATTCTGTTGTAAAATTCCTATTTTTATCTATACAGATACAATTTTGTTCTTTGTAGTACATAAATTATATATTCATCTAAGTAATAACTTAACCACCCACCACCATCCTTCGAAAAAAAATTTCGATTTGCCTTAATTTTAATACATATTTATAGGATTTGTACTCACCTCAACTGACTTTCATTGATTTACCTTTATATTTGTATTTCTGTTTTGTTTTTATATACTTATAGTATGTGTTCTAATAACAAAAAAAAAAATTAAATTAATTTTATAAAAATTCACCCTCTCTCTTTTTGTTAGATCACTGTTACATTCCAAATCAACAGTATATTCTACATATAACATAGTAGTTAAATTGTTGATCCTTATGCTTTTTAATTCTAATGACAGTTGTTAGAAGTGGTTGCTTATGGATATAAAATCATGAACACGTGTCACTGTCATTGTTTCAATGAACTGTTAATGATGATGATGATTATGATTATGATTAAAATGACATTGGTTTACTATGACCCCCTGATGATGATGCTAATGCTACTACTACTATACAAAAACAAAAACAAAAAGTAAAATAAATGAAATGATACCAAATGATTATTTTTGAAGTGATGATGAGCCAAATTGAATTAAAGAGTTTATTCCTCAACTTTTTTTTTACTATTGTATTGTGTTTCTAAATATGTATTATGGGAATTTATTTTATTTTACATTGTTATTTTCTTGTATTTTTGGCTTTTTTTTTTTTTATTTTTGATTAAATTTGACAGCTTCATGTCAAAAAAAATTGTTGTAAAAGTGATTTGACATGTTGTAAGCGAATAAAAAAAAAAGTACATAATTGTAATCATTGTAATAAAACTTTTTATTGTGGGAACGTATTCATTTTTTTAAAGAAAGTATTGAACTGTTATTTTGTTAGACAAAAGATTAGATTGTCCTTAAATTTAATAAAATTTTCATTAAATCGAATTTTTCATAGGTACCTATATATAAATAAAATTTAAATACATATTTAAAAATATATTATCTTGATTAACATATTAGATTAAATCATCTTTGGATTTCTATTAATGTTAATCTTTATTCGTAATTCTTAACGTAATTTTATTCGTTACGACTCATATAAATCCTTAAGTTAACCTAAACACTAATTATTATTATAAATTCAGTATATTTATTTCAGTCAAAAACTTAGTTTCCCGTCAAATATTACAATAGTTCCGATAACTATAATAGTACCGTGACTTTTATAAAATACAAACATCTAAAATCAGGCATACTTAAAGATGGTTCATAAAATTTTGCATAGGTTTTTTTTTGTCCAAAAATAATTAGATATAAATTTTGGAACGGAACGTAGTAATTGTGAAACTTAAAGCTTAAAGGAGAGCAAAAATGATAGAGTTGAGAGAAAAATTCCAGTAGAGCGATCTATATGTGTGTGAACAATCGTACTCTCGTGTAAACACATTTGGTAGAGGAAACTTTTGTTTCCGTAGTGCTCTACAATTTTAATATCCCGTGTGCACTTAGCTTAAAAAACGTTTTTGAAATGTTAGTTAATCTAGAAACGATGATGATCTACATAACTACTTTTAATCAATTTGGAAATCGAAAACTTTGAAACTTAGAGCTATTTAGCTCACTCTGTTCTGGACTGTTCTGTATAAATTATGAAAAAAATTTAAAAAAAAATATTTTTGATAAATTTAATTAAAAAAAAATATTTTTGATAAATCTAAAAAAAAATTATAAACATAAACATAAAAATAATGAAAAAAAATTAGATAATATTTCTATATAGCTCTTTTTTATATTAATTTTTTTAACTCACAGAAGATTTTCTTAAAAATTTATATAAGTATTAAGATATCAAAATTTAAGAATATAATTGAAAGAACAATTTGTATAATAGATTTTCATAACTTTTAGTACAAATATATAATGATTTTGAGAGTGATATTATTTGAACTTTAAATAAAAATTGAACTGTTCTAATTTTGTTTGTCGATAATCGCTTCTGAAAACAGAAAAGAAGAATTTGGAGTGTTTTAACACATTTATAAATATTCCAAATTTAAAATTATTCGTTTAAATAGGATATACTGACATCTATACGATGTCATAACCAAAAAAAACTTCATATATACATAATTGAAATTAACAAAAATTAACTCTATCTATTATAATTTTTAAAAAATCATTGAATCAACAATATTAGTTATAACTTATTTCATTTTAAAGTATTTTATCTATTTTATAATTATTAACCTGTAAATAAAACTATCTTTAAGGAGTCAAGCTTCTTTTACAATTTTACAAATTATTGAACCATAAAATAAATCAATTACGCTTTGGCCTAGTTCTACTTCAACCCATATAATTTTTAAAAAAAAATGTTTTTGTCAGTCAATAGAGTTTGCATTATTACATTAAAAAATAAAAATGGTTTTTTTTTTCTATTTTATACCCATCAAACCTTCATCAACAGGACAATAGAATCCTTTTGATTTTCAAATGTTAAAAAACTCTTGAATCAATCGCCATAAAAAAAATAAATATTTAAAAATAATTTAAATCTAAAATTAAATTTTTTTTTTAACATTTATAACCATTCATCCATACAAAAATCAATGATAATCTAAAATCTTAAGAAGTTAAGTGTATAAGAATTTAAAATGTGCACACAATAAATAATTCTTCAGATCAATATGAATTTGGAATGTTTGTCTATTGTTTTCTTTGTTTTGTGGTTTTATTCATAATTCCAACTCGTTTAATTCGAAAACTAAAAAAAAAAAAAATTTTCCTAAAGAATGCACAACACATTATGCATCAGTAACAGCATCTTCAGCTACTGATTGCAGCAAATTATACAGAAGCTGGAAATTCTTAAAGGGATTAAAAACATGTCAAATTTTTTTTTTAATTCCAGTAACAAAAAAAAAAGGTATGAAAAAATATTTTCCAATGAATGCATTTAGGATATTTCAGTGTTGTCTGTCCATACTGTTCTATTTGTGTGGTCTATTAATTTTCAATTTTATCTTTCTTTTTTTTTTTTTTTCTTAAATTGAACTGGACATTAGTCTGACTAACCTATAATTTGCAATTATATATTATATATATCGAGTCCTTTTTTTCGAGTCTGTTATGCAACATTTAACAAGACTTACATCACAGAAGAATAGTTTTAATTTAAAGAAAATACAGTACTTTTAAAAAGTTCTAGAATAAGACAGAATTTAAAGTCAAGGAAAACTTTTAAAGACGATTTTGTTTTAAAAAGGACTGCCTAACGTTAATAATCTGAATCCCCAATTATTTCATTTTAACATTTTAATTGTAAATTCGAAATAGAAAATTGAATCTGCATACATCGGAAAATTATGTTTTTTTTTCTTTTATTAGCATATTTTCTTGTTCAAAAAATGAACTGTTTATTCCTTTGCTATAATTCGTATAATAAAAGATTATTTCGATACAATAACTTCAAGAACTAAATACCTATGTTTTTGTAGTACCATTTCTGTTATCGCACTTTTCAAGTTTTCTTTTGTATAGAAATTATTTTAATAGCGGATTAAAAAATGCACTGAAAAATGAAAAGGAACGAAACCTCAGTTGTCTCAGTTGATTTTGAAAAGTAACCAAGGCAAGTAAGTATATTTCAATTCAAAGAACAGCACATTGTTGTATCATATATTTCTTATAGAATAACCTGATATATGTGATATTTTGTTCGAAGGTTTCATTAAATGGGCAACTTATTTGCGTTTTTTTGTTTTGAGAGAACTACTAACGATGGAAGAAATGCTCAATATTTTTAGCAACTGTAAATCATTTATAATTTCTTTAATATTGCATCCAATTTTCTTAAAAGATTTTCAAAATTTTTTTAGTGATTCTTAAACTTATACGTATAAGTATACGGTATAAGTATACGGTATTGGTATATACCAATTAAATGTGTATCCGCACAACAAAATTTACAAAATAGAATTTATTTAAAATTTTCTCCAACAGTTGAAAGCCGATAATTTAATTAAAGACATTTATGAAAATTACAATAATACATAATAACATGTATCTTAACGAGGAAAAAATCAACTTAAAATATAAGACAACAAAGATTCCAAGATTCCTTATATACAAATATATAAGTACTACATTATATATTTCAATATTGCTCATTATATCTTTGTACCAAATAAAACCTATTATTACTATTACAATAATTTAGCTTTTTGATTTATTTGAAAAAATAAAAAAAAAAAAAAAAATAAAATTAGAAAAAAGTGGTAAAAAAAGAGGATGAAAATTTTCTATACTATATAAACCATCTATAATTACTAATATGTAATTTAATATTTAGATTTCTCTAGATGATGAACCCTTTCTCTTTATGTCTAGAGTATGCCATAATTTTTCGGTTTTTCATTTATTATTGTTTTTTTTTTTTATTTGTAATAATTTTCAAATTTTTTTTTTTTTTTTTTTTACTATCAAATTACTTTTTTTGCCACAGTTCGCTCTAATATTTCATTAAGAATTTCCTCAATTGAAAATTTTATTAATAATAAAAAACAAGAAAAAAAAAATGGAGGAAAAATAATTTTCATTCAGAAATTTATGATGACGACAAGTTATATTGAAAAAAAAAAAAAACACAATAAAAAAAATAAATATATATATGGAAACTAGAACAGCGAGTTTATGTCATTATGCCATGCCATGCCAATATACCAATTACTAATAAAGAGCACAGAAATAAAAAATACAAAAACAAAAACATGAATTGTGAAAGGAAATTTGATCTAGAAGTGGCAAAAAATAATAAAAAAGTTCAGATATAACAACAATTATTTATTTTTTTTTTTTTAATTTTTTAATATTAAATGACCAAAAAGATTATAAATTACAATTACCCATCAATTGCAATCAAGTGAATGTATTGTATATATATATATATGTATATAATAGTATATATTATATAAGTAACCTCTAATATCATTAATTTTACAATATATTCTTATAGTGTATATCTACATAGTTAATTGTTGCTGTATTTGACACCATGATACATACATTTTTTTTTGTTTTTTTTTGTTTTACAAATAAAATGTGATTAAAATTAATTAAAAATTATATCTAGTCTAGTATACTAACTTATATTTAATGTAAAACATATAAACTAAATCTTGAATTGAAAGTATATACTTTGCTAAGGATTGAATTCTATGATTCAATTTACCTTTGTCCATATATGATAACTCAAAAAATAATGAAACTAGGATTCTGAAATTTTTACCATTTCATTTTTATATAAATTCTAGTTTTTGTATTGGAATTGAACAAGTTTCAAGTTTCAACAAGTCAACAAATTTTGTTTCAAATATCTACTTTAAAGAAAAGACAATAAATAAATCTTATATAGTTTACAAACTATAAACAAAGATTCGACGGCATCTCTAACTACTATTAATTAAACAATTTTTTTTTTATAAATGTTCTATTTTTCACTTTAGCTTATTCAGCTCCTAATTAAGTTTCTTAAGAAGCATCAGTGATGTAGTGGGTAAGAGCGTATAAAATCGTTGTAAACACTGAGGAAGTGTCGCGTCGAATCCAACACACATCGTAATAAAAATTCCCCCTTACGTAATTTACATCAGCCACACCTGAAAAGGAAAAGCTGTGTTATTTTCTTGTGACATTTATGTGGGCAGGACAATAAATAAAAAAAAAAAATTTCTTTAATACAATATTAAAGTTCTCTAAAGTACTTTCTTTTTTAATTTCTTGATTACCTTTCCATATGTAAAAGTCAAATTCAAAAATAAAACCGTTATTTTGCAATTGATATTTTCCTATTATTTTCTTATTATTTTATATAGTTGCATCCTTTTGCGAACCATATTTTTTAATTTTTGTCTGGATTTAAACCTGAAATATCTCAGCATTACCATTCTTTTCTCTAATATTCATTTTTTCACATTCACTTGTAACTTGTTGTTGTACTTATTGTTTTTCTTGCAAACAATTAATTTGAATAAAGGGTTAATAAAAATAAAAAAATAAACGATCAATAATAATTCAATTAGTTTTAATTAACAACGGTTTCAATGGATTAGAGAGTAGGTTCTTTAGCGGGCTTCATAATTTTATAGAAATACCTTAAGTAGATGTGAGAGCATTAGTTAAAGAGATCAAATAGTCATCTGAATACAATTTCCTTCGGCATTTCCTATCAATTTTAATCATTTTTCTTTGCTGTTGTATTATCGAATATTATTTTGAATGTTTTAATATAAGTTCGTTTAAAGTGTTTTAAAAAATGAGAAATAACATTATTATAACGAATATTGAATTGGTTCAAATTTTCAAATTTTATAAATATATTAGAGCGGAAATCTATATCCTTGTATAAAATATTATTACCTTGAAGGTACTAAAAATCAATAAACAAAAATGTTTATATATTTGGGGCAAATAAAATGAAAAAAATTTCAAAAGAGACAATGCATAAAATTAAAAAAAAACTATAATGTCCTCTAAAAAAAAAAAACAAATAAATAAAAATATGCATTTCCGTTTAATACGAAATTGTTCTTTTTAGCCGGAAAAACAATTAATGTATTAATCACATTTTAAACATTATTCATTTTTCATTTCAACAGCATTACAAATCCAAACAATAGCATCCTATTTTTCTTTTTTTTATTTCTGTTTAATTTCGAATAAAAAGGAACTAAAATAATGTAATTTTAAAACTGTTTTTCAGAATTTAAAAAAAAAAAAAAAAAAACAAAATACATCAAAGTAAATTGTCATGTTAACTTGACATTTCACTTCACTTCATCAAAACTCTACAATAAAATTTCACTGATCTTAAAATAATTATTCGAACTAACACCAATACAGCAATAAACCACAAAAACAATATTAAAATTTTTAATCTAAGAATATGTCAATTATTCCGACAATTTCTAACAAGCGCAACAAAACAGTAAAAAAACATGTCGGCAAGAACTGAACCTTAAAAACAATAACAATAACAAAATACATACACATATAGTAAAAAAAATAAATTTGACATTTCTAATTTTAAATTTGTATGGAATCTGCAGTTTTCTTTTCTATTTATGACAACTATCTTTAAAACTAAAATTTTTGTAAATATGATCCCAAAGAAATCTAAAAAAAAAAAAAAACCGTCACTGATTTTTTTATTCTCCCGTATAGAAATACGGGAATAATTGCATAAAAAAATCAAAATAAAAAAATTCAAATTACTTAGTATATGTATTTATAATTGTGGTAAACTTTATTGGTGTTGTAATTTGTAGCTGATGATGATAATCAGAACGATTAATAATATACGTATTGTGTCTTATATTGTATGTTTATCCCAACCAAAAATCATTAATTAATAATTAAACAGACCAGCTGCATTTTAGCTACATATGTTTATTAGAGTTCTTAATCATTACAAGTTTATAAAACAAATTTAATCTATGCATCAAAGCTAAGAATTTCACAAAAGTCATTTAGATAAATAACAACACCATTTGGTACCGTTTTCTTTTCCATCATTTAGAATTTTGTTTATTACAGGAAAATAATTCTATATTTAATTATTCTAATTTTTCTTCAGTATAGTTGATAAGAATTTTCATGTTTAAAATATATTCTCTTCTTTTAGACGTACTAAGAAGCCGTTTTCGATAGCCACAGTTGGAAAAGTAACGAAAAATATCAGATAAGTTGTTGTAGATAAGGTATTTTTTGACGCTTAGTTTTTTCCAATATATTTATAATTATATCTAAGTTTGTTAAGTAAAAAAGAAACTGCTCATAAATCAAGTTGCGCAAAATAGAGTTAGATATGGAACCTTTGATGAAGCTCTATTTCCCCCAAGGGAGTAAAAAACGAAAAAACAAATTTGTTAAATCTACCAATTCAGAATTAGCCCCTCTTATGATAGTATGCCCAGTATATATAGACTAACCAATGTTTTGCTCTGGTTTTATAGATTTTTATCATTTAAAGAAATCCTTCTAAATCAGTTTACTGAGATTAAGATTTCCTATAGTTGACAACGGCACATATATATAGATTCTTTTCTAAAAAACAAAATTTGACTCACAAAATTGAAACACAGGACACCACTCTCATAATATGTTCTGCATTCTATTTGAAAAAACAAAAAAGTTCTGGTTTCTTTAAAATTCTAAATAATAATGAATGCATCTTAAAAAAAAAAAAACAGAAAAAAGAATAAAGCGGTAAATTTCAATAGAATTTTATAAAATTTCGGATCATTCACTTAATCAAATACCCATCAAATTGATTTGCTTAGAATTAGTTACGATATTAAAAATAAAGTTCTCTCTGTTGTATATATACAGTGAAGTGATTAGTGAAGTGAATAGAATATAAATTTTATTATATTGCGTTTACTTTTAAAGGCGCTGCTCTTTTTTTTTTCCGCTAAAAAAAAACAACAAAAAAATTCAATTGTCTTTAGATAAATGAGATGACATGGTATGACGTTAAGTGATTTGCGAACACATTTAAAGCCTCTGAACAAACTACTGATGAACAGATGCATAACAATATAAAAAAAAAAAAAATTATGAAAAAAAATTTCTTTTCTTTTTTATGAAAAAAAAAAATAAAAATTTTCGACATTCATTTTTTTTTTTTTTTTGTTTAACGAAACAATCATTAATATGGGCTTTTAATGGATTTTTGAGAGAATTTTTGATGAAAATATAATAAAAGATTTCCATATGTAAACACTCATCGTTTTTATGTTTATAATTAAAAAAAAAATAAGATTTTTATGTTAATTTTGTATTATATATACATACTTTAAAAAACAGGACAATAAAATTATTTTTGTTGCCGAAATTATTTTTTTTTTGGCTATTTTTGGCCCCTGTTTTCCTATTAAAAATAAAGTATAAATAAATCTAAATAGAATTCAGAAAACGTGGGAATTTGAGAATAAATATTGAAATTAAATGGAAATCAATTAATTTCATTTTAAATTTTAAACAATATCTAAAAGAAAACATAAATAATTTTATTAAAGGATGTATAAACTGTATAATTAATTTTAATTTATATTATTGATTCTTTTAATATGTTCAAATACAAGTAAATATTTTTGGATTTTTTTATTTTTGGGTTATGAAAATTCTTTTTTATAAATTTCCAATTAAATCAGGAAATCTAATGTTTAATACTTTTTCATATCTTATTTTTTTTAGTCATTATTTTATAACATTTTTAAATTTATTTTTTTTATAATTATTTATTAACAACTTACAGTATGAATATCAGAATATCTGAAACTAAATTGGATCCGTTTCTACACAAATATAATTTATAACTTCAAGTTTGTGTTGCCTTTTTAATTGATAGTTTTTAAAATTTCTTTTAAGTTAAATTAAAAACTTCAGATATGATAAGCCCCCTTATTTAACATATATCACTTTTATTTATTTACTTTTTTCGTAAATTGATGTTTTCTTTTCTTCCAACTATTTTCATAATTTTCATTTAATCCTTTGGTTTTAATTTTTATTGACTCTTATCTAACAATTTTTTTTTATTCCTATTAAATACTCATTTCTCTGTTAATGATATATGTTTGTAAAATTCTATACAATGAAAATAAAAACCATTCTTAACGATATTTTTTTTTTCTTGCCACTCTTTTAAGAAGCATAGGGCACTCACTAAGTGATTTATTATTCATATTTGACTAAGCTTCAGTTTAGGCAGTCATTAATTTCACTAAGTCATTAATTAATCGGCTGTAGCTATTTTACAAGACTATATGACTTATGAGACGTTTCTTTTTATTTCTACGCCATCTATTATAACCATCTATTCATAACAGTAAAGGTTTAACCGAGAATTCCTGTCAAGACACTGCCGTTTAAAGGGACACTTAAAGAAAATTGGTAAAAAAAATGATGATACATGGTAATTCTGTCAACAAGAAGCGAAATTCCAGAACACATAGTCAAAAACTGCGGAGGTAAAAACCTAGAGCAAGATATGTGCATAATACTTTAAGAATCCTCTTAAGATGCACTGCCAGGACTAAACCCTATACGGATCCTTACTCTCTTAGAGACACAACTCTCTTAGAGACTCTTAGAGACAAAATTCATCCACAAAACATTGTAATCGGCAAAATAGATATACATATAAAAAGATCGCAGTGTTACTTATACTTACGCCTTAAATAACAATATAAACTTATCTAACAGTATGCGTATATAAAATGCCGAAAATTAAATACATTTTACAAAACACAAATTTAATGGTCGTATTTTTTTCTAAAATTTTGAGTATAAAGCATAAATTTTGAGTCTTGTTATATAAATGGGCATTTATGATTCCTATACTTTTATTAAATTCATACACTATTTTTATTTCCTAGAATCCTAGGAATCTTAGGAAATGGAAATTAAATTATGTATAACCTTTTAAAAAACTCAAGGTTCTTTCTGTGTAACCCATCTGTTTTCAATTTGTTTTCACCATATAAATTTTAATTACAAACACATACAAATTAAAGTATTTTGGGACCAAAAAATATTTTTTGCAATTAATTTTAACGTATTGACCCCATTTTTTTTTTTTTGAAATTAATTACAAACAACCAAAAAAAATTTAAAAATCTCTGACCCGTATCATTTAATAATAGGTACATATGTACTTATAAACCACAAATTGGATTAAAGCGAGTAAACCTACCTATAAAATTAATTAAAAACGTGAGAATTTTTCATAATTTTCATTAATATTAATCATAAAAAAAAACATTTATTTTTATAACTTATTTATACAAAAATTTGTAATTGTACAAAAAAAAAAAACAGAAAAAAAGGAAAATTCAAAAATTTCTCATAATTCGCACACCCTTTGGGTCATTTTTTTTTTTTTTTACTTTTTATCTAATTAAAGAAACCATTCAATTACACCTAAAGGGGTTAAAGTTTAAGGAAAACAATAAAATGAACGTCTTAACCCTTTTCTTATTAAGTTATTTTCCAAAGAAAAAGAAAATCACCCCTTTTTTTAATCAATAATGACTTTTCTAATATTTTTTTTTAAACTTGTGAGACAAATTTGAGTTTTTTTTTTTTTTCTTATTTGTTAAATATTCTTGATCCTTGTTTAAATCACATAATATTATATACACATATCCTTGTATATATGATCAGAATCCATATAAATTTAAAAATAAAAATATTGAAAAAAGGTCGTTACAATTTGCCAACTTTTCTACTAATGTATCAGTGACCTTATCGTTAACGAAGCACAACTGTCAAAAAAGGAAAAAGTTAGGGAAAATTATTATTTTTCTTTTCTGCAACCGATATTTTATAAACGATTCATCAATAAACAAAAAAAAATTATAGAAATATGTGTACAGTATCGAACTTATATACTATATTACCCTACAATTGTATTATTTGTGTTTTTGTGTAGTAGTAATCTAATGTAAAATTATAACTCTAAGTATATTTAAGTGACTACTCTACCAAAAAGCTGCTATAAAATACAACTCTATAAATAAGTTTTGTTTTACAGCAAATTCATTAATCAGAATTTTATATCTCATTCCTTCAATAATATTTTTCTTCGACTGGTACAGATACATATTATACATATACATACCTACATATAAGTTTACTATAATTTAAAATTATATTTTGATAAACATGTTATTCGCCTCTTAATTGAAAGATATAAAATTTAGCAAAGAGTCTCCTCTATATCATTTCAAATCAAAATCCATACAAAAACACACAAAATAAAATTATCCTTAAAATCCCTTTGGTTTTTATAATCGCGAAATGAACATTCAAATATATCGAAAAATATCAGATTACAACAAAAAAAAAAAAATTTTTTTTTAAATGCGTACAAATTATTTTTATTATATTTATTTGACATTTTATTGTTAACGATAATGAAAATATAGCAAAAAAAAAAAATTATTTTTTTACTTTATTTTCTATTTTTACTTATATAAAATTTTATTATCCTGTATTGGTTTTGGTTGTGCAAAAAATAAAAAAATTTTTTTTTTTTGTTTTGCAATTTGATCTATTTTTGATTTAGAAAAATCATTAATTATAACATTGATATTTTTTTTCTTAAGATTTTAAAAATTTAAACATATTTTTAGTTAGGTATGGTTCTGGACTAGTAATTATTATATCTCATAAATTACAATTGCAAACATTATATTGTATATAGTATCCTTTCAAGGCTTAAGGGATTAAATATTAAATAAAAAAATCTGTTAATGATTTGATGAAAAATACATACATATTTGAATTTTTTGTTTTTTTTTTTTTAATTTATTTTGCTTTTAAGAGTCTAACTAAAATTTTTAAGAAAAAATCCAAAAATCTTATAAAAAATTGTAGATTTTTTCATTTTTCCATTTCAAATTTTGAAAATTACGATAAAATACGTGTTTAATAGTTATTGACAACAAATAATGGTATTTTGGTACAAAAAAATATCCCCAAAATTATGCAAAAGTTTATTGGACACTTTTTGTATACAATTTTGATGTCTGCATAAAATATCGATGGTTCTATTAATTTCACCATTGTTGGGCGGTGACTGGTGACCTAAACTTTAGCATTTTTACACTGTTTTAAGATTTTTGAAGCTACTGGGCATAATATTTATTCACGATTGACAATCAAAAATTAAACAAACATATAACGTATTCCAAATTTAAATTATAATAACTTAGAAGTTACAAAATCTTTTAGAGTTTTTTAGAAGGTATCATTTTATTGCTGAATATTCACCCACCATTTAACACCACATTTAGCGAAAATACTTGAAAATAGTCCTAGAGAATTTTGTTTTTTTATTTAAATAATCTTTCAGCTTTTAAGATATACCTCAGTTTTCTAGTACGAATATTTAATATTATAATTATAGTTCACAAAAAAAACAAAAAAATTGACAGTTAATCAAGAGATTCATTTATTGTGTTTTATTATCGTGACACACTAAAAAATTCGAAATTAATCAAACGCTATTAACTATAATTGTATATGTATTTGAAAGTGTGAAGGAGGATGTGTTCTCAAAAAGATCCTTAAATTCCATTATCGCAATTAAAAGTTAAAAGATAAAGAAAAAAATAAAAGAAGGATATATCTTCAAAGCTTACTAGTTTTGACATAATATTTAGTTTTTTGATTTTAGACTTAGATTAGACTCGCATAATTTTCAGATAAAGTTCATCTTTTAAAACTGAAATTTTAATTTAAAAGTTTAAGGCAAGCTCTAAAAAAAATTAATTTATTAACTGTATTATGCATAATATTTATTTTTTTTATTTTACAAATTCCATTTTTATTGAATTGGATCGCTTATTTTTTATACAAGTTTTGTTTTCTTTTTTTTGCTTAAAATAACTTTTAGTCCCTACTTCCTATAGCCAATATACTGCGTTAGCAGGTAATGGTTTCTTCTTGCATTATATTGGTTAAAGGGGGAGGTGAATTTAGTCAGTAAGAATCTGATACTACCAAGGGGAAATTCTTGGTGTCTTTGGAAGATTCCTACCTCCTTTAGGAAAAAAAAGTCAATTTTAAACAAACAATGAAAAAACAATTAACAAAAATTACAAAAATTTCAGTTATTTTTAAAAATTAATAAAGTATATATAAACAAACATATTTCTACATATGTAGGGTGTTATATTGAAGAATAATTTACCCGTAAAAAATAAAAAAACAATAACAAACTACATATAGTATATTTTTCATTGATTTGTTCTATACCTACAGCCTATACTTTACTCATACTTTACTTATATTAAACAAAAAAACAAAAAATTTGTTTTTATCTCATCTCTCATACTAGTTATTCTTTTTTTTTTCGCTGTACAAATAATAAAATAAAAGAGCAACGCAAAAAAAAAAAAACAAAAACAGAAATAATGAAAGGCGGATCAAATAACAGCCAATCCTCCCAATCATCTCTTTCATTTGTACATAAACACATAAAAATAGAGAAAACAAAAATATAAGTAAAATAAGTAAAAGACAACATCAAAAATATTTTACACAATAGCTCGGATTATGAACCGACAATAGCATCCAGCATTATCATTAATCACAATAAACAGCATCACTAGCACTATACATAACGCAAAACACAACTGCAACAATTCAAAGAATGATGCAAGTAAAAGAAAAAAATATTTTGTTTTTAATATTTTACCTTTGCAACACACAATTACAACATAACAATATATATTGTACAACCCTACAAACAACTCTATATATACAAACATTTTCTAGTATGTACATGTACAAGTTACAACAATACAATACAATACACTTTATACTAATACAATGAAAACTTACTAAAAAACGCTACGAAAAACATTCAATACTAGCATATTCATAATATATTATTATTACTAAAAATGAAAAGGAGGAAAAATATTTAAAAAAAAAAGAGAAAGAAGATCATTTAAAGATAATAAAGTACTTACCCGTTACCGTAAAACATGTGAAGAAGAAAAAAACTATATTTTGCTTTTCTACAACAATAATGAGAGGAAAATACAATATAAGGTGACGTGAAGGTATATGTTATGATGAGAGTAAATATAGTTGAAAATCAGTTAAAATAAGATAAACCAATACTTTGGCATAATAATTGTATAATAATAATAATTTTACTTGTATAAAGGTTATGCTAGCATTTAATTAATTTCATTACAAATAAGATTTAAGAGTTTTTATAAAGTGTGACATTGATTAAAAATATTAAGTTGATAATATTGAATGTATGAAAACTTTGCATTGTAAAAAATTTAATTTAAAATCAACTTTATTTTAATTTTTAATTGTAATTGGATAACTGACAATTCATGATTAGAAATTTCATTGAATGTCATTTCAATGTAATTTCATAAATTAACTTTATAATAATTTAAGGAAATACGATTTTTTACTTAAATACATACATACATACATATATGGTATCTTTTAATTCTATGGTTTATTTATACTAACCGATTAACATCGTTTCGATCATTTGTTTGAATACAAACTTTGAAAACATTTATTAGTTTAAGTACACTTGTTTTCATTCATATGTTGATAGATGGATTGTACAATAACTATAGGGCTAAACGAGATGTTTTAGAACTTACTTAAAACCGGGTTATATATAAAAATAATTAAAATTACTGTATTAGAGGAAGAAGTGTAAAGTTAACAAGTTTTTAAAGGAAAATGATTCAGTGCTCTTCATCTAAAAATGACCAAATTTGATTTGAACTATACTGCAGAGGATTTACGGATATACATTAATATAAGCTTAAATTTGATACAAATCTTATGTAATCTTAGAAAAATTTATTGTGTTAAACTTTTGTTAAATCTTGTCTTGTTAAAAAGTTATATTCTAACACATATTATATAAAATAAATCTAATCCCTCTTTGGTTATTTTTTGTTGATTACGATAAATTGAGAAATGAACCTTCGACAGAAAGGAAAAAAAAAACAAACCAAAAAGAAAATAAAAATTTATTAACTACTTAATTTTTCAGAAATTTGTTGCCAAAAAAATAAAAAATAAAAGAAATAAATATTATAATATATTTCCTCCAATCAAAATAAATACGGCGCACTCCCTAAAACAAAGACTTAATTAAAAACAAATAAACTTACGATTTATTTTTTTAACCACACTTCTAATTGAATTTTCTTCTGATCTACTTCATTACTTGAACCAGAACCAATTATCAAAATGACATATAACAGATATTCTTAAACTTTGTTTGTTTTACAAAATTTATCTTTATCTTCACAAAATGCAAATTTGCTGTGTTTTTCTTCCTAGATTGGAAAATTCTTTCACCTTTTTTTTAAAAAAAAACAAAACAAAAAAAAAGGCTCTTATTGATTGATACATTCAAAAATGTCGAGTTTGAAAATAGATCGGTCTGTTGTTTTTTAGATGAAGCAAACACACTTTTTGCTTTAGAAATCAGAATAAGATTTTAATAAATTTATTTATATTAAAATATTAATAGTTACGAATAAAAAACATAATCAAGATTTATTTCGAAATCTTGCTTTAAAAAATTTTTTCAAAAATTAATGTATAATCAATTTTTCCATGCCCCTATGAGGTCTGGTAAGTAAAGTTTTAAATAAATAGAAAAAATATAAACTGCACAATTGCTGCAAACTCAAAAACATGTTAAGACAAAATGTGAAGTTCAACATTCGTATATGTATATAGGGTAAATTTAAAATTAAATCATAATATTGTTTAAAAAAGGGGAAATGAAAATTTCATGAAGGATTAGAATAACATAAGCAACTATGTATAATCGTTTTAAAGAAATCACATAACAGAAATAGAGTTTATAGTTGCAAAAACGTTGATATCAAATAACTTGTAACGGGAAAATCAGAGAAAAGGAGTATGCCGAAAAATTGGTAAACAATAAGCAAAATGAAAGCAGAGAACCTTCACTAGAAAAATGTATATTATGAAATGACAGTGGTATCCCCATGCTGCTATAAAAACGGCTGAATTATAGAAAAGGATTTGTTCATTATATATAGTTATCTAAATTCTTCCATACAAATCATTTTCCAGATATCCGTTTCAAATTCTTTTATACTGTATAAGTGTGGTATAGGTATCCAAAAGCTTAGGAAACCGTTAGTCAGGAATGAAATGACTTATTCGAAAAATATTTCTCAAAGTATTGCGTTTTTCGTTGATTGATTGAATATTTGAGGAAACTTATAGAAAACGGTTAATCTCAATCCGAACTGTAACGGCAATTGATAAGGATAATCATACTATCATAACATAAATAAAAGAAACATGAATCTTTTATGTTTAAGAATCTTTGTTCCATACTTAACTAACTAATCAACCAATCCTGGAACTAAATATGACTCCAAAAATAAAATAAACACTAAACTAAAGACCAAAAGCCCATAAAAAATTAATTGGAAAACAAAAAAAAAAAGTGTTTTATTCTTTCTTTTATTTTTGTTTTTATTTTTTTTTTGCAAAATCCATGATTATGATTTTGATAAATCAGTGAATCAGTTTTATACCGTCTCAAATCAGTTGTAGTTTGTTTGTTTACACAGTTGTCGACAAGAAAATAACAAAATTGAAACCCTTAAAAATATATATACATATGTATACATATATGTATATGTAAACATAATTTTTTTTAAAAGGAGACATAAACAGACCATACAACTACACAAATAAATAAAATTTAAATTAAGAGGAATACAGTAGTATATACTTACATATATAAAACTACGATATTCTTATGTTAGAAGAGGAGCGGACAATATCCGTTAATGTATTTTTCATTTCCAGTGGCATTTTTTTTTTTTTTTAATCTTTATGTAATTTTAGTAATGAAGCATAAATAAACATAAATTATGAAAATTATGAAGTATTTTAATATAAATATATTTATATGACATATGTTTATAAGTAACATATACACATATTATATTATATACATATATGTATATAGGTAAAGAAAAGTCATGCTAAATTTGCAGATTTTTACTGATTATTTCTTTTTTTTTTTTTGTAGATATTATGATTTTGTTTATTTACAAAATTGTAGAACTTAAGTTTTAATTTTATTTTTAATATTTACTAATTCTTGACCACCAAACGTTTATTTTTAAATTAATTGGAAATCATTTGACTTCTGAATAATGCATTAAAATTTCAATAAAGATCTTTTTTAAACAGTTTTTTTTTAATTGTAAATAATACAACATTTAAACTAACTGTAAAATCTGCAAATTTTTTTTACTTGCTAATTGTTAAACGATAAAACCATTAAGCCCATATAGGTACATTACATGATAATAAAATTGAGATATTATATGATTACGGGAAAATAAGAATATGTTTTGTGTCCGTTAGGGTGACTGTATCACAGCACAGGTAGGTACGTCTTGGAACCAAAAAAAAAATTGTCCTAGAAAAGTAGATATATTATATGAATAGGAAGCATTGGGAATGTCTATATTCTAATAGGTATTCTTATATTATTAATATTAATAAATTCATACATTCATAAACTACATGTGACAGTGCACAGACCTAGCATGCATAGAATTGGTTAACTTGCAATCAATATACAATATTAATTCTCTTTGTTTATACCATATTGAATACAATTTTAAATTTTTCTTATAAGATATATAATGGAAAATGTTTATTTATATTTAGATATTTGAATATTCATTTGCTTATATATTATAGAATATTTGGATATCTATGAGTTATAAATAAAAAATTTTAAAATTTTATCATATTTTTTTGTTTTTTTTTTTTTTTGTTTTATTAACATTTCTATTATATTTTCTTAATTAAATTAAAGTGTTGAAATTGCAAAGAAAAATCTTTTATATAAAAGTCGTAAACGTTTGCAACAATAACATTTTTCATAGCCAAAACTAATACTATATGCACATATAACAGAAAAAAACAATAAAAAAAATTGATAATTTATAGGGCTGGGTACGTAATCACGAAAATCAAAATCCCAAATTCAAAATCCGAAAAGTCAAAATTCAAAAAATTAAAATCCCGAAAATTTAAATCCTGAAATTACAAAATATCGAAAAACAAAATCCCGAAATTTCAAAATCTCGCATAGACATACATATATGGATATAAATATTCCGGAAAAGGGGAATACTCTGATTTTGAATCCAACTATTAATACTTACAGTATGCCGACACGTATATACCAATTTCATTCAAAAAAAATTAAATTTTCACATTTCCATATGAAAAATAATTAATTTTGAAAACCCCACATACAATAGTATTCAATTTTGACTTTTCATTTAAAAAATAGAGAATTTTATACGAATTTAGACATTTTTATTAAGGAACGGGGGGCTGTCGTCCCTAAGCCCGCACTACTAATGTTTTTTAGTTTTCTTGGTGTTGTTATCTACTTTATTACGTTTATTTAAATTTATTTTTATTCTTATTGTAAAAAATTAAGCATTCTTATTGATGAAGGGAAAATAGTTCTCAAAAAACGTTTTTAAGATAAATAAAAACTATATTATGACAGAAAAATATTTCGTTTTATTTCATTAAAAAGTTAAGTGACAAAATGAGCCAAAGTGACAAAAAACCAATATTATTTCTAGATTACTAAGATACCAGTATTCCAATATTATTTCTAGATTACCAGACTGGTGTATACTACGCCGGGTTTATCTAGGATATTTATATTGCTCTTATAGACAGTAAATAAATTAATAAAGAACATATTTTTTGACTAAGAATTACATATGTATAAACATGTATTTTGGAATAGCAAAAAATCTGCCTTATTATTATTTTAATTGCCTTTGTGAATTAGTCGACTAAGTAAAGTCGACTAAAGTATTAATAATTTATTGTTTGCCATTAAGCGAATGAAGAACTAAATCAGATAAGAAAAGCTTTTACTTTTAATGGGTTAGGAATATGATGAATGAAGCATTGGTCTATTATCTCTAAAATCAATTTTATGAAAAATATTTACAAAACATGAACCCATATAATGTAGTTTGTATTAATTCTTTTGTAAAATATTTTCAACTTAGTTTTAAAAATCACTAACCCTTTGTTCCAAATATTGATTATGGATTTAAACTTAACAATTAAAAATATGCAACTTTGTATGTATATGTAAACAAAAAAAAAATGTGTGAGAAGATACTAATCATTAGATAATCGGCAAAAAATTATGGTTTGAAACAAATATGACTTCCAATCCTATTATAAATATTCCAATCCTATTCCAATCCTATTATAAATATACGTTTAACCGGTCTATAATTGACACATGTATATACCCATATATACCCATACATGTACCCAACAGCGAAAAAAAGGGTAAGTGGTTGTAAATTTATATTAGATATAAATTAGTTAAGGGATGTGTTACAATTTTTAAAATCTCTGCAATTATTACAAACTTTAAACAATGCCACTTATGCAACATATGAGAAAAATAATTTAAGTTTAGGCCAAAAAGAAAAATTCATCATCTGTTTCTAACAACATTAATTGTGATGAAAAAACAAAATTTCATTTGCATTATCGCAAATTTGCAATTTGACATTATCGATGTCAGAATAAATTAAAGTATTTTGGCAAGTTTTATATTGTTATATAGGTCCATATTATTACTGATTTAAAACACCTTGACTTAAAATATTATTAAAGATTGTTAAAATATTCCAAAATATATTTAATAAAACTTTTAACAAACTAAAAAACTAAATTTTTTAATTTTTTTATTAAAACGCTTTTGCAAAAAAAAAACCAAATTGCTTCGAGATTAGATAAACTCTATTTTAATATTAAACTATATATTTCAACTGAACGACCAGACTGAAATAATTATTCCAAGGTTCCTAAATAAAAAACCAAACATCATATATTATTTTTTTTTTTTTTTTTTGCAATTTTCCCATTAACTTTATCTAGCACTTCCGTTCAAAATCTATTAAATTATGCGTTCTCATCAAATTAAGTTTCCAAAAAAAAAAAAAATTTCATAGTTTTAATTATCTCAAAATTCGATTGAGTCATATAAATTTTTGGCTGTTATGTCTACAATCAAAAAAAAATATATGTATTAATATCTATAAGATATAAAATTTCATTTTTTTTTTGCTTTTGATTATTTTAATTAATATTTTGTTTTTTTTCTGCTGTTTATGATTAATAACACCCAAATTTTCATTCATAATTTCACATATGTGATTTTTTTCTTTCAACCAAATCTTCCACAAAACAAAAAAAAATAACTCAAATGTTGCCGAATATGGTCAACAAAAAATATAAATAATTACATTTGAGTTTGAGTAATAAAAAAAAAAAATACCAAAAAAAAAATACTCAAAAACAATTTCATAAAAGAATTATGGCTCGTGTGAAGTCATTTATTTAAAAAATAAATAAAAAACATTTTGACAAAAAAAAACGTTAATGAATTTTTTTATAAAAAAAAAAAAATTTTAAATTACTATTACATATACATATATATGTAATATGGTATATATATATTATAAATATTTAATAAAAAATTGTCATTTAAACAAAAATTCCATCACTGCTTATTTAAATTTTTTAATTCGTATAAGTTAATGATTAGTAGAAATTACATTATAATATAAATATGAACACATGCTATGTTTATAATGCATAGAATTGAAAAAAAAAATGGATTTTAAAATTAATGCTAAAAATTTGATCTCTAATCTAAAATGGTCAATTATAATTTGAATGGAATTTACTCTTGAAATCAGTCACAGTTTAAACTTTCGAAACTTGTTTTTTTTTCCGCCATGCTGCGGAAAGTGTAGACTGTAGATCTTTAAAAGACACTAAAAAAAACCTAAGTGTGGATTATTGGTAGTGTAGGAGTTTTACTTAATAAAATCAGCTTACTCTGTAACCCGAATAATGGGTTAAACACCCTAACTACAAAGTATACAAAGTATAGTATATTTTCTGAGAAATATGTTAAGGAAAGGAAATAGAATAAGGAACCATAGGGTATTAGGTAGGTAGGTAGGTATGGTGGTGACCTTTACGATGCTGCTTGAAGGCCTCAATTAGCACTAGATTGCGCCATTTTGATACCACTGCACTCATGTGACCCGTGTTTTTAGATTGTTTGCGGTTTTATATCCAACCCGAGCGGTTTAGATACAAGATCAGTTCTTTGATTTTGTGTTTAGAAAGCTCGCTGAGGTTGTAGAAGAACGGCTTGCCGAGTGAGAGACGTCTGGCTCCAGCTAGGGCCGGACATTTGCAAAGAAAGTGTTCTAGATTCTCACTTTAGTTTGCTTCTTTGCAGCTCCTGCATGAGGTGTTGTGTGGGAGTCCTAATTTGGCTGCATGCGTGCCCACTGGCCAGTGGCCTGTGGTGACTGCTACTAGTCTGGCTATGTCTATGCGGGATTTGGATATCAACTCGATTTATCTCCTTTTGTTGTATGTGGGCCACAATGTTCTAGATATGGTGCAATTGCTCAGATTGCTCCACCTATTTTGTGATTTCGCTATATACAAAGAAAGGATCCGTTCCTTGACGGTACTGATTGGGCAACTAACTCTCCGGTAACTTTCCGGGGAGTTAGTGTTCTGAGTAGCTCCTTTCTTTGCTAGTTCGTCAGCTTTTTCATTTCCTTCAATATTGCTATGCCCAGGCACCCAAAAGAAGTTTGTAATTGTCTTGTAATTGTCTGTATTGTGTCCAAAAATAATTTATGTTTACAAATTTTGCATTTTATTTTTTAAAAAAAAGTTAATTTTAATCCTATACAATATACATAAATATTTCAAAACTCTATATATAGGTTAGGAGTATTTTTAACAAATTCTAAGGAAATTTTTGAACTTCAAAGCTGAGGTCTTATTGAAAAAACTTGTTAAGAAGTTTTATAGTTATAGGTGGAAAGAAGCTGCCGCTGCAGATTTAGGTCCGTTGTGATACCCTATATAGTAGACTTTAGCTACCCTATATAGTAGACTTGATTGTTTTTTTAAATCTATAAAAACACAAAATATTTGAAAATTTTTAACCGAAAATCATAGAAAAATGATATCCTTTAATTTCCAAAGACCTTAACCAGACGAAACTTTTCCATAAGGTTACATATTACATATGGTTACAGGGTGGAAACCACTTTTTTTATCTAATTAAAAATAAACCACTTTTTTTTTTAACCATAATTAAAAGTGTCATTTTAATTGTAAAAAATATAAAACAAAATATGATGGTATTTAAATGAAAACGTCACCGCAATCTGAGTATTCATTAATTCAACATAAATTCTATATACTAAATAATTTTTCATTCTATAAACGTTTATTAATGATGTATGACGAATATACTTTTTATTAACTTTATACTATATAAAGGATTACTGAAGTAAAATATTTTCGCCCTGATTTTTATTTATATAAATTATAAATGTATCCTATAATTTACCAGATTTGCTTTTTTTTTACTTTTTTATTTTTTTATTTTCATTTTATTTTCTTTTTTTTTTTTTGTGTAACATAATTATTTTGTATCTCTTTTTTTATCTGTTTTTAGCACATTTCCAAAAAAATTTTGAAAAAATGTGCTTATTAGTTTCACTCTGTCCGTCCGTCCGTCCGTCTGTTTACAAAACTTCTACACCGTTAAAGATAGAGAAAAAAAATTTTAACCATAGGTAGGTCTCATAAAAAAAATAATTTTGTGGAACAACTTTTTCATGTAGCCCCCCCCCATTACGGAGCTACACCCCCTCAAACTTTGAAAAAGCCCTATTTTTAAATGCATATATCTTATGTTCTGCTTAAGATTTTTTCAATCTGAAAACGTCATTTGACAGGTATTTCTTTTATCTTTGTAAATTAATATCAAAATTATACAATTTTTTTAAATTTAGTATTTAAATTTACCGTTATGTGAAAACCAAATTTTGCATGATTTTTCTACTGTCATAACTCCGGCACGCTTCTAGATACAAGCTTGAAATTTTGAGGCAAGAAAGAACTTTTAGAATTAGTATAAGTTTCCTCAGAAAATTTTTTCGGACCACCCCCTGTTTATGAGCTATTAGGGCTTAAAAATTGAAAATTTGCTATTTTTAAACACCTGTAACTTAGGAACCTGCACACATTTTACTTCTGCAAGATGTAAAAATTAAAGCTACAATAATATATTTTTACGTGTGTGAAAGGTTTATTTTAATTGTAAAGGGTTCCAAAGTTGCAGCTCTTCAAAATTGTAAAAAAGCCCCATTTTCAGATGTATATATCTCGGGCTCTGCGTAATAGTTTTGCAATCTAAAACCAGCAGAAGATCGAAAATTTTATTATCTATATGAAACAAAATCAAAATTATGTAATATTATGTAATTTACGATTTAAATTTACCGTTATGTGAAAACCACATTTTGCATGAAATTTCTTTTTTCATAACTCCGGCACCCCTTTAGATAGGAACCTGAAATTTTGAGACAAGAAAGAACTTTTAGAATTAGTATAAGTTTCCTCAGAAAATTTTTTGGTAACGCCCCCTCTTTAAGAGTTATTACGCCTCAAAAATTGAAAATTTGCTATTTTTAGACACCTGTAACTTAGGCACCTGTAAAAACTTTTTTTCGGCAAGACATAAAAATTAAAGCTTCAATAATATATTTTTACGTGTGTTAACAGCTTTTCTTAGTTATATAGGATTCCGGACTTACGGCCCCTCAAAATCTCAAAAATGTCCTATTTTCAAGTTTTTTCTTATTACATGAAATTTTCAAATTTTTGTGTAAGTCACACTTCTAAAGAATTTGTATTGAGTTTTGGAAATGTGCGCTTTTAAAAACCGTTGGTTTACATTCTACCTTGTTTTTTTTTTTTTTAATATTATGTTAATCATTTATGTTAATTTAAAGTTCGTTTTTGATCATCATAATGATTAAAAAATATAAAACATTTATGATCCGTTCATTAAATTAAAACAATAATAAGAATTAAAGATGAAAGGAAAAAAAAAAATTCAGTATTAAAATGAACCAAAGTGTTACTAATGAGACAGAAACAAAAGAAACAACAACAAAATTTTAATGTTGTTGTTAAATAAAACTTTCTACAAAACTATAGGATTATTAATTTTATTTCTACGAGTATATATATTTAAAATTAATTATTTTGAAGGACAGCTGCCTCTTCTTTAGAGTCTTCTAAGAAAATAAGTCAATTTCTTTGTTAACCAGTTTTAAGTAACAAAACCAATGATAGGTTGTAGGATACAAAATTCCGTTTAATTGGCTATAAATCATTATCAAAAAAAAACTTAAATTTCGAGTTAAGAAGTAAATTCTAGGATAAATTAGTCGTCGTATACAAGAATACATAGTATAGTACTATAGTAGAATTTATCTTAGAATTTATTTCTTCAGTACCATTATATACTTTATATCTCTAATATCTTTACTTTGTGCTAAACCAAACTAAACTAAAATTCTGATGGGTATTACAAATAATATAACAAATTCGTAATACAATTTCATAATTTTTTCTTCGTCATATATTTACTATAAAGTATAAACAAATGATTAACCAAAAGATTATGAGTGAGTCGTTGGTTGATGATGGTGGCTGGGATGACATATTGGACAATATAATTTAAGAACCATTTTTAATGTGACAGTAAATTAGAGAAACATAAAAAAAAAATTTAATTAAATAAAATGAAAAAAAAAAAAAAAACATTTTTTTATTTTATAAAAGTATGATCATATGGAAAATAATGAATTGTAATGGAATGAGGAAATAACGCAATATATACCCTGGGAGCAAAAATTGTTTACAATCTTGTATATATATAGGCTATAGTTGGTAAATTACGTAACAATTCATACACATTTTTTATATTTATTTTTAATTTTGTTTTAGTAAAAAAAAATGTATATTATGTACTAGTAATTAAAAAAAAAAAAAAAATATGATGAACAACTACTTAATATTCGAATGGATGATGGGTAATAATTAAAGAATTAAAAACAAAAACTAAATTTTGTTTTTAAATAAAAGAGTGGTCGATTTTTATATTTTGCATATGTTTTTTTGTTTGATAAAAAGCGGTGACAAAATACGAAAAAATTTGCCGATACTTTAAAAAGATTGCAAAGGATTACAAATGTGTAGCAAGTGAATTTCGTATTAAAAAAAATTACATTTCATTCATACTTATAGAGCTTTTGCCTATTGTATACTGAGGAAATATGTTATTATACTGATGCTTTTTCCCCTATAATTTTTAATTGTTGCCAATTATTAAAAATATTAAAAAAATAAATTAATTTCTTATTTTAAATATTTTCCAAATGTAATTATATAGTATAGCTAAGTGGTTAATATAGGCTTCAACCGAACAGCGAACTATACCCTCTTCCTATACAACTGTACGCTAAACTTAAAAATGTTTCTAAAAAAAATTCTTAGGCTTCCACATTTTTCGACCAAATAAAAATGAGGTTCTAAAAAATAAACTCTCATAATAATATTTATATGTACAGAGTATATCAAAATGTTCAAAAATTAAATATATTAAAACTAACAAAAGGAAACATTACTTTACTCCAAAGATTTTACTTTATTTAAACGTTTAATTTTGGAATACGTATTTATATTTTTAATGTCAGAATTGATTTTTGATGTTTTTATTTTATTGGCAGATAATATTTTGTTATTTCAAAAACTTTTTCAGGCGAGAATATAAAGCATAGGTATTTTATATTATTTTGAAAAAGTTATAAAATATATAAAGGATACTATATTAATTAACAAAACTTTCTATTTCAAATTTAAAAATTGATGAAAGATTTTTCAATTAAAAATAACAAATTTTATTTATTTTGTTGCTTTAAATCTAAATTAAGAATTTCATTAAAAACATTATTTTTATAATCAATTCAAATTCAAAGAAATAAAGGACTCGGGTACGAATGCTCGTTTTTAAAAATCTTGTTTCTTAAATTTGTTTTCTTAGAATACCGTTTTACTTTTATGTTATGGTTCTTTTTAGCACATTTCCAAAAAAAATTTGAAAAATGTGCTTATTAGTTTCACTCTGTCCGTCCGTCCGCCCGTTTGTCCGTCTGTTTACAAAACTTCTACACCATTAAAGATAGAGAAAAAAAAATTTTAACAATGGGTAGGTCGCATAAAAAAAATAATTTTGTGGAGCAACTTTTTCATGTAGCTCCATCGGAGCTACAGCCCCTCAAACTTTGAAAAAGCCCTATTTTTAAATGCATATTTCTTATGTTCTGCTTAAGATTTTTTCAATCTGAAAATGTCTTTCGACAGGTACTTTTTTCAACTTTGTAATATCAAAATTATACAATTATTTTAATTTAGTATTTAAATTTTTTATGTGAAACGCAAATTTTGCATGATTTTTCTACTCCGGCACCCTTATAGATAGAGGCTTGTAATTTTGAGGCAAGAAAGAACTTTTAGAATTAGTATAAGTTTGCTCAGAAAATTCTTTTGCACCACCCAATGTTTAAGAGGTATTAGGGCTGGAAAATTTAAAATTTTCTATTTTTAGGCACCTGTACACATTTTTCTTCAGAAAGATATAAAAATTAAAGCTCCAGTAATATATTTTTACGTGTGATAACGGTTTTTCTTAGTTATAAAGGGTTCCGAACTTACAGTTCCTCAAAATTCCAGAAAAGTGTTATTTTCAGATATTTTCTTATTACAAAAAAAATTTAGCAAGATTTTTGAAAAGACAAGGTTTTAAAAAACGAGATTTTGAAAAAACGAGATTTTAAAATACTAGCATTCGTAGCAATCCCAAAAAAAATAAAAACAATTATAAAATCTATACTGACACTATTAAAAAAGTCTCCTTTCATTCTATTAAAAACGAAACACCGCATGAACAAAAATGCAAATAAATTCTAATATAAAAATGTTAAAAATATATTGATTTATTATTTCTTTTCTAAGCAAAATACATACATACATTTATCCATAAAATTATTAGAAAATTTACTCAATGACTCCCATCAGTCTCTTATGGCTAAATTAACATCAAGTATAGAGTTTCTAGACCTTGAAAATATTTTTTTTTAGTTTCCTTTGTTTTCTTAAAAGAAAAACTTAAAAAGCAAAAATTGTTTTTTTCTTATTTTCATTTGAAATATTTTAAGTGTTTAGTCTACAAATTCTATTCTTTTATTTACATATATAACATAAATATATATGTATATACACAATCTGAATCTTCATAAATACCTACATATATGTATCTACGTATTGAAATCTATGCATACAAATTGCTCGTATATTGGAAATTTACAAATAATAACAAAGAATCAAAATTTATTATTTGTTCTTACATATACATATATATATACATATATGTAGAAATTTGATCTTCGAATATGCAATATAAAAACAAAGGAATATAACAATCATTTTTTTTTAAAACAATACACTACTAGTATATATTACACTATTAGTATATATACACTACTAGTATATATATTACAATATACAATATATTATATACTAGTATATATTATATACGTATATTTATTGATATCGATATGAATTCATCCTATTCTATCGATATTCAATTCATTTATACATATATATATATATATATATCTTATCCAAATGCAATATATGTATATTAAAAAATTTTAAAATCCACGTGTGGGTATATATAGTATATATAGAGGTATAATATGAACATTTTCTTTAAATTAACTTTTTTTTCCTATATAGTTCATTTCATTCTACATAAAAAAAAAAAATCAAGTATTTTTGTACGTGATTTCTTTGTATAATTGAGATATTTACGCTTAAAAAAAATAAAACTAAAAAAAACACTAAAAAAACATTATAAAAAACAGAAAAGTTCTGTAGAAAATGGCCACCTTTTATAAAAAGAAATAAAACAAAATAAAATTATACACAAAAAAAAAAAAAAAAGAACAATACTGGCTAACTTTGGAAAAAGAAAAGAAAATTCCATACACTGGAAACAAAAAAAACAAAAACAAAAAAATTAAAAATTTCTTCGAATAAAAATCAATTTTTTATTTCTTTGAAATTTGATAAATAAAAATTAAATAAAAAATGAATTAAAAAAATATCACAATAGCGTTAAATAAAAAATAACAAAGAATTTCACGCAACTGTTGATAAAAAAATTTTTCTTTATTGTTTTTTTTTGTTTTTCTTTAAACTTTTTAATTCTAGAAATTTAGATTATAAGATTAAATCTATATAATAAATGATTTTAAATAAACCGGAAATTTAAAGTTAAAGATTTTTATTCAGCATGGAATTTAAGTTATTGATAAAACTTCACTATAGGTTAACAGTTCTCGAGAAAAGTCTCAAATATATTTCCCGATATTCATTTAGTCTTTGATTGATTTTCAAAATTTAGGATAATTTTTATTTTTACCGGTGGCATTTATTCTGAAAAGGGCTTACGTAAAGATCTTTTAAAGTATAGGGATATGAGAGGTTGCCTTTACTGGTAAATATGTAGCTGTATTTTACTATAGTAATCGCAAATTTTTTGTATTATATCATATTATATGTGAGGTCCAACAAGTGTAAAATATATCAAATTGATCAGAAATACAGTTTTTAGAATATTTAAAAAAAAAATTTTTTTTTTGTTACTTTAATTTTAAAATCTTCCTCTTGAATCAAAATTATACCATATTTGGAATTTAATATTTAAATGTATATATACAATGTTATGTGAAGGTATTCTTTTACTTCTTTCATAACTTGGGCATGCTTTTAATTAGAACCTTGAAATTTTGAGAGAAGAAAAATTTTTCAGAATTAGCATCAGAACCTTTTTTTTGTACCACGCCGCATTTAATATCTATATCAGAGGCCAAAAATTTAAATCATGCCATTTTTAGATACCTATCAGTAATTTAGGTGTATGCACAAATTTTTTATAAAATAAAACGCAAATATTTTATCTTCGACATTATAATTTTAACATGTTTTAACTGTTTTTTTGATTTTACATATATAACATTATAAGAAAATTTATAAATTTGAGGGCAAGTCACAATAGTTTTAAAGTGTTTTAATTGTTTTTTTTTTACGTTCTGTCTTTCTAATACCTCCTAATTGTATGACACATTGGTTAGGGAATAGGATGTTAATCTTTTGGGAAGAATATAGATTCGAAATCCATTAACCATTCGTCTTTTATGTTCAAACTATATATACAATAAATATCTTACAATATTCAAACATTTAGATTATAAGATTAGATTATAAGATAGAATACTTTTAAAACCAATTTTAATTTATACGTACCTCTTCAATTATACTAAAACATAAACAAATATGTTAAAAACACTTTTCATTTTACTTTAGTGAAAACAGTTTCCCAGAATTTTAAAGTTCTGCAAACTAACTAAAAAAAAAAAATAATCCTACAATATGGTATAGCTATATATAGAGTAGCAGCATACGGTACAGAAAACTGAGCTTAATCCGCTGTAAATTGCCTTAACGACGATCTAACTGAATCAAATCAACTCAAGATCGCCAAGAACGAAACTCCATTCATTTTCTGTTAAAAATTAATAAAACAATTTAAAAAAATATTTAAAAAATTCATATAAGTATAAAAATTATTGTTCCACACTAAAAAATTAACATTTAAAAAAAAATTTAATAATAAAAACAAAACTGGGTAATTAATCATGTTTAATAACGTTTTGAATTCATTACAAAATTGTGCAATAAAATTATTTATTATCATAGCATTACGATTAAGCCTCACATTTTAATCAATTTATTAATTTATTTCATTCATTAAAATTTTTAACCACTAACAACACTTACCAGTTACCCCCACTATTACATTATTTTATTTTTTTTTTATTTTTATACCAAATACAATTTTACAATAAATGGAATTTATTTTACAATAATTTACAAAAAATTATCTTAATAATAAATATATGTATATATTGTTGTTTTTTTTTTCTGATTAAAAATTTAAAAAAAAAAAAAATCCAAATTCCACAGACACTTTCTATATATATATACGAGTATTTACCATTTGCCATATTAAAATGTCTGAATCATAAAATACATATACATATAATTATTTTGATGATGAAAAACTTTACTCCGGTGGCCGACATTATCCATTAAAAATGAATTTTATTAAATTATACAAAAAAAAAAGAACAAAAAGAAATAAAAATTTTATTATTTGATTTTTTTTTTTTTTTTTTGCAAATTAATTAACAACTGCAAATAATGCGTAAAATTATTTGAGAAAAAAAAAATTCTGTTGCCATCATCTCTAAAAATCTCATTCATATTTATAATTATTATAATAATCGTAAACTATATATATATATATATATATATATATATATATAAGCAAATATATATAAGTTGATATTACATATAATATACATATGTTTCAAATTAAAATAATTATGAAGTCTTTGTTATAATTAAACAGTATATACACAATTGTACATATATATAAATGTATACATACTCGCATACATCAAAGAATAATACTCTCATAAAATTTCTGTTTGATAATTCTTATTTTTTAATTGATATTTCAAATTTTTTGTCTGTACTGTGAAACATATCTAAGTAGAAAGGTGGGTAGAAAGGGGGCTGCAAATGCACATTTAGACCAATTGTGATACTTGGGATTAGCTCTCCTAAAATTTAAACCGTTGGCAATTTATCACAAAACGCTTTAAATCGATCAAGTTGACTTCCGACAAATCTAAAAGGTTATATTTAAAAAAAACAATTTCTACGGTAAATTTTTCTTTTTAAAATAAGAGGCAAAAATGCACCCAAAAGTCACAATTCACACATTTTTACAAATTCTGAAAAAGTCATATGAAAAAAATTCAAACACATCTAAATTGTAACCACTTTTAACTTGTAAAATAGCTTGTTGTTTTCAAAATTAACAAGAACTTTACATAAAAGAGGTGACTGTGTTTGTGAATTTTTATTTATATATAAGTATAATTCATTAATTCCAATTAAAAGTTAAGAATTGTTCAAATATTAAATAATACTTATATATCTACACAATATTATCTAAACTCAACTTATAAATGTGATGAAGGACAGCCATTAATGTGATAAAGGACAGCCATTTTAACTTAACCTAACTTCATCTACATTTTAGCTCAATTTTCTTAGACACTTTTTTTCTATATAGTAAATTCTGTAAGTGAAATTTAAGGCTAAAATAAAGCTAACATTAAATTTTTTTTTTACAGTTCTAAAAAACATTCTGTATATGTAATTATATACTAACAACAGCATTTATACTCAACTATACATTTCTTTAGTATGATTATGATACCTTTATTGTTAAGCTACAATACTGTGACTTCTTATAACTATTCCACTGATCACCTTACAAAATTTTCAGCTTTTAATTTTAAAATGTAATTAACCGGTATCAATGACATTGCGAGCTTTTGATTTGAATCTATTGTGCTCCCCCCATATCTACATGTTGTGAATTTTTTCTCCATTTATAATACTTTTGTCAGACCAACTGTCTCTAACAAATTAAAAATCACAATTTTTTATTGCTGATAGTTCTTTTTCGGTAAAGCAATGTGCTCCTTAGGTTGCACATATCTACTCAGAATAAGGCTCTGGAGTTTTTGAATAAATCCTCCAGATAATTTCCATTTTATGCAAAGCTCGCTTAATAAATGAATGCTAACACTATTTAAGATTCAAATCAATTTCAATATAATTTGACTTTTTCTGACTGATTTGAAATGTCTTTTGTATTTTGTATAGTGCTTCAGTTGCCGGTAATTCAGTCGAAAAAACTTTGGTCCAAACTCCGAAAATTAATAATAGTACCTCGCGGAACAGGACTCGAAATTTTGTCTAGTTGTCAATTACGGGAAAAATAATAATAAAAATAATAATTTACTATTAAATGGCAAGCGTAAAAAACAAAACTTTGCCCAATTAACCTAAAAATTCTTGTATGACCAAAGAACATGGCACCCTTATAGTTAATTAATAATTAGCTTTTTGTATATACATATGTACGAGTATGAGCTACAATACAGCTTTACTTAAAGCATCTACATCATTGAAAAAAAAAAAAACTGGTTGTTAATTTTGACTCTTATATAATTTATATACGAGTATTAAGTTGTATATATTTATTACAAAAATAAATGGTCGTAATAAGGTCATAATAATTAATTTATATTTTATGTTTAAATTTTATTATTATTATTTTTATTTCATATATATAGGATCGTTTAATAAACATAAAAATTGTGTAATTAAAAACGGAAATTAATAGATCAAAATAATATATAAAATAATAAAATAATTATTATGTTTGCTTCTAGGTGGCTATACTATATTTTACTTGTATGTGTATATACATACGAGTATATATATAAAATTTATAAATTTTATTTGTTATGCTTACAAAATTTTAAAAAAAAAACTACAGTAAAACAATCTGTATAGTATGAAATTATATTTATTATAATAGTTAATAAGTATATTTTGTTATTAAAAGTCTAAAATAAAAATATAAATATCAAAATCATGGGCCACCTCATGCTAAAATTAAATTTAAAATTAAAATTCAATTGCAGATATTGTATATGGGGTTAAAAAAGTATTTAAAGAAATTTAAATTTCTTACTTACTTATCTTCATTATACTTACTTAAAGGACTCTATAAAATCATATCTTTTTATTTTACCTCCTTTACGGGTAAAAACAATTTTCATTTACAGATAAACTTTGCGATATTACCGTTTGGACGGATTTTAATATAATATAATTTATAATCTATATACTTGGTATAATTTATCTCTATTTTTTGACCATTATTTTATTTCTTATTTTTTATGCAATTTTACCGCGATATGTATGCTATATAAATAACCAAAGACAATTTAATTACTATATATATATAACTAAGATAGACGATGCAAAAACGAAACGAAATGTCAAGTTCGTCGGTATAGAGATACAACCAATTCGTTAAGTTGATCAAAATTATAATTGTATAATTATAGCTATAGTTATAATTGTTCTACCATCATAACCCCCACCACTACTTCCAACTTTAATCCGTTAATTAGTGTAAATCGTTGTTTTGAGTTATATGAAACGGTAGTCGCCGAGAATGAATATAGTTGAATTTTTAAAAATTTTAAAATCGTAGCATAGAGAATGCGTACATTTTTGATTTATCAGTCAGTGTGAACAAAGTAATTAATTTAACAGCTATATCTACAAAAAATCGCGTATAGTAGCGCCACAAGGTATAGTTGGTAGAAGTAGTCTTGGTTGTAGTGGTAGAATAATTATAACTATATAAGCATCCATAAGGCATAAATTTAATTTATACATGTCAACCTTAGTTTAATAAGCAACTTATATACGTATAAGATTAAACGATATTATTAGTATACTATTAAAATCTTGAAATACATTTCAAAACAATAATAAAAATATTTCAATTTTTAGAAATGGAAAAAAAAAAATTTTTGGATTTTTGATATTTTGAAACCGAACTGTAACTTTCTGGCCTAAATGTATAACTTTTGCTTAAATTTAACTTTAGTTCGTTAAATAGAATTCGTTTCGTTTTGTCTATTTTGGTTTGGTAATTTTCAAAAGATTTTCAATTAAAATACAGAATTTTTCCAATTTTTTTTTCAATTCTTGGATATTTAATTTGAAATAAAATTTTCTTTAAGGTTAAATCAACCTAAGTTGACAATACAGAATTATGTATTTGAAAACATAATTAAAGAAATATAAAATTGCTTCTGATTGCCATAGACAGAATCACTTTAATGTGTAATTTAAAGAAGTTAATAATTAAAATATATTTAAAATTTTAGAAAATAATCAGTTAAAAATGTTTATAATATCTTAGTTTATTTAAAGGATGAAAGTAATGGGAGAGCGAGTTATACTTTATTATTGTTTTACATAAGCAAACTGAAGAACTAACCAGAGGATCAATATTTTTAATTTAAAATTTTTTAAAGTTAAAACTTAATTTTTTATAAAAATTTTCCATATTTACCTGAGTATAAATAAAACAATTGAAATAAATTGCCATTTACCATAGTTAATAATTATTAAACTATTACAATTCTGTAGCTATATTTTTTGTTTTATATAGAATTTAGCTCATAAGTCGTCGGGGCGTTCGGGTTATTAAGCCCTGTACTAAAATGATTGCTTTCATTATACATTCAAAATGTTTGTTCTCTAATAATACTGTTGTAATTTACGATATTCAATTGAAGTGCCTATATGTTAAGCATACTTTAATACTTAAAACTAAACTCTTAAAATGTCATTTTATTTTGTTATCAACCTCTTATGCTTTTTTTTAATTCATTGTCCATTTTTCCAACCACATTTTTAAATGTATACTGCGCGACCAGCTTTTAATTTCTATATATATAAAAAAAACAATCTAAATGATTTTATTAATGTTGTGGTCTGTTTAAGTTAATTCCAACACTTTTCCGGTCAATATGTTCTAAACTCACACAAACAGTCATACACAGCTAAGTATTAAGAGGAAACATGCTTTCACCCAATGTAAGAAAAATATGAAAATAAAGTCTCCTATAAAAATAATTTTTAGAAATTAAAAGAAAAATTATTACCATTTTTTTATGTACATATAATGCATACATGACTTTATTTTGATTATAGATTAGTTAAACAAAAAACACAGAATTTTATATATAAATTATTTTAAAACACCTGAATATAGAACGTGAGTTTATGAATAAAATTGAAACTCAATTAAATAAATATATACAAAAAAAAAAAAAAGATGTGAAACCTTCAAATACATTTTTTTTTTAAACGTTTCACAAATTAATTTATTTTTTTTTCTGTAACTACGCGTATATAATTTGCCGGCACATTAAAATCAGTAAAAAAAAAACTACACAAAAAAAGAAAACCAAAATAAAAATTAATTCTACTACAATAAAAATAAATATAAAATTAAATGAATAACTAAAATCTATAATAAAAGAGAAAGAAAAAATAACTTTAATCCCAACAACTATTGGATAACCAAAAATTAATCATTCATATCATATAATATTTGGGACAGATTCTTACTGAATGACTTTGTACACATATTATTAAAAACTTCTAAGATTGACTTTCATTAATTGAGGACGCAGTACTAAGTAATTGTCAAAAAATTAAATTACAATTGTTTTTACAGCAATTTGCACACATGAATAATATTTTCTAAAAACCGTTCGTGAAGGGGGCTCGGCGGTCTAGTGGGTAGAGTATAAAATACGCTGCAAACATCGAAAAAGTGTGTGGTCTCACACGCATCGTAAGAATAATTCCCTCTTATAACATTTTCAGCCACTGCTGCAAAGAAAAGGCTGTGTAATTTCCTTGTCACATTTATATGGCAGGGGAAAAAACTAAAAAAAAGTTTCCATTATTTTTAATAATTGTCAAAATAGTTAAATTCAGGGAGCTGAATTTTAAGGTGACAGAAACTAAATTACATTAACTTTCTAAAAATTTTAAATTTAATAGAAACATATAAAAAAGACACTTTAGAAAAAGCAGCAAGAGGCATCATTTCGTTGACAGTAAAAACCATTATTGATCTCAAAAATTAAATGACGTATGAATGACAAAAATTCTAGATTAAAAAAAAAAATTGTGTATTAGACTGAATGTATGAATACTAGCACCAATATACTCGTCCTCAAATAAACTAGTCAAATATTTCAATTATCATATTCAGAAACATAAAAAAAAAAACATTATAAACGAAAATTATACCATATACTTATACATCTATAATGAAAAATTAAAGCTAAATTATTATAAGTATATTTAAAATCAAATGACAAAAACCAAAAAAACGACACTACAAATTAAAAAAAAAAAAAAGAAACATTAAAGAAATTAACACTCACTGGAGGTCTTGCAAATCAGATTGCCAATAAATCTTATAGCTTTTGTATTTTTTTTTCTTTCTTCATTTTATCATTTTTCTTTTGTTTTTAACTCCCTTTTAAAGTTAAGAACGCGCAAACTGACTATAATATTTTCTTCCATTTAGTTTTATACACACAAAATATAATTTAAACCACTGTATGTATTCCCGTTTGGGTGAAAAATAAAACAAATAAATAAATAAAAAGAAAAACAGCATGTGAGGTCGAAAATATCAACAAAATGATGATCAGAATGCATGTGCGAAGAGATGCAAATCAGTTTTTCAATTTTTTAGTATTTTATTTTTCTTTTTTCTTTTCAGTTTTTGTTACATTTAATAAATAAATAGCTTGCATGTTACGGTTATGATGATGACAACAACGACAACAATGACTTATTGGTAGACATGAAGGCAGTTAAAAAACATTTTTTTTTTTTGTTACATATATATAAGGATTATTGTACAAGGAATATAAGAAAAAGGATAATTTTACATAATATTATAGCAATTGAAAAATAAAATCAATTATATTTTTGCTATTTAGAATTTACCTATTATATTGATGTACTATGTATTGTTTTTTTTACTGCCAAAGGTTTAGATCTTCAAGACAGCAAGAAAATCTATGGCAGTGTGCAAGTTTTATCCACTAAAATCGCCTTCCCTCGTAACCAGTGTAATTGTCTAACTACTGAAGTATAAAAGGTGAAGAATAGGATAAAGAAAGGAAAGAAAATAAGGAAAAGGAACAACATAAAATGTAGGAGTGGGATTAAATTGAAATTTAAGCAGTTTGAAGTTGACTGATTCCTTGAACTTTTGTATATTATACGACTCGGGAAACACCTGTGGTAGTAATGTTTTCCACAATTTTGATATACGAGCTAAGAATGAGTATTATTCTTAGCTCGCCAATATATTTCGTTGTTCTAATTCTAATAATCTCCAAAACGTAATTATGAGAGAGAGCTATACTCCACATGTAGCTCTGTTTGGTTGGAGTTTGGGAATAATACTTTTAATTTCGGCGGAGGTGTTTCCTAAGAAGTATTTATAGAAAAGACAAGTAGCTCCAACATTTCGGCGATGACTTAAAGACGTCAAGTCTTTTATCATTAACTATTTTATTAGCTCTTTTTTGTATTTTGTCCAGATACTGTAGAGCAGCACTGAGAGTACCAGTACCATTCCATACTTCTGCTTAAAAATCCTAGATATTTCGCGGCGACAAGATTTGGTCGTTCCACAAAAGTTTCTCATTTATTTCCATTCCAAAGACTTTTACGGATTCAGAGTCTTTAATATCTACATTTACAAAAAAAAATATTTGAAAGAAAGAGAGTTTTTCAATTTCAATTCGAGAGGCAATAATTGTAAACTGATTGTAATTAATAATTTTTTTTTATCTGCAACTTTCTCTTATGATATACAAAATAATCGTCCTAATTTTTAACTAAATAACTTAAATAACCATCTTTATTTTATATTATATAATAAAATTTGATATAACTTTTATTTTAATATTTTTGACATCATTATCATTTTTTTAGACAATATTTTAAGATAATTTTCTTATTAGCTATATATATATGTATAGGTTTATATAATAAGGATAAAGAATAGTAATCGCGTGACCAAATTTCATGATGTATTTAAACTTTAACAACAAATGTTTTTTGTCAATTGTCAAAGCAATATCATGTACATAAAGGTTAAATTAAAATGACAAATATTTAACACGCAAATTCTGTTTTAAAAATGAAAATGTTCAAAAAAAAACTTTAAAATCATATACTTAGTTTTACATAATGTTATTTTAATTTTTATTTAAATTAAAAACTTTTAAACTTAATCAAAATTACAGAAATTTTTTGCTCTCAAAAATATATGTAAGTATAGGTACATACATATTATACATTCGTTTTCTGTCAGAAAAATAAAACCGTTTGCAATATACGAATTTGACAGTTTCAAAATATTGCACACATTAAAAAAATATGTAAAATTATTTTACACAATAAGGCTTTAGGTACACAATGATATATGTATGTGTTAATCAAAATTCGGTGGAAATTATTTTTAAAACAAAAAATAATCTGTTAGTTGTGTATAGAGAAAATCGTAAAAATTAGAAAATCTAATTTTCCAATGGCGCTCAAAATTCTAATTACGTTCTTCAATAATAGATCTGAAACTTTCTGTCTCTAATATATTAACATTTTAACAATTGTTTTTCAATTCCGTCTTTTCATTTAAATTATAATCTGTCAAACTTTTACTTTTTACTCTTTAATAAAATTCAAATTATTGCTGAAAAAACGTAATTTTAAAGTATGACATATGAATATACATATGTACCTACTTTCATTCTATAGATTTTTTATAAAACCTTGAATTTTTATATCATTATATAAGTAATTGGAGTATCCACGGTAAAAGTGTATCGTAGAATAATGACAAATAAAAATGTACTACATTACGTGAGAGATTCATTTTTAAAATATAAATTGCAACGTGCAAATAACAGATGACAGTTATGTTTGATTGGTATCTTCCAAAGTTTTTCTTAGGATTGTATTGTTATTGTTATAAGTTCTGAAATAACAAAAAATAAGTAGAAAAGTTCCGAAAAAGAGTATAAAAGCATTTTAATGCATATAATTTAATACAAAAATCCATATTGATGATTTTTCCATTCTTTACTATACCTAGGTGTTTTTTGTTCTATTTCTCTTTTCTTTTTCGTTGTTTTATTTTCTATTTTCAACTTTAATTGTTGAATTAAATGTAATTTATAAATTAAATATACATTTTATATTGTCGTCTTATTATGATGATGATATTATTATGATGACAACTAAAAATAAAATATACACTTTTGTATATATATATGTATATAGTATATACCCAGTTCCGGATTTACCTATGGGCAAATGGGGCAACCACCACGGGCGCAACATTTCAAAAGGGCGCAAAATTTGTTCAGCGAATTTTGCTAATTTTAGGGAGGAAAAAAAACTTATTTTTACCCATAGCAAAAAATGAAAAACAATTTTTAAAAAAAAAATATTTTCTTATAATACAATTATAAGGCAAAAAAACTGTGCAACTTGCACAGAGATCTCCTAGTTTTTTCTTTATATCAATTTTTGTCAGTAAAACAAAACTAAAAGTAGAACATTATCTATAACATTAACATCAAGCAAGCTTATTTAAAATTTGTCTTACATATTTCTGTTAATATTACTCATTTGTCATTCACATTTTATTATGTACTTCATTTGAATTGAAAATTCTTTTACAGTTCAAAATAAAACAACGAAAAATCAACCTTTAATTCTGCTGTTTTGTAACAGAAAAAACATAGAAAAGGCGCATATTTTTAAAACAAAAGTACAGTTTTCCAATAAATTCTCTTTTTTCAACAAGTTAACAAAATTAGACCACGACGATATTCAAAGGAATGCAAAAGATCTCCTAAAAATTTACCGAAATGATCTTGAAGATTACTTAATTGACGAATGTATACATTTTAGAGAATATTTAAAAACTATAAAAGAGCATAACTTGAATATAAATGCTTTGTATTCATTGATTAAAGAAAAAAATATGCAGGCTGTCTATCCAAATATAGAAATTATTTTACGAATATTTTTATCATCTCCAGCAACCAATTGTTCAGCAGAAAAGACTTTTTCTGCATTGAGAAAAATAAAAACTTACTTGAGATCAACCTTATGTGATGAAAAATTGAATGATTTTACGATCTTAGCAATAGAAAATAAAATGTTAGACAAAATATCGTTTGAAGAAGTTTTCGAAAAATTTGTTACAATAAAATTACGAAAAAAATTCTAATAAATTAAAAAATAAAGGTATATCTATACATTAACTTTAGTAGTATTTTTTTCATTTATTATAAATAACTTTTGGTATGATTTATAGGGCGCAATTTGCAAAAACCGCCCAGGGCGCAAAGTTATGTAAATCCGGGCCTGTATATACCTATTTGTCTTTTAAGCTCGACAAAAAAATATGATATAATTATGTTGTTAGCAAAAAAAAATTTGTCAAGATGCTATGATATCACACCGATTTACCACTTTTACGTGAATATCGTAAAAGTAAAATTTAATTTTGAAAATAACATAAATAAATTTGTTGTATATAAATCACTTATAGAAGAGAAAAGAATAAATTTTTACAGGAAATTATTACTTGTTAAATAACAAGTACTTTCCTATACCTATATATATATGTTTTAAAATTAAGTTAAAAAAAAAGTCAACATAAACACTTTAATTTACGTGCATATGAGAGGAATTACTGTCAAGGTCGCCTGTAAGCTCTAATAAGCATAAATTGTAACAAACATATACGAGTGACGAAATTCAACCACGAATACACTAAAAAAATACATATATGTATATTTGTATCTAAATCTAACTAACTAAAATGGCAAAAATATATGTTTGTAAAAATTCGAAATCAAATAATTAATTCGGACAAGTTTTTGTTTAATAAACAAATTTTAAACAATACACAAACTAATCTGTCAATGAAACTTAAAAAATTTTTATATAAATTTGTTTCAATGACAAAAAAAAACTTTTGTTATGCGCATGTGTAAATTAAGCTTAATATAGGGAAGTAAACTTCCTATATATGTGATTATTTAATGTGATTTTAACTCAATTTGACTGATTATTGAAATATTAAATTTGTATAGATACCTAATATTTTCTATCACTACATTTATTATGATTAAAACCATTTAATTTTCAATATATATAGTCATTTCAATCACGAAGTAATAAAACAGAGAGGATCGTACATGTATATCATATATGAACATATATATAAGTATGTACATATATGCAATTTTTGTTTAAAAATATTTAATTGAAAAAGGAGAGACAGATTTACACAGTGTTAACGCTTATGTCTACAATAATAATTTAAAACTTGATAATTAAAATTCTTTCTACTAAAGAACAAAATCTTTAGAAAAAATATTTAAAGGTGTCTTAAATTTTAAATTCTAATATCATCAAATGTTTCTATATGTAAATTTCAATTTAATCAAAAAACAAAACAAAGTGATACCCCTTCTTAGATATTATACATTATATTCTTAAGCCTATATATTTTTATATACCTATATATGTATCTAATTTTAAAAGTGTATTATAATGTGTTAAGATTTTAAATCTAACATTTACATTATCCTTTATTTTAATGGCCTTCAGAAAATCAATTTGCATTATCCTTTTTCATAATAAAACACAAATATGTATATATGTATAACAATGTTCATTATAATAAGTTTGAAAAACCATTTTATATACATATTTTTTTTAAACATATACATACATACCTATGTAATTAGTTTTTTATAATTTTCTAGTACCTAACATAGGGATACTTCATAGATAATATATCTACAATTTTTTTATTTTTTATTTTATTAAATAAAATCAATAAAATCTAAAAAAAACAAAATGCAAATATGTGTAAATTAAAAGAAAAGTGAAAATTTCAGGTGTCCTTTTTCCTTGTCCAAAAATTACAAAATAATTTATACATAATATATGTATGTACACAATACAATACCTATTACTTAACAAATACACTAAAAAAATATTTACATATGAATAGGTATTTCTAGTTCTTTTTCTTTCCCTTTTTTATTTTTCCTCTCACTTAATTCTGCATATTTAGTAGGTAGAAGTATAACACAAAGCAAGAAGATTACAATAAGTTCCTTATTTTACATATCCTTCTTTTTTTTTTTTTGTCTTTTGCAAAATTCATACATACATACATATATGTACAATCATTCAATTCGGTTTTTATACAAATTCATATATACAATTAACATTCTCAAAAAAAACGCAAGAACACAACACAAACACAAATATGTACATACAAGTGTGCACTGTGCACATATATTTTTAATATACCTAAAAAAAATGATAATAGTTTTAAAAAAAAGTGTATAAACATTAAACAATAAAGAAAATGGGAGGATATTCTATTGTTTGTTTCTTTTTTTCTCTTCCTATTAAAATATGAACACACACTGCCACACATACTAATTTGTTAACAATAAAATAAAAAATCATTTATAAAAAAAAATAACTTAAATTTGAAAAGGTGTTATTTTATTTATAAATGTGTTAAAAAATATTTTTTGTTGTCTCTCATAAAATTTCTTATAAAAAATAAAATTAATAAAAGGTGAACTGTAAAAAGATTTTTATACATGCAAAAGATTATACAAACAGTCAACACAACATTTTTGTTTTGTTTGTAGCTTTAAAAGTGTTAATGTATTAGTTTATTGGATGTGCAAAAAAGGTAAATAATTATTATGGGATGGGCTAAGATAAATTGTTTACATTATTGTTTTTTTTTTGTTTTTTTAATGAAGTTAAAATGGAGTTATAAAGTAAAAATGATAATAGAGCAGTTTCTGTTGATTTTTCTATAAGAATTTTGGAAAAATTTAAATTTAATTAAAAAATATGAAAACGAAAAATATTAACAATTATGTTATGTTATTTCTTTATGTTAAATTTTAAGTTTTTTTTTTTAACTTTAAATAGTTTTTCTTTCAAATACCTAATAAGTTTAATAATTAAAAGTGCTAAATCACATTATCTATTAGAAAACTCTGCCTTTCCATTACAGGTGTGGCAGGAGTTTTATTTTACATTGTTTAAAAAGTCTTCTAAAATCTTGTTATTATATTGCAAGGTATATCCGAAAATAAAAATATTAAAATAAATCATTCAATAATACACAATTTAATTAAAACTCTTTTGAAAACCAACTAAAATTTTTCCAACATCAACGAAAACGTTTTTTTTTTTTTATTTTTTAATTGAGATAGGTATAGTCAACAGGTATTATATATTAATAGAATTAACTTATAAATTTTCTGAGTACGATCATCTCATTGGAGTTTTAAGTGCTAATCAATATTTTGGAAAATTTAATATGACGTTATCGACTATATTTGTCCAAAGTTTAAAAAACCATCTGGGTAAAGAATTTTCAGAGCTGTTATAGCCTTTTATTTAAGTTTTTATTGAAAATTTGTTTTGAAAGTATTGAAAGAGTTTCATTTCATTTTGAAAAGTTTTTCTTGTGAGCTATACAACATTCTTGTAAAATATACAATTTTCCTATATAGAAATTATCCCTCTTTTTTTTTTTTTCAATTTCATGTAATATGTATATTTAAGTACTATTACTGCTAAACTGCCAGTGTTTTCACAATAACCTTCCAACACTTTTATTTTCAATTTAAAGTATATAACAGTTAAAATCTGTTTTTTTCTAAAATTAATTTAAAATTTCTGTAATAATAATTTTATTACAAAATATTAAATTTTAAATATTTTAGAAAAGTTTTTCAACTACTTTAGAAAAAAGTCTATTCAATATTTGATAGTGAAAATTTTTTGTATCTTATACCTATAGCCTTCGCCATTTTAAATAAAGTGAAAGCTTTCTTTTTCACAAATATTCGGTATACATAGTTTTATTTAACATGACAAATATTTTGATCTTGTGTTAATTCTTATGAAGTTAACTGTCCATTAAAAATTTAAAAATAACCAATGTTAAACTTTGATATTTTGGCTATGTAGAAAGAAACTAAACCATTTTCTTTATAAATTAATTTTCAAAATAAAATAACAAAACATACCTTTTTATCAGAAAACCAGAATTATACAAAAAATTTTAATAAAAAAATAAAAAAGAAAACTCACACATACAAATTCAAAATACAATATTTAGTCAAAAAAAGATTATATACATGAATACCGAAATACCAACAATCAACATTCAAACCGATCAATTTTATATTACTGCTGGCTGAAATAATTTTTCTTATAATATGTGTGATAACTTTTCAACACAAATACAAAATTTATCTTAACTTAATTATATATGGTTTGCATTTGTATTTTGTGTAAAGTCAATGTTTAGGGAGTAAAAGAGGAAAAGAAATACAAAATTGAACATGAACAAAAAGTATATCTTAAAGGTATGCTCTGTTAAAATGATTATTTATACAATACATACTAACAAAATTACAAAACTTGTCTTTAGAGATGATATGATGGCATGGAAATGAAATTGAAATATTTTTTTATTGCGTTGTTTGTTTTTTATTTTTTAACCTCTAAGAATTTTTTTATTTAAAATTCAAGTTTCAGTTAACTGTAGAGTTTGAATATATATAGAACGTAAGAATATTAACGGTTACAATTTAAATTAGAAAGAGAAAAATATATGCATATGTGTGATTTAATAAGTTTTTGATAAGACGTTTTATGTTTGTTTTCTTTTTTGTTTTTGCATTATTTTTTATAGATTATACCAATAATAGGTATAATATCATATATAGTATTATAGCGCCGACGGTGTTTATTTTGTGAAAGTTTTCTTTTATTTTAATTATAATACATATAATATAAAATTATATTATTAAAAAGAAATTAATAATATAAATAATACTATAAAAATTTAAAAAATATATTATAAATAATTTTTAATTTAAAATTTTGTTATTTTTGAAATTAAAATGAAAATAAGAAGAAAAAAAAAATGTGATAATCAATTAAATAATTACTAAATTAATTATAAAATTCAAAATAAATTTTTTGATTATTACTTTATTTTCCATTTGAATTGCGATTCATTTTATTTTAATTTTTGGAAAATAAAAAGAAAAAAAGAACAAAAAAAAAATTTAATAAAATCATAGAATTAATTAAATATAATTAAATTTAAATATAAAAAAAACATAAAAGGTAAATTCTTTAATTAATTTTTAATTAGGTAATTATATACCTACCTATATATGTAGATTTACAGGTGCAATAAATTTAATTTAAAATTATTAAAATAGAAAATGGTGTTTTTTTTTTTTGAATTTAAAAATAAAGTAAACAAAAAAAAAATTATTTAAAATAAAAAATAAAATAAAAACAATAATTATGGTAACTTTAATGCCATATAATTATACAGCACCACGATGTGGATTAATTGATAAAATGATAGAACCTAAGGTACAATTCAATTATAAATTTATTATATATACCTACTATATATATATATGAAATAATTATATTAATTATAACACATAATTACATATATACATATAAATATATTTATACTTTATATTTCTATAATAATGGTCTAAAGAAATAATTATTAAGTAATAACTTATCAATTGTTTAGATTGGAAAACAAGAAAAATATTATTTATGTATGCTATAAATATACATAATTAGAAGTATGTATGTACATATATATAGAATTTTACTTAATATTTGCTTTAATACTATATAGTTAATCACATAATTCATAACTAAAACGCTTTATTTTCAATAAATCGGACAGAATGTTAGAATTTCATTGCATTGGGGAATTCCATGAAAAATGAGCCAAAAACTGAGAATTTAAAAATGATCTGTATAATATTTTACACGGTTTTCTAAGGTTCTAATATTATAATAAACATGAAAATTAGTTCTTTACCTGCTTTCCTTTTTAAACTATGTTTTTAAAGTCGTTTCAAATCCATTCTTGAAACAGCAAAATTTTTATTGAAATGCCCTGTTATCCGGATAACTATAACAGAATGTGTTACTTATTTGCATGCGTAATTTACTTGTAATTTTTACAAGTTGTAATAAAAATCCTATAATAAGATTTAGTGGGGGTCTCGGTGGCCTAATGGGTAAAAGCGTATAAAATACATCTGTAAACACCGAGGGAATGTGGGTTCGAATTCCACACACGTCGTAAGAGTTATTCCCCCTTACGACATTTGCAGCCACGCCTGAAAAGGAGAGGCTGTGTAATTTCCTGTTCACATTTATGGGGCAGAGAAATGTACTAAAAAAAAAGAAAAGATTTTAGTTTATGTTTTATCAATACACATAATATAAAATGTAAATGTTAAATTTGATTTTTTTTTTACTGTAAAGGAATTCGCAGAAAATCATATAATATTGAAAATTATAAAACTAAAAACAGTGTACAATCCCGATAACTATAACAACATTTTGTAAAAATATAAGTTAAATTTCTCATTTAACTACCTATTTGTTGTTAGAATATCGAAATATTTGTGAAATATTACTTTATAAAGGTGTTTGAAATATGGAAATATTTGTAGAATAATTAATGATTGGCTAGGCTAAAGTGATAAAAGAAAATTTATAAATTTTCTTAAATGTCCTAATGACTAACATGGACTTCCCCATACATTAAAAAAATAATTAAATTTATTATATATAAACAATCTTGTCTAAGATAATACATATATAGTGTAGAAATAAAATAAACGTCCCATATGGTATTGTACAATAGCTACAGCCGAATAATCCACAGCTTAGTGAAATTAATGATTCACGAAACTGAAGTTTATATAGTAAAATATGAAATAATATAAATGACTTAGTGGATGACCTATACTCCTTATAGGAGTGGCAAGGAAAAAAAATATATAATTAAAAATTTTGGAAATTATTTTAAAGCATTTTAAAAAAAAATTAAAATCCAATTATTTAAAAATTCATTTTACATAATAGAACGTATTTATAAAAACTTAAAAAACTCATTTTATTTTTTTGATAAACAAAAATTTATGCGCAATCACATTATGATTCCTTCTTATAATCAAAACGTGATTTTTAACCTTTAAAACAGTCCTAAAGTTTATCAAAAAAAAAAAAAAACGTATAAACAAAGGAAGAAAATAACAAATAAAATCTAAAAAAAAAATTGCTTAAATGGCAATAAATATTTTATAGTGATATTTTATTTAAAAGTATCTACATATATTTGAATTAAAAAAAAATAATGTTCCAGATATTTTATTTTATGCTTACGAAATTAAAGTTTTTTATGAATCATTTTTTATCATTTTAATTTATATATACGTATATACCAGGTATTCTAAGCTCAGTACATTTTGTTTTAATATTATCATTATATATTTGTTTTTTTTTTTTTAATTATATACATATCTATATATATATATATGACTCAAATAATTTGCAAGTTGTTGACTCAAATTGTAATTTTAATAAAATATACATATTTATTTTTTTACTTTTTATAATCTTTTTATATGGGTTTATAAACATTTTTAAATGAGTAGGTTTTAATATTTATATTCCATACAGCAAATTCTGATGTTATTTTTTAATAAACAAAATTTTTAATGTCTATATATGCCTACAGGTTACTAAAAAATCATTAATGATTTCCTATATTCAATGAATGACTTGAATTTTTGTACAAAATTAAATTAAATATTAAGGATTAATATAAAATAGGCCGTCGGAATTACTCAATTTATAAGTATATAAATAATATATATATATACTTATATAGTTATATACGTTTAACTTAATTTATATTAGTGTTCTAAAAATTTTGACATTATTTATAAATTAGTACAAAAAAAATAAAATATTAGAATACTAAAAACAGTACTTGCTCCTATTTTTCAAGATTTTGATTATATACCATAAAAAAATTCAGTCCAATTCGAGATTCGAACACCGACCCACAAATACTACTTCACTATGGCTTTAATCACTACACCAAATTCCAGTTTCAACTTTTTAGTTTTATATTTCCTATTTATTTTTATTCTGGAATGCCCAACAAACATTTTCAACTTATAAATTAGTATACATATGTATATAGATTTAAAAAGTACTTGTAGATATTAAAATAATTATTGGATTCGCAATTAATTAATTTGTAAGATTATTAAATAAATAATTTAAGACACCTATATATATATATATAGAAAAATCTGCCAAATCATACTTTTTTCACTGATATGCTTAAAATCAAGTACATATTACGAAATAGTCATGAGTTTCAGAACAATAAAACTTTTAACGTTTTATATCTACAAATGGTTTCTACTTGAAAATTGTTTAAATGCCAGTATGAGTATTTTCACTATTGTTACTGATAATTTTAAGAATCAGTATATTTATATCTGGTAGTGGTTACTTAAACAATTTTCCAGTAAAAAATATTGAAATGGAAGGTAAAATATTTGAACAACTCTGATTGCAATTTATATTTTTTGTGAGACTCCATATGTGAGACCAATTTTTTAAAATGCAATTTCAGTTTAATCTTGATATTTTGATAAAAATATTTCTGGAATTTAATCATAATTAAAAAAAAAAATTTCACGCAAACGTAACATAATTTATCATAATCTTATCAAATTAACACTTATTATTTTAATTAATTTCAATTCTTTCCAGTCACGTATATATATAAATTAATATATAGCTGACATTTATTTTTATTTATGTATAATAAATTGTTGGTAGCAATATTAATTTTACTTATATTCTTGAACAGATGAAATTTAGTAAAATTTCAAAGTTTAAGATCTATGAGCTTTCAAAATTTTACATTTCTCTACAAATTTGAAGGAGATTTGAATCAATATGAAGAGTTATACTATACATACATCTTAAACTTCCTCTATATAAAATAGAAATTGAAGTAGGTTTTGCAATTTCTTCTAAATGTTCAAGCCATATATTTTTATAATAAAAAAAATAATATAAAAGGCAAACCCATTATTCATGAAACAATGAAATAACTTAAACAAAAAAGGAAACAGGGCCTCGATGCCTACTGGGTAAGAGCGTAGGAAATACGCTGTAAACGCAAAGAGAGTGTAGGTTCGAATCCCACACAATTCGTAAGAATATTTCCCTCTTAGGACATTTACAGCCACGCCTGAAAAGGAAAGACGTGGCAGGGTAGGGGAATAAACAGGGGTATGTGGCACGGGAATAAAATGAAAAAAGGAAACTTAAATATGAAATAAAATTATTGAAATTTATTTTTAAAAATTTAATCTAATGATTTTGTATTTCTCTATAAATCATAAACAATAATATTAACTCTTCTATAATATATGTTAAATTTAAAATTTAAATATCTAAAAAAAAAAACGATTTATTTACCAATTACAGTATACATAGGTACATGTATATTCAATAAAGTCTTTAAACTATAAATAAGGAACAAATATTTTAAGTATTCTCATAAATTCTACTATTTACGTTTTTTTTATTATATTATACTGAAAATAAAAGATAATAACAATTTAATGGTCATCTTTTAACTGGGCAAAAATAATACATATATAGTTATATATACATATATCATTTATTTTAATATTTCTATAATATTAAAATATTTAAATTATATTTTGACATTTTATATAATACTATAACAAAATAAATATTTAGTAATAAAAAATTCGCAAAATTCAATTATAATTTTTTTCTGAATTAGTTACATAAACAGTTATGGAAATATATTTAGTGACTAAATCATATAAGATATAGTAAGTTTAATTATTTCTTAAAATACAATTTTTACAAGTAGCATCAAACAAAAATATTTATAATTATATTATAATTAAATCAAATAAAGGGTCTTTAAACGGATAAAATATCCTTAAAAATATTTCTTCCGAATCAACTTTCTACGATTAGACAAAGTTGTTAATACCACCACTTAAAATCATTCAAATTGCATGATTTCATGAATGATTTCTCAATGAGTGTCCCACATACTAAAAGAACTTTATTGACCAAATAATTGGTTATAAAACCTTAATAGTTACTAATGGGCTACGCTTGAACAAGAGAAATTTATTCTAAAGAACACATAGGGTGGGAAATGATTCAAAAAACTTTCTTGTTTCTCTTTGGAAATTTCAGGCATAAAAAGGGATTTTTGAATATGGCCTAACATGGGTCAGAACAAGCACTTACTAGATCCTGTAATGTATCCATACCGTAAAAAAGAGTAGGTTTTCCTAATTTTACGTTCCTCACTTAAGACGAAGATCGGTGAAGAAGATTGGTGAGAGCATTGAGGTAGCATTAATATAGTTAAGTATAGATAAATTGCTATGTTTTGCAAACATCAAGAAATCAAAATGCAAATTTGACAGCTGATATTCCATGATATTAAATGTAAATGTAAAATATTACTATCATTCAATTTCCACTCTGCTAAACCATGCATAATCGTTCCAAAGATGTCAAATTTTATTCTGATTGGAGAATTTCGAAATTCCCATATTTTACGGTTGTTGTTGTTCAAGTCACAAATCTGATCATCACATTCTAAGACAAAACTAAATCTATAACTTTAACAAAAAATATAAATTGTCTTACAAATGTTCTTAAATAAATTGTGGTTCTTATTCTTATATTAAAGTTGTGCAGAGTTTTACTATGTTAACGTATGTTAATAAAAAATTTCTAATTTTCTTAATCCAAACATTTTTTTATTAGAAAAGCAGCTTCAAACCAATTATTACAATATTTATACAACAACATAGGTATAACTATAGCAAGTATAAAAGTATGTCTTTTTTAAATGTTCCTAAAATTTTGTCAACACTTGTACAAACTTTTACAATCCTACAAATCCAAAAGGAAAATATCCTAACCAATAAATTTATTTTTCTTTTTAATAATTCAAAAAAAAAAAAAAACCTTTTAATTAATAGATTCTAAGTATATTTCAAAATAAAATTAATTTTTATTAACTATATGTATAGATATATAGACTATAGACTACATATTCATTTTTTCTAATTTACTTTACTATATATTCTTTTCCTATATCTACCATCTCTGTCTATCTTCTTTTTTTATATCTTTAAATTTACTGTACTAATAAATAACAAAATCACTTTAATCCTTCTTACAATTACAACCATATACTTTCAAATATAAAATAGGTATATTCCCTCTCTTGTATATAAAAGGAATCCACAATAAGAGGAAATGAAAAAAAAACATTCAAATTTTTAATTTCAATTTCATTGCATCCATAAATTAAATTGTAAGATACTAAAAAAAAACAACAAAAAAAAATGTTCATACCTCCGCATTATTTACTCCATTATGCCAACAACAGATTTTAGTTCATAATCATATAATAAAATAAAAAAAAAAAATATTGAAGGAAGAAAACATCAGAATGAATGAGACAGAAAGATAAATCTTTGAAATAGTGGACAATATCTTGGAACAATCATTTATTTAATCATAAAAATCACACAAAATTTATTTTACTTTAATTAATATTAAATTAAAATTTATATATTTTTTTATTTTTTTTGTTGTACGTGTTTTTATTTTATTTTTCCAACTCTTTACTTTTTTTTATTTTTATTTTTAAGTGATTTCTGTACATTAATATTAATTTTAAGTATTTTTTTTTTGTGCAATAAAATTCGAGAACATTAAAAACCATAAAACAAACATAACACAAAACATTAACAAACATAAAATGACAGGAGTTTCCTTAACTTCTCTATCTTTTTTGTTTTTATATATGTATGTATAGTGTATATCTTTATATGCTTATGCTAATATTATAATGCAGTTTTACTAAAACTTGTATTTTTGTTAAGGTACAAGAAATGGTGACAAAAAATCAAAAAAAAATTAATAAATTAATAAAATATAAAAATCATTAAACAAAATTATAATTTGATTTGTTATATATGTGTATATAGTCTACTAGAGGATTAAAATATACTATAGTGTAAAAGTTGCATTACAAGAGCTATATTTTAAAAATGATAATTGAAGTGAATCTGAATGGATAAGTTATAGAAAGCAATTGATCGTAAAACTTATAGTATAAGAGCTTTACTCCGAACAAGATAACTATTTGCATCTAAGTAGCTTATTGCTTTCCGGAAAATGAACTGCTATCAATAAACCTTCTAGAGATCTTCAGTTTCTGAGAGGTATAGTAGAGCTAACAAAAGTATATTATAAGTAGAAGCAAAATACCACAACATGTAATAATAGCAGAAGTCCAACAGATCTATACATCAAAAGATCGCAGTGTTACTGCATATCGCTTAAATAATAATAATCTAATAATAAGTTTATAGTAATTGATTATCAATAAGTATTAGAGAGGTATCTCAATATTCCAGTTTAAGGTTTACAACTAAAGTTAATAGAACCTTGTCATTAAGAAACCCCGCTAACCTTATCTACAATAAATATCTTTTCCCATAGTAAAGAATTTCTATATACTTTTTTTAAAATTTCTTTCGATGATTGATTTCAAAGGTTTTAATACCCAATTTTTGATATTTAGGATACCAAAATGAAAAAAGTATTCAACAAAATATTAAACAGTATATTAACTGGATACGACGATAGAAGAAAGATTTTAATAAATTTATTATTTTTGGCGAATTTACTTATTTTTTGATAAATATTTTATCATAAATAATTTCTTTTCATATCAATCCGCTTTACCTTACAGTTTCCGAATACATATTTTCAAATATATATGTCAATACTTCTTCTTTGCGATATATTTTCACCATTTCTTATACGCTTAGCATCTAAAAAGATATAGATAACTAAGTTTTTTCCCAGAGCCCATTTATATTATAATAAGCTTCACGATAGATCTAAGTTAAGAGCTATACAGTTATATGACAACTATAATATACTTCGCACCAACACAAAAATCGAAAATTTTGACTTCATAAATGAATTAACAATTTAATAATATATTGCAATCCTATACTCCCAAGAAATACACACAAACGAGAGAAATAACAACTGTATGCATATTAAATAGTGGTTAAATAATAATAAAAAACAAAAAAACCAAAAAGAAAACCAACAATAAAAATTGACCAAAAAAAAAAAAAGCCCCCTAAAATAACATTCAATAAAACACCCATAAAGTTGACACTATATACTAAAGTCGACACTATATGGAAAAACTCGTAAAATATTTAAAATAACTTTAAAAAATACTAAAAAAAAGTGAAAAAACAAACAAAAAAAAAAATTAAATTTGTAATAAAAAATGATTCAAAATGAATAAAATTACAAACAAAATCAACATACAAACATATGTATCAAACATATCTATGTATACATACATATATATAAAAAAAAAAAGTTCAAATGGTCAGTCATGGTGATCCCCAACAATTTTTTCTTCTTGTTTTCTTCTCCATGTTACCTATATGTAACTTTGGTTGTTTTTTTTTTTTTTGTCTCCAGTACCATGTTCTTTGGTGTGATCAGATCTTATCAGCAATTTAATTTTTTATTGTTTTTATTATTTGTTTTATTTTTGTTTTTAATGTTAGTTAGTTTCTTATTTCAAATTCTTTAATTTTATTACCATAAAAATTCGAGCATCAATGACACAAGTAGACATATACAACACTATATATATATATGTATATATATAATATTATAATAATATGTAAGAGTTCCTTTGATTATTATAAGCGGAAGAAAACTAAGCTCTCGCCAGTTGAATGTCTTCCTTTTTTTTAAAACAACTGAAATATTTTTCTTTAAGATGCTGTTTTAATAATTTTGCAATTGAAAAAATTATTTGTGCTTAAAATTCCCACGAGAATTGAAATATTATTTTTAATTTTTGATTACTTTTAACTTTATGCGACCTTTGTTATTTAATTTGAATAACCCGTTATTTAGGACTTGTCAAGTTTTTCAGTTTTTTCATAGGCGCATTTTTATAAATCATTAATAAATACCTATACTAAATTTTACTGTTTGTTATACATCAAATAATTTTTGGGTATGTTTTACACATTGCTAGAAATGAAGGGTTAAATTAATATTAATTTTCTAATTTATCGTCTTTTTTAATTCAAAAAAAAATATACTTTTAATTTCAAAAATATTTTAGAAAAGAGCTTTCATCTTAAAAGAATGTTAACGGAAATGTATATATATCTCTTTTTGAACTTAAAAATTAGTCTACGAAAGGATGAATTCATTAGCTATTTTCACAAAGTTTGTATTTAATTTGAACTATTCTCTTTTTATTTTATTATTAGGCATTACTAAATCCAATAAAAATATATATGAAACAATTTTGATTTAAATGTCAATTAAGTCAATTGATGAAATATTAAAATTTATTGAAAAAATTAACATTTATCCTAAAAGAACTCTTTTTAAATATTATATATCTTTAACGGTACGTTCACATGGAATACATGCCTTTGGAATCTGGATGCAAAACATATTACGATTACCTTCGCGTACTCTTCGGAAATATTAATGAATATTTTGCATTGAAGATACATTCGCTCGTTCATAGACTGCACGTAAGCGACAAATTTTTATTTTGACATATGTATAATGTCATTTTGTCATTATTACAAGGGGATTATTTTAAATTTCCATTATTATTTTCTTTTGTTTTATTTCATTAATTTTTTTTGAATTTTAAACAAAACACTAAAAAAAACAATTTTAAAAACAAATACATTGTTTGACGTTTTGACGTTTGAATAATATGCATCTTGTTTGCATCTTATACCGGATGCAAAAATTTTTGTTTGCTAATTGTGGGAGAGAGGGATGTTTCTTAAATGAGGGAAAGCATGTCATAAATACGATATATATTTACAACCAATCAAAATCTTGCATCCCATGTGAACGTACCCTAATGGCACACATTTTAGCCATATGTATTTTCAGAAGTGAATAATTATTTAGAAAAATTCAAGAATTTCATACTGCGTTATAGGCATATTAAATTATTTTGAAATAGGTTTAATGAGTAAAAATCTTATTTAATTTTGGAAATTGTTTCACTTTCTTATGAAAATAATTTAGATTCTTTTATACTTTTTTTTACATAGTTTTAAAATTAAAGCCAAAAATAGAATGTTTTTGTTAAGCAGGCGAACATAATTTTTGCCAAACAATAAAAGGATCTTACAATAAAAATCTGTTGTATAAAGCATTAGTATCCATATAACCCGTCTAACATAAGTATATATTATAATATATATTTTTTCCTAATCATAAGTAAAATTTATTATAATAAAAATTATTATTTAAAAATCGTATTACTTATTAAAAAAAAGTGAGCAAAACCAAAAAAATAAAAATATATATATATGTAATATTTCCATTATTAATTCTTTTCTTTTTTATTATTTAAAACAAAAAATAAATAATAATCGCAGCTCCTTATATTATATAGGTATTTATTGTTTCCGGATGCAATAAAAACAAAAAACAAATATGTCTCCTTAAAAAAATTTAACAATAATATCCCGTTGTTTTAATGATTTGATCCTGATTCTCTCAGACTTAACATTTGTTTTATTTTATATTTTGAATACAAGCACCATCATTATAATTTATAACCTGTATATTTTCTTAAACTGTTTTTTCTGAATCAAAATATGTGCACCATTTCCTTAGTATAGTTGTATAAACATGAAAACGTAAAATACAATCTCTCCTCTCCAATATATGTATATTGAACCTTCAGCAAATATTTTTTACCTATTAAACCTTCACCAAACATTTTTTTTTTACCAATGATTTCCTATATTTGTATAGTTTTTCTCCCCCATTAAATATAACAAATAATTACCTAATTTTCTATTATTGTTGTGTGGCTTTTATATATACATTTTTTTTTTTTTTTTGAGAAATTTTATTGTGTCTGTACAATACAAGATGAGCCAAAAGGTTCTTTTTTTATTAATTTTCTTGTTTATATACTAAGCTAAGCTAAGCTAGTAAGGAAATCTAGATAGCTAGTATCTTACTCTACCTACATAAAATGTGTTCACAAAAATTGGTAAAATTGTTATTTGCATACTTTCAAACACTGTTAATATTTTAACATATCTTACTTCAAAATATCTCTCGAACTTTCTCCTTTCATTCTCCTCCATTTCTTAAATCTCATTCTTCAAGAATCCTTCATACATAATTATCCCTACTAAACCAAACTGTACATTTGTATTAAAACTCCAATCTTAAAGGTTGGTTTTAAAAATACTGTTTTTGGTTGGTTAAAGTTCAATACTACCAAAACCCAGTTATTTTGTATAACTTACAATATTTCCAACCGACCGTCATTTAAAAAGAAAAAAAAAAGGAAAATGAATATATTTAAATATTTTCAATATTTAAACGTTTTAATTTTTAAAACAATATAGAATACACATCCTCTCTTCCATAACATTTCAGCCCCTTCCATAAATCTATCTTAATTGTCACTAATGTGACATTCTGTATATATATGATTTTAAGTACATATTTGGTTTTATTTATTTGTTTTTTTTATTAATAACTGTCAATTTTAATTATTTTAATTTATTGTTCGTAGCTTTGTGTTGTGTTTTGATTATATTTACAAGATAACGTGATTAAAACAATTGCCACTACGTGCGCACCTTAATTTTTTTTTTTTGTTTTTTTCGTTTTCATGTTTAAGTCAAGTTCATTATTTGACATTTTTTTTAGTATTGCTATTGAGTAATTGAATTGTGTATTATATAAGAACGATATTATTTTTTGATAAGAATTTGGATAAATTATAGCACAGTTAAAGGGTTTTGTAACTTGTCAAAAATAATAAAAAAAAAAACAAAAAAAACATGAAAATTGTCATTTATAGGTTTTAATTTGGGAACTTATATATAGAAAAATCTTTACTTCATGATGATCATTTGTTACATTATAAACCCAATGCTTGGTATAAATATTATTTTGTTTTTATTTTTCATTATTCTTTAGTTGTATTATTTTCAAGATACGGGTGGCTTAATCATTTATTTTCCCATTTTATTATTGGGATCTTTATTAATGTTAAATGTGAGAGGATCCTAACAGATTTTTCATCTATAACTTTAAATACAAGGAACTCACTTGTTTGTTTCTTTTTGACAATTCAATAGGGATAAAAGGTGGTTTAGGTTTTTTTTTTTTTTTTGTAAACAGAACAAAAAAACGAATTAAGATTTAAGATAGATAGAATTACTATATAGAATCATTGAATAAACTGACTTTTAGAAAAAAAAAGAATTAAATATAAAGAGTTAATTTTATTATTATATGATTATAGGTTTTTATTTTGTTTTTTTTTTGTAAATTTTAAAAATTAACTAACAATTGATGGGGGTTCTAATGTAACATGTTTTTGTAAAACAGTTTAGATAAAAAGACAAAATTTTGGTTATTGTTAAAATATTATTTTACACCATGGTATTGTATAGTATATTTATTAATTATTTTGTTTAAAAATAAATATAAATAAACAAATGTTAGTAGTTTTATTGGTTTTTGTTTGACATAAAAAACAATTTGTTATAATAACAAAATGTTTTTTGTTTTTTGGGTTTTTTAATAAAGATTTATATATGGTGTCCATTTATATAACATATGTTTCATTCCAACACTAAGAGTATTGTTAATGACCAGTATTGTTTCGATTTGTTCTAACATCCAAGGATTAGATAAGTTTTGTTAAAACCACAACAATAGATTGAATTAAGTATCATATTGTCTATATTGTATATATATAGATGTATATGTATATATTTTATTATAATACGTATGGCACATGCTCAATTTTATTTCAGAAGTAATATTGTATATATTTAAAGATTAACTTTAATTAAATTAATTAAAATGTTATTATAATTTTCAAGATTATATAGAAAAAAAAATATAATTGATTTTATTAGTGTTACCGTATATGAATTTGTACATGTTATGTAAGCCCGTTAAGTCAACAGTGTATGAAATTTTTTATTTTTTTTTATTCCCCTGCTACATAAATATGGAAATTACATAGCCAAGGAAATTACATAGCCTTTCTTTTCCAGGTGTTGCTGTAAATGTCGTAAGGGGGAATTATTTTTATGATGTGCACTTCTTCTCTTTTTACAGTGTATTTTATACGCCCCTACATATACCTACTTACAACGCCCCTTGTATATGTTATTGACATGTGTAAAAAATTTAGGGAAATGTGGTCTGTCTTATTAAATAAAAATAATATAAAACGTAATAATTTGCTAATTAAAAAATGCTTTCATATCTGTTATAGTAAAATTTAACATAAGTATGTATGTTTTTGGTTTTTATGTCCAAAATGATGATCTTTGTTGAAAAAATATAATTTTAAACCTATCCGGGAAAGGAAAATTATTTGTTCTACAATTAGAAGTGGGTGATGTTGATTTGCAAAAGAAAAAATAACTTGCTCGATTATAGGAAATTCTATACTTTTGACAGCTGAAGGCTCTGATTTTGTAACACTGTATATAGTCATTAGTTTATGAAGCTATATATTTTTACAGCTTCTAAAACAAATTCTTCTTTATATAAAACTTAATATATAAATTTTTCCATTACTGTTACACTTTACTTTATATAATGATATACAAAGAAGTCATGGATGGAGTGTATACTACTACTTTTTATTACACATTGTAAAACTACACAAAAAACTACGATAAAGTCTTAAAAAAACTTAAAACAGAATATAGCAAACTTTGGCTCTAATTCGAAGCTATATATATGAACACTTTGTAATGTTGCCCTATATATATTTTTTATTTTTTTAAATATTTATGAGCATTTTAATTTGTTTCAGTACTAGGATTTTCTATCTTTGAAAGTTGTACCTATATTTTAAGATTATGTTTTTCGATTTTAATCTATATTTAGGTTGGTTTAATTTTAAAATTTATTTTATTATTTAACCATTTGGATTTTCATATTTTTTCTTTGATATTTTCTTTTATTGAATTAAATTGATATTAAATAAAATAAATTTACTAAATATTTTAAATAAATATTAGCACAATTACATTGATTTGTATCTAATACATATACATATATATAATATAATTTCAGGTTAAACGTCCGAAAATCGAACCAAGCGATTCAAATGATCGAAAGTAAGTAAAAATTAATAATAAAATTTCTTAAATTATTAAAATAAAAAAAAATATTTTAGAAATAAATATTAATTATAATAATTAAATATCATTATAAGTATCATTTATAATTTTTTTTTTTCTTTTCATTTTAAAGTCTGACATTTGTATATTCTCCATATGGAAATTTTTAAATTAATTTAAAAAATAAACTAATAATTTAAAATGGGAATTTTATTCATAATTTCATATATAATTAATATAAAATTTATAAAATAAAAATCAAATTAAGACTATACAGATAGGAATATGTGCTTTTTATTTCATTTTAAACTTCTTCAATTTAAAATTTGATAATAAAACAAAAGGAAATTATTATAGTTATGGAATGTCGAAATTTATGAATAAATTTTATTTTATTAATGTTATAAAAATTTTTTTTAGATAATACATAGATAAGTTATAGTATACCCTATTAAGAAAATTTTTTTTTATTTAAAAAGATTTTTCTTAGACCTTGGTATATATGTTATTTTATAATATATATATATATGAGAAAAATAATATCATAATACTATAATAACTAAAAACTGGGGGCCCTCAAAGTGGTCTAGTATGGGTTGCGTATAAAATATGATGCAAACATCGAGAAAGTGTGGGGTACTTTACATCTAGAAAGGAGAATAAACTAAAAGAAAAGAAAAAAAAAAACCAAAATAAAAGCAAAAACTAAAAATTTACACCAAACAATTGTTTAAAATCATTAGTTTGTGTTAAATTCATTTACTTTTCATACAGTGTCTATATAAAAACTTAAATAGAATTTCAGAAAATTATTGTTATAGAAAAATTAGATTATAATTAAGTAAATCGGCAATCTAAACTATCATCCAAGTTACAAATATAATAAAAATTACATAACTTTTATATTTTTTTATCCAAATCTTAAATTATATAAGATTTTTAGATTTGAGTATAAAAAGTATAGGATCAGAAAGTAATATCTTCAACTTTATTGTTATGTATTATATATATAGGTGTCGGTGATCTTGCAAAAATTGGAAATGGAATAAAATGAAAAAAATTTTAATAGTAAAAGAAATGTTTCTTTTGCAAAATGTAAATACCAAAATTTCTCCCATAATCAAATTATTGAAATAATGATTTTGTGGTCCAGCTCTCAACACAGTAAAGTTTCCTTTACTTTTATATTTTATCTTTGAAAAATAAAATGTTATAAAATTTTTTGGTAGGATTCCCTACAACGCTAAAAATCTCAAAAAAACGAATATATATTTTCACTATAGTTTCAAAAACTTAAAAAAACTATAAATTTTCCCATAACAAATTTGGTTTTTATAAAATTTTGCCTAGTTTTAACTTTATTTCATATTTTTCATTATTTCGTAAAATTCCAATTACAGACTTGACTTGAAAACCATAATAACCGACTAGCCAGTGTTTCTCAATGTGGCACACCAATACCCTTTAAGGTATGTGACAAAATATCGATGGTACTTTCCAATAAAACATATATTTATTTGAAAAAAAATTTTTGAAATTTGAAATGGCTATGTTTTGATATAGAATCTAAATTTATTACATTATTGCCAGCAGCTTATTAATTTTATTTAAGAAAACAAAATTAATTTAAGTAAAAGTTTTAAAAAGACAATAACTAACCTCAAATAACTAACCTAACATGACAAATTTGAAATTAAACTTCGAACGATATTTTCCAAGTATATGAATAAGAGTGAATACAAGATTTCTGATTTTATGAAAAAAAAAACTAATTGACCTTTCAATAAACACTAGATTGAAGATGGAAAGAAATGTTTCAGCATATTAGCCAAAAACCAAAAATGAATATCACAAATTAAGAAATATCGCTTCCTTAAGAAATATCGCAGAACTTTTATCATTTTTCACTACATATTTGTGTGAAGTTATGGTTATTCTATGCTAACTGAATTAAGAAATAAAAAAGACATATAGATTTTGTGCAGAAAACGACTTTATTCTAGCTTGCAGCAATATCAAGTCTAGAATAGATAACTTGGTATCAGCCAAACAATATGTTATAATATACGTTATACACGCACAAATTTATTGTTATACATGTCAACATTTTTTATTTACATTTACATTTACACTAGATCAGAATTAAGGATTGGGGTACTTACGATAATAAGTCAATGTATTAAGGCAAAAAGAAAAATGAAGGGTACTTTGAAAAATAAAAGGATGAGAAATACTAGACTAAGCCCAGTAATATCGTATTTGACTAATATATAGAATATCGTAATTTATAATTCAAAGATTTATTAAAGAATTATTCAGTTTTTCTTTTTTTTTTTTAGTTCCTTTGAAAGTAATATTTTAAGTTATTTAGTAAAACTACAAGTCTCAACTTTTAATTGAAAGATAAAACCTAAAGTAAAATATGTCTTAATACAATCCACCTTTTCGTTGCTGGAATAACTTTTAAAGGTGTATTGAAAAAATTTGTTTGTTTCTAATTAGTTGACCCACCGTATAACTTAACAAAATTTTCATTCACTTTTATCTCTACATGTATTACATACCCCCTCATCGGAAATGCATTTGTGATGTGTTTAACACATTGAATCATGATCTAAAATTTCAAAAAAAAGTTTGACAATGTATTTGCGACGTTGTAAATACTGAAAGATCAGTTAAATTAAGCATTCAAAATTTTATGTGCACCCGTTTCGATTCTTTGTTATTTTGAGTTTTTTTTTGTTGAATAATAAACGGAATATTGGCAAGTTTTGATGGAATATAAAAAAAAATGGCGGACATCGCATAATTTATGATCGGAAACTTCAAATAAGACATTGTGTTACTGTTGCATTGTATCGACAATTTAAATTGACAATTTAATTTTTTCGATTTTGACGAAATGATATATATTTTTTTGACATTTCCGACACAGACACATATATTTCTTAATATCTAATACGAGTAGAGAAAATTTAAATTAGTTGAAAATTGAAATTAATAAAAATTAATTCATTTTTAATTATTAAATTAATTTATAAGTCACGTTTAGGTTTTTTAATTAATATTTTTTTGATTTTTAAAATAATATCATTTTATTTTATACCTAATCATATATTCTTTACCGTCATAATATTTAACATTGAAATCGTTCATTTAAATTATTTCTTTTACAAATTATAATAATATATTGACAATTTATAATATTTATTCAAAGAATCTGTTTTTTTTTTTTCTAATTTTTATCCACTTCATTTCTAAAAATAATTTTTTTTTTCTAAAACAACATAAATAAAAACCATTTGCAAAAATAAAAACAGTGGATCTTAAGTTGAAAACTCATAAAAATACATAAAATTTTTTATTTTCCGAAAAAGGAAATTAATTTTGGCTCAAACCAGCGCACACTTAAGAAAATCTTCTTTTTTTTTTTTTTTTTTGTACATATTGAAAAATTTTTTAAATACAAAATGTGCCAAATATTATTTAAAAAATTATTAAAAAAAAAGCATCTTCCATCTAAAGAGGACTGACACAAATCTTTTAATTGTAACACATGTTTATCTTGCAACTTGTTCAAATTTATTTCGTGCTCACATTCATATGTACATAAGTATATGCATATGCATCTGTCATATATATATATAGAAATATCTTATAAATAGGATAACTAATCTTAAAAAAAAAAAATATGTATATGTATATAACACAACAATTTTCATAATTTTAAATCTTAGCACATTTCAAGAGGTTAAAATTTAATTTTTTATCCTAACACTATAGCCAAAATGAACTGAAATAAACTGGACGATATGGTTTTCTTAAAATTAAAACTATATATATATGTACATACATTTCTATAAATGACTTATAAAGTCCTTATTATCTACATATATATTTACTATAAATTTTAAAAAATTTAAAAAAATAATATATGTATATAATTTCTCTAACATTTAAAATGTCAGAAACAAGAAAAAAATTGACTTTGATCATTAATATGAAACCAAAAAAACTATCTTTTAAAATATCATGGCATATTCTTTAGATTACATGATCCGTTAAACAAATAATAAAAATTGATGTGAATCCTAATTAATGATCCTTAAAAAATTCTTAATTTCGTTTATATATATACATATTATAATATACAGAAACAAATTTATTTTACAGTTATATTAAAATTAAAGTAAATAATCAGCTATTTAACCTTTATGACCAAAAATAAAAAACCAAAAAATTCAGTGTTTTTTTTCCATAATGTGTGGTGTGTTCGGTTGAAAGTTAAACTAATTTTTTTTTTTTTATGTTTTATGATTCTTTTAAAATATTTAAGAATGATTTTCCATAATTCCCCCAGTTTAAAAAATATATATTTAAGGGAAAGGGGATTTCTTAAAAAGAATTCAACAAACAATTAACGTGATTTATTAATTAGATTTTGGTTGATCCCACTAAAATACAACAACAACAACAAAAACAAAACCAATCAGTAACTTTAAACATAATAAAATGACACGAGGATCTTTTCCATTTTGATGAATGTTCATCTTAAATCTTAAGATACACTATTATCAATATAACAAGGTGCAAGATATTATGTTTTACAAGATTCTTTTTTATATGTTTTTATAATATTGTATATATATATATATATATATATTAATTATTTTTGTGATTTGAATTAGAATGTGTAAACATTTTTGAAAAAAAGTAAAAGAGATAAGTGCTATTTTTTGGATCATTAATCAAACTTTTAAGCCAATTTTTTTAAATAAAAATTTATTTAAATAATTTGTAAGGATTTTAATTTACAATACATTTTATAGAAACGAATGTTATATTATATGAAACACAAATATACTGTATTTGTGCGCCATCTATTATCTTATACAAGAATTGTTTATGTTTTTTTTTGTATAGTATATTATTTATTACGATATGTTATTATGATATAAAGTACTAATATTAAATATGATCGGACTTGAATTTAAAACCAAAATGTTTCTATATTTAAAAGCCGGCAACTTGATCACTATGCCATTATAGTCAGATGCTATATGTCACGAAATATTTTATTTATTGATATATACCAAGAACTTTATAACTTCTAAAAAAAAATTTTTCAACCATTTTTAAGTTTCCACAAATTATTTTAAAGTAAAAATAAAAACAAAAAAAAAACACTTAAAATTTTGATATAAAAGATATAGAACAATAATTTATTTAATAATTTAGATTAGATCATCGCCTTTACTTTTGTTTCCATTCAAATATTGATCTGCCTACCACATCTAAACTTTTTAAAAGTTTCACTTACGAAAACTATACCTTCACTTTATTCGAAGCTAATATCCCAAATAGGTGTCTATAATTATAACTTCCATTTTCATGTTCGAGTTTCTTAAAAGTTTCACTTTGAGATCATCTTCCCTTCATACTTGAAGTTAGTTTCGATATGGTGTTTTCGATATCCTTTTTTTGACATAAAGTGCCCATAGTTTTCAATTGTTGATAATATGATCGATAAGAATATCATTTCAAAGTACAGAGTGTGTCAACTACATTAAATCATTTGATTTGTTTTTAAAAATATGTACATATACATAACCTTAAAAATTTTAATTGTTTATAAAACTACAATTTCCAAAAAAAAAGTGCAAGTACAACCTCTCATACTCAAATAATGTTGTTATACCCTTTTATTTTATTAAATTTCTTTTTTTTTTTTTCTTCTAAAAGATAACTCCAACTTTATTATAACGATAATTATCACTTTAAAGATCAAATCTAAAGATTTTATGTTGTTAAAGTTAAATATTTTGTAGGAGATGAAATATCGCTACTAATATATAGATATATATGTATGTACATATGTACAATTATAAATTTTTTTAATATAAAAAATGTCACATATTTTTTTTTTTGTTTTTTTTTTTTGTCATAAAGAATGTGTCAAATTATGTGTTCAACAGAATACAACAACTTTTTAAAAATATGTCCCTTTTAAAAATTGACAAAAAAAAAAAAAAAACAAAATAAAGAGGTACAATATATAGGTTCATAATCCATTAATCCCAATAGCATTTCAATGAATTTGAATAGATTAATTTCTACTTCTACAAAACAAAAAAAAAAAAAAACAAAAATAATAAAGAAAAAAGAAAATTCAAAGAAAAAGACCATCTCTTTCTATCTTGTATACAGTATTACCTATACTTGAATGAAATATTTAACATCTGGCCCTTTCTTCGAAAACTGAAAAATACAAAAACTATATTTTTTATGTTTTTTTTTTTATCTTTTTGTAATGACAAATTTGAATTTATTTAGTTAAAAAAGAAAATACAAAATTTCTAAAATATAATTTAGAATATTTAAAAAGAATTTTTATAATACGGGGGGCGAACAAAAAAAAGAAATTATGAATAATGGTATAATGGTATAATTATTTGTACAATAAAAAAGAAAACATACAATTGCAATTTAAAACATTATTTTGCAATCAAAAAAACTTAAGTTTTAGATATTAATGAATCTTAAGATAAAATTAGAAATGAATTATAAATATTAAAGCCGCAAATATTTTTTTTGCAGGCAAATACATACAAATCAAAAAAAATGTAGAATATTTTTTATTAAAACAAAAAAATAAAATTGCATTTTTTTAAAAATCACTTTTTTATTTTATTTTCTATATGTTGATCATTATTTTGTTTTTTCATTTAAAATCCAGAATATTTTTCTCAATATAAAATGTTAAAGGGGGGAGGGGGGCCTCAGTGGCCTAGTGGGTAAAAGCGTATAAAATACGCTGTAAACACCGAGAGAGTGTGGGTTTGAATCCCACACACGTCGTAAGAGTTATTCCCCCTTGCGACATTTACAGCCACCTCTGAAAAGGAAAGACTGTACAATTTCCTGTCATTAAAAATGCATTAAAACAAAAATGTTAAATTTCATTACCTGATGATCATAAACTTTCATCATTTAAACAAAGATTAAACTTTTTATTTTTAATATTCTTACAGATTAAGTTAGATTAGAGTATCTCATAAAAAAATTGCTTTTTTTAGATTTTACCAGATATTGCGGTAATAATATAGATTTCAACATATTTTCAAAATCATTTTTAAGCTCACATTTTTAATAGAGAATGAAAATTTTAAGAAATTAAATTTTTTTATCCATCCTCTATAATGCTAAATGTCCTAAATTTCCCTAAAAATCCTTCCCAAACTACATTTGTATCAAACGTTCCATCCTAAAGATTAATTTTGAAGGGGCTGGTTTTGATGGCTTTGATTCTTGTTTAAATTTTAACATTACTTGGAGGAATCAAACTCAACGTGCACCCAATGATTGACTTTTAAAGTTTTTCACCAAACTTAGTAAAAAAAAAAATTAAAATTAAATAGCTTTAATCGATGTATTTAGCAGAATGCCGAAATTCTTTAAGATTCAACTTCAATGAGTTACTTCTTCTAAGAGATAAAACAGAAATAAAATAGAAAAAAAAGCATAGTACACCTTTTCATCTTCATCCTTACAGCTGCTACAGAAATAATTGAATTAAATCTTTAATATTATACTATAAATCCTATATAAAAATATTTATGTCTACCATAAAGCAAATATTTGATGATGAAGATCATGTCCTTGAAATAAAAAATTTAAAGTACCTATATACAATACATATAAATTATACAAAACTGCATCAAAAATCCATAGTTAAGAATTTTAATTTTTATAAAAAAAAAGCTCTAAGTTTGTTATAACTTTAAACTTTAAAATGTTACACACAATCAAAATTAATGTATTGTATTAGACATTTGCTTAAACAAAGCATATGTTATGTAATAAATTTTTTTTTTTTTTTAAAACACCAACAAAAAAAAGAATCTAGCATTGCAAACATGTAAGTTAAATTCTAATGAGAGATTAATCAAGCCGACTATGAGAATTTACCATGCTCGCGTCCAAAGTCTGGCTCTCAATGTTAATTTGTTAACGTTAATATTGAAGAGCTCAGACTTTGAGTGAGTCTCTTTTAACATAAGCGAAATAGGCTCAAAATTGCCGTAATCTGTAGAGTGGTGTGGCACATTAAAAAGCTTAACCGATCTCAAATTATTCAGATTTTCTCTATACCTTGATTTGTTCGCGTACAGAAGGGGAGTTGATATCACCGCGAACAATCTGCGGAACTAAAATAATATTCGCCACTATATGGCGTCCCTGGAGGGAGGTCTAATTAATTAAAGAAAGTCTGGCTTCCTATGGAGGAAGACGTATAGGATCAGTCCAAGCATGGTTGCGTAAAACGAAACGAAAAAATCTTTTTTGGACTGATTTAATATAATACGTGAAAATTAAATTATAAATGCATACAAATTAATTAAAAAAGAATTTTCTTGAAAATTCAACAAAAAAAAAAAATTTTTATATTCTAATTTGGAAAATTTTTTGTTATACATAATACAATATAATATACATATATATTTTTTTTTCTTATATAAAGTACTATCCGATTCCAAATTATGAATGGTAAGAAATTTTATAGTTTCATTAAATATAAAAAAAAATTAAAATGAATAAAATTATATATAATCTATCTCTTTCTATTATTTTCTTAGAATTTAGGAGACA